>JAHTLZ010003547.1:14763151-14796044 GCA_023846285.1 Phrynocephalus versicolor
TTTGTTTTTTTGAAACAGTTTAATGAAGCATTTTCCAGAATTATGTTAACAGGAAAAAGTGCTTAAAACTTTTGTGATAGCCAGAGTTCTTCAGAAAAACATACAAAATAATGTACCCCCCCCTTGGTACACTAGGGTAGAGCCTGTTGTGATGATATGTTGGAGTGCTGTATGAAATAATCTCCCCCTTTCTTGCAGTGTGCTGATAAACTCTGTCTAAGTAACCTGATCTGACCTTGGGACAGATTCAGATTCCACAGAGCGGCCCTTCTGAATTTCTTCCAAAACCCCACACATCTGATATGATGTTCGAGTGCCTCCCAGAACAGCCTTCATTCTAATGGATCTTCTGGGGGATGAAAGACAGAATATACCCTTCAAAAATCAAGGAGGATTCAAATTAATAAGGGGAAGTTTTGTTTTGGAGTTCATGTGTCCCCCCTGCCCACCCCTCTCTGCTTTGCCACTTTGAAACACTGTACCATTAACACTTGGATTAGGGGGACATACAAAGGAATTGATCATAAACATCTGAAATAATGACCTGCACACTCCTCCAAAAACTTATTTAGGTTTTGGCAAAAGGGTTAGGTTTTTTAGCAAAAGGTTGGCCCTATCATTCAGCTAGTGGGGTGTCAGGAAAGAGAAGCAATGCATTAGTTGTGTTACTATTGCATTTTTACTGCTAGGAACGTGCCTCATGATTGAATCAACAGAAAACAAAGTTATTTCATATGGAGTTGAAAAAATATCTTGGATCTAATGTGGTTATTAATTATGCTGGCTGGAGGCTTCTGGGAGTTGTGGTCCATAAATGTAGCCTGACCAAATTCTGGATTTCTGTTTATATTTTTTTTTAAAGTTTGTGGATTAAACTAATCCTGGAGAATCCCAGATTCAAACAATCCTTCATTTATTCTTTGGAACAGTAATTTTTTTCTTCAATTTAACTTAATCCATATGTTTAAAAAAGTATAAATTGAATAATTCACAAATTTAGTAAATGAAATAAAAATAAACAAATTCAGGCAAGATATCTTTTGTTCAGATTACGTTTGGATTACAAAAAGATTAGAAAGTGAATGAACCTTGATAAATCAGAATTGCAGTTGAATTCACATTCAGCATTAACTGCTTCCATCAAGAAAGGTACCAATAGAAACAGGCAGTGCTGGACAGTCAGATCATTACTCATTTTTATCCACCCATGTTGCTATATCACACTTTTCAAAACAGAATTATCATGAGTCCCTAGCTTAAATGCTAGGAGGTAAATAATACTATGCCCACAAAACCAAACCATGATAAACTGAATTTTTTTAAAACTGAAAATGATATTTACAAAGGCAAAATTGGATTAATTATAGGTGAAATTCTGGAGCTCCCTCAGTGAAAATAGGGAATACATACTGATGATACTTAGTAAAAGATTCACTAATATTTACAGAGACAAGTTTGTCTTGTATTTAGAAATGTCATTGATCAAAAAGCCAGAAAACACTCCTATTACAGCAACTTTTCTGTGCATAAGACTATTTTTGTTTAAAACTGTTAGATGAAACATTGAGCGTTGTCTTATACATGGAAGTAAGCTTATGGGAGAACCATGTGGTTGCGAAAGTGTAATTTTGGTTTGGAAAAGTGGGGGTTGTCTTATACATGAGGGTGTCTTATAGATGAAAAATACGGTAAGAAGTACACTCTTAACTAAGGCTGCTTTAACATGACCCCTAAAATCCGAGGCAAAGGGCTCCCAGATATGGAGCTTAAAATTGTTTTCCCACCAGCTGCAGACTTTAAAAAAAATTAAGTACGACCATGCCCACCTAAGCGTGCCCCAGGGCATTTTACAAGTATATGGTCTCCAGAGGTAAAAAAATTTCTGATGCGGATTATAAAGCTGTGGATGCCGGGCTCTCGTCACCTTCTGTTTGTTTTCTTTTTTGTCCCTGCCGCCCCTTTAACAGTCAGGAATCCCTACGGGGCTGCTCCGACGGAAGACGGAGGTGAGCGGAGGTGAGCCTGCATTCTTTTCTCCCTTTTCTCCTCCCTCCCCTCACCGCAGACAGGAGAAATGGAGTGCGGAAGGGTGGGAACACAGGAAGCAGAACAAACCCCCACGACCTCTGGTCCTAATTTAAGTTGCCAGCGGATTTTAGAGGTCATGTAAAAGCGCCCTAAGTTTTACCACCCCTCCATAGACTGAGGACTGTGACGGGCTGGAATAGAGATCTTTCTGTGGAAGCTTTCAGTTCAGAAGATGGAAACGGCAAGATTCTAAATCATGTGGGAAGCCTCCACAAATGCAAAGACAGAGCCAAAGTTAATTTTCTATCCGTTATCAGACCCTGATCATCATGGAGGGTTTTTCCTAAAGACACAAATGAATTACTTACATATATGGCAGATGCTGTAGCCATGCAGGTAAATCAATTACTATAAAATGTTTGTGAAATTATATATAGATTGCCAATATGAGAGCAATTATAAAACAAAATAAGTTACTTCAGATATAAAGATGTCTTCCTTCTCAAGTGCAATTAGATACCAAGTAACTCTTCTTGCAAAGTATGTAATCTCACAAACAAGTGACAACTTTCTCATTCTATTGATCCACTTTTTGAATCATAATATTTTTTAAAAAATAATTATGATTTAGTCCAACCTATCTAATGTAATAGTCAAGCACAAGTAGTATGTTTTTTTTCCCCAGGACAAATTTCCAAGACAGCAAAGGATATTTTATTCTATAGATCATAAACTTCTTTTAAAAGGAAAAAAGAAGACATTTATTGAATTTCAGGAGAAATAACTGAAATAGCTAGGGCTGGATCAGAGGAAGAGTTTTGCTCAGTCGGAAGGCATCCTGTTTACAAAGGTACAGGGAGAAGAAATTGAACTACCAAGTGGTTTTGTAAATGAGAATATCGGCAATTATCCTGTTTCTTCTTAGTAGATACAATGGCCATAAATTGATCTTCACCATGAGAAAGAGAAGCTGCCTTTACCTTGACAAGAAAAAAAAAGAGAAGATGTATAGCTTTTTTTCATAAACAAGTCATGCAGCAAAATCAAAGATTTTGCGCTCTCTCTCTCTCTTGCTCTCGCTCTCTCTTTTTACAATAAATAGCAATGAGCAAATACCTCAACACCACTGCTGTCTTGTTTGTTGGCAAGCTAAATATAAGCACGGGGAGGGATTCATCTTCTCAAAGAGATTTTCTTCTTCTTCTTGATACAGACAAGGTGTCATCATTTAAAAAATATATCTAGCTATTGAATAAGAACAAATAATCAAAATGAACCATATTATAGCTTAACCTACCAACCAAAACAAAGGGATTAGTATTTCCAACTGAATGCGCTGGGGATCACATCTGAGTCTACGTACTAGGAAGCATGCTTTAAACTTGTCTACGAATATGCTTTGGCAATGTTTGTTATCACAGATAGTAGAAACAGTTATGTATTAAGTTTCCCCTCTGAGTTGATGTTGTTGTTTTCTTTATTTGGTTTTGTGCCTCTTGCCGGGTTTTCTGTATTTATTTGTATTTAGTTGCCCCTCTATTGTATTGTTGCGTTGATTTTTGTTCTTGTATTGGTTTTAACTGTTCACATGATATCTCCTATGTAAACATTCCAGAGTTCCTAGTGGGAAAATTGGTCATGGCAGAGAAACAAACAAACAAACAAACAAACAAACACTGTACAGCCAATATCATTTCCCCCCTAGTTGGATTACAAAATGCTAAATGACAACAAAAATAACATGAGGCAATGAATGTGCCATATAACGTTTAAGGTAGTGAGCAAGACTTCCTTTACAAGTTTGGAGACATGGATGCAAAGCTTGGGAATGGGAGATTATGGGAACGTGGCAAAATATGTTTTAAAAGGATAGGAAAGTAGAAAAGGAGCCCTGCTGAATACTACCGCAGGGTAGGAAAGATTGGGGAAATGTCCAGGTAATGTATAGGCCAACAGAGTTATCCACCCGCAAGAGGCTTAAGAACCCCACAGTGCATGAGAAGAGTTTACATACTGTTTCCTTCTGAATACTATGTGCACACTAAGCAATAAAGCATGCAGTATGAAACTGGTTATACAGATGAGTTCAACACATCCCACAGTTTTTTCTCATGATGTCTGTAATGAAAACTCTATAATGAGTGCTAGAACAACTGCAACCACTACAGAAGGCTAAAGCAGGGGTGATTTGACATTTTCACCATTTCCCACATGAAATCATCCACTTGAACATGGCAAAGTTGCACACTCTCTTTCTTTACTTTCCCCTTAACAATATGTGATTAATAAAAGTTCAAACAAAGACACATTATTGAAGATAGATGAAGTGTTATGCAGAGTCTCCTTGCCAACAGCATGGAGGACTCAACTGTAGATGTTAAAATATACGAGTCATTCATTTTCCACCTAACTTTTCTAGTATTCTTTCATTTAATCTTTCTAGAACATGATGAAAACAAAAACTGAAATACTCCCTTAAGATGATTGTGCTCTAATCAGTTTTCACTGAAAACTGTGGTGGCTCCATCTTGGGGGGGGGAGTTCTCCTGGTGCAATGTACCAACTTTGCAATGAAACTTTGCCTCTACCGACCCAACCTTCTCTATCTTCAATAAACTTGTTCTGGAAGATTTCCCAGATTGCTGGAATACTTGAGAGGACCTATGTAGGGTCTTCTCAGTGGTGGCTGCCACTCAATGGAATGAATCACTTGTGGAAGTGTGACAGGCCCCTTCCCTTCTAGCATTTAGGCATGTCCAAACTTCGGCCCTCCAGATGTTTTGGACCACAACTTCCACAGTCCTTTGCCATTGGCAATCTAACCTTAGAATTGTGGGAGTTGTGGTCCAAAACATCAGGAGGGCTGAAGTTTGGACATGCCTGATTTAGACAGTCAGCCAGAACACACCTTTTAAGAGAAGCTATTCTGCATGATGGCCTGTGATGTTGCATATTTTAATCTGTTTATGCCTGCTAGTAGTTAGGAGTTTCTATCTTTGTAGGCTGCCTAACATGCCACTAGATGGGTGGGGTAAAAAAATCAAATGAAAAAGAATAAATGAAATAACACAGGGTTCCTGGATGGGGAGGGGGGCATAGATTGCCCTTCTTCCAGCTGCAATGACAGTAGGAAACTGTCATTTTTTAAGATCTGGCTTTACACCCCAATAATCAGGGCAAGAAAAAAAATTCCAAGCAGGCTCTCCATGCATATATTTTAAAATAAAGCAGCTGCCACGGAGACCAAACAAAACTCTCACAGAAAAATTACATATCTTCAAAAAAATCTTAGAGGTGTTGTTCAATAAGGTCAGGCTATTTGAACTACACAACTAGTAGGAAATACACATAAATGTAGACCCAGTGGAAGGTATTCAGACCTCTGGAAAATAGAAAATTAGTTACAGAAACCTCAATGCTAGCTACATCTCTGCTATATCCACCAGTACAGTATTATTTGCTCTGCTTGTTTGTGTCACAGAGAAAACAAAGATAGCATTAGATAATAAACAAATTGCAACACATGGAGAAATTATTTACAGGTCAACTAAGAAGTATTTTCTAAATGCCAAAAAAATCCCAGAATTTTACCAGGGGAAAGGTGTTTTTTTTTTTTCTGCAACGACAACAACAGCGATTACTACCAGTTTCTTTCCTGCATTCATTTATTGTTCAGTTCACAGTCTCTGAATACAACACAATTCTCCAACTGAGTCAGCTTTCATAATTCAGCAGTACAAAGTCTGCAAACACATGTAACCTAGATCCATATTTCACAGTGACAGCATATGATAGCAGAATGTGAAGTATTAATGCTAGTGTCACTACAGTCCTACACTCTACTGCACTTTAAGAGAAAGCAGCTGCTGAGATGAAATGTGTGCCAACTGTCTGAAGACAGAAACATAAGAAACATTCCTTCTGTTACAAAGGGACACACACGCACTCTCAAACACGCAGACTTACTTTCTTTTAAACTAAAGAGACGAAGTTTTTAGGTGGCTTTTGTTCGGTTTGCTTTTTTTTTAAAAAAAAAAACTTTTTGGTGCATCTCAAAATGCTACTGCACAAAATTATTTGCACATACTGAAATCGAGGGGCCAGGGGCTAGTACAAACTGGTTTACCTCTCAGACAGCCAGAACAATCTAGCTCAAGGTTAGATGTTTGTATGTAAAACCGGAGGCACACATAATCATAAAGCTTACCTGCAAAGTGACAGCATTGTCCAGACCCGCTCTGCAAAGCAATGAATCTTGGCGCCCAGCAGAAATGTAATTGCTATCTGTTATCAGATTAACACAGGGCATGGGAATGCTTACATGCATGTAACGAACAGGCTACAGTCCTCCTGAGATGACCTCTTCCTGCATTCTTGTGTTTAAAAATGCTTTTATGGTCCCGGGAACGCTTTGTGCAGGGCCATCCTTAAGAAAACGGGAAACGAACAGGATTGCATTCCATTCACAGTTTCAATTCCCTGTTTTAAAAAATCTCTGTGGAATCACTCAAACAGGGCAGTTTCTGTCAATATCTCTCCTTATACAATAGTTACTGGTTTAAAGGAACCTATGCATTTTGCTTCTTAGTACATATCAAGTTCTGTACAACATGTAACTCTAGTTCAGCTTTGCTGAAGCATAATGCCCTATTAATGAACATGAGTCAATCTGAAATGCTTTGCTATTAATTCGCTTAGAACTAGCAGAACTTCCTCGCCCTCTTTCTCAAACAACTCATTGTGCTTTTGTGGACTGGACATTGAAATAGGGGAGGTAAGGTATTAACAGTGACACACATTGGCAGGCTCATCGTGCAGTTCACTCAAAAGGCAATTTTAAAATTGAATAAAGGGGGGGGGGTTTGACTGTGCAATAAAAATCAGCCACAATGTCAGTGAACAGTACTTGGGACGAAAACCTCCAATTATCCTATTTAGAAATCAACAGCAATTTTACTGATGACTTCTTTGCAAAACTGATTAAAATAAAGTTCAAAAATTAAAAACTAATCAAATCATATTTATCTTGTTAAATTATAATTTTAAAAGTATTATTGATTAATTTTAAAAATGCAAAGGATAAACACTTGGCTACAAAAACAGGAAAACATGTTTTTGCTTTCTTTCTTTTTTCTTTTTAAAAAGAGGAACATTTGTACAACATTCTGCAATATAATTATGGTGCTGCCCTTGGGGAAGGGGATTTTATTTTATAATGAGCATGTTTACACTGTTATGGGGTTCAATCTGTCTGGGAGGGAAGGTTAAACTTCTTTCCATTAAAGTCAGTCTTATAAAAGCTCTGAAGGGGAAAAAATGAAGTCTAATATAGTAGATATAATGGTCTATTAAATGATTCACATACTCTACACGCAAAAATGAATCAAATTCATCTTGTATCTTACTGCTGTGTTATGATAAAACTGCTTACAAAAATTAAACAATTGCCATGATAATTACACGTAACATACACTGCATTACTGTGTAAGCACTGTCTTACTCAGTGACCTAGGCAGTAATGTTGAGGTACAGTAAGAAGGGATTACAGCTTAAATATTTTATTGTAATAGAACATGGGCAAAGGCATTTGAACGCAATTTAGTTTTTAAAGTCGTGCTGCTATTGAGCATCATTCTTTTACAGTTAAAGTTTAGCATACATTCTTTATGATGTCATTCCTACATTCCTGCAACAGATGTTTGTTTATATACCAATTTACTAAAATGCTGCTGTATTAGGTCATGTTATTGAGAATGTAACCTCTACTGCTAGCTTACATTCCCAGATCACGGCACAACTAATGTTTTCTTTAACTTCTTTAACTTGCCTCCTTTAAGGCATTGCTTTAAAATCATGCACCCCATAATCATTAGGCAAAACTACCTGTTTTAGAAAAATCTTGGGCACATTAAATGCCATGGAAATGCTTAATTGTAATTAGCACGTTAAAGTGAAAAACTTATTGTTTACGCATGACAAGAATCTCAAGTCTTGTCCTCAAGATGTCTATATTTTTCTGATTTAAGCTGACCTTAACATTCTTGAATACCGTGACAAAGAAAAGGGCATTCAATCGGCTTTTAAGATATCTACAATGACAGTCAATGTGGTGTCATGCTTACAGTATAATCCCCGCATGTAGTTATGAAACTCCATGGGTGATCAGCTACTGTCTCTCATACCCTGAACTACCTGATGAGGATGTTGTGAGAATCAAGGACACAGGAGGAGAAACCCATTTGCCTCTCTGAGCTCGTTGGAAGGAAGAAAAAAGTTTAGTAATATTAGCAGTAGCATGAGTAACAGACGGAGTGGGTGTTACTCCTGTTGGGGATTCCACAACAGAACCACGCAAGAAAACTTTACTTGTTTTTGCCTCGATTTGGAAAAGGCAAACTGAGTAAAGCTTGGATCTGATTTGGAAAGAATTGCTGCTCCTGAGTGTATACTAAACACAGCCAACTACCGTCCAAATTTATACTGGAAGAAACACCACCACAGATGGGAAAACTCAATAGTACAGAATTTATCCTCTATTGAAGCTAGGCTAAGATAAGGTATGGTGGAGAAAAGCTGCCTGATGCAGCAGACATGCAAGTAAATGTTTTTAAATGGAAGTCGAATTAATTAATGTAAATGGGGAAATGGAATAGCTGGAGTAATATGTCTGACTAAAGTGGTGGTCTGTTACAAGCACCTAGAAATGACATGGACATGTCGTTTTTAAGGTACTGTTATTCAGACTTCACTAGAATATAGAAAATAAGCTATTAAGAGGTTTTTTTAGAAACTGATACTATGTTCTATTTAAGCCTAAAACAAACATTCCTTTCATCTTGGGGACATGATCAGAAATTATGAAACACACACACCCTTGTATTAATTTCGAGGGGGATGCAAACCTGAGTGAAACAATTCATTCCAAATGAGGGCAATGTCCCCTCTTCTCACACTGAACTGGCTCCATGAGACTGCGGCACAGTTAAATCTGTGTAGCTATGGAATATTGTCCTGAAGCCTATTCAGAGGGAAGATAAGTAGCAAAAGAGGGTGGGTGGGCACTTTGCCCCTCCTATCATGCCGAGCCGCAGCCACACCAGCTCGTCCCCCCTCTACCCAGTCCCCAGCCAAAAGCCTCCCTGTCAACCGCCACCTGGGACATTTTCGTGAAAATAAACGTTCTGGGAAGATGGTAGGATAAAGTCTAAAAACCAGTAATGCACTTGTGGCATTTTCCATTTTAAACCTCTTATATACATGACTAGCTTTACTTATCTCTTCTATTATGGTGATGCTGAAAACTGCAGGTTTTTGAACCACTTTCTGTTTCAGTAAAAAAGCAAAAATAACATAAATAAAATGGTACACTCAAAAACACAGCTTCTAAAAGGTTCAATGTTAGAAATAAATCTGCCCTGCAATGTTGGCAAAGCTTACACACCTGTGAGACTATCCCACAGATGCCAGGACAATGGGATATGGTGAGGGTTACGACTTGGATATATCAAGAAAGGACTTCCTCCCCTTACTATTGGTCCACATCTGTAACGTATGAAACTAGTCTTTAAAATATTGTATACTGCACAGAGTAACACTAATGGGGGACTTGGATATTTTTATTGATATGCTGATCTACAACACAATTAAATTATTTTATCAGTATACTGGTGTTAAATATACTATGCTATTTTTAAAAATCCAGGAGAAACAGAACATCTACTGCAGGTTCCGTTCAAAAGCATTCCTCATTAAATCTCAGGTTGTAGTAATGGCAAACAGAATCTTTCCCCAAAGGGATATAGTCAAGTTTCTAACTTTTTACTGTGATCCACAAGTGGCCACAGCAAGCTTCTGTAAGCTGTTTAGCATATCTCATCAAAGACATGCCTATATTCTCTGGCTTCTACTTGTAACCTATAGGGCAGTGTGCCCAAACTGCAATTTTGGCACAGTTTGGGCAAAGGTGCCAAAGGTGGCACTCGGAGCCCTTTCTGTGGGCACCTGACATCGCCCCTTCACAGCCACCTGTATTCAGGTTAAATTGCTGTATTGGCACTTTGCAAAAAATTCATGGGTTTTGAATCAAAGTTTGGACACTCAGTCTCTAAAAGGTTCGCCATCACTGCTATAGGGTAATCAATCAGAGGGTGGCTGAAATGTAGTAGCAAAGCTAAAGCCATGAACATGTGCAGGGGTGGTTTTTCATGAATTAAAAATTTTCAGCTTTCCCCTGCAAGTTCCAAGCTCCTTTGGGATCCCCTTCATCATAGGAAAGTCATTGGGGCTGTGGGAAGAAAGGAGGCTTTTAATTTCTAAAAACCACCACTCAACACCCTTGAAAAGTCAGACTAGGATGCAAATGTCCCAAGAGAGATATGAGGAAGGAGCTTGTTCCTCAAAATGAATAAATTACCAGCCCCACTAATACCTGCCATGTCCCATGCACATGACTTAAATACTTCATAGATGACAATGGAGTTCTTGCAATTCAGAGATACAACACTGCCTGACAATTTTCAGGTATAGAGGCAAGACAAGAAACAATTTAGAATTACATTCATGTGAGAACCAATGTGATAGAGCAGATAGAATATCAGACTAGGTCACAGGAAAATTTGGTTCAGATTATCACTGGTCTGTGGAAACTTCCTGAGAGCAACAATGGGAAACTACCTGAACACCTTGCATCCCTCAAAAATTACAAAAATTACATTCCAGCGCCAGGTAAAAACCTTCCTGTTCCAGAAGGTTTTTAATTGATATAATATAGACTGTGGGTCCGCTGATGACAATTTTAGGATAATAATTTTAGTGTAAGGTTTTTATTGATGATTTATTGATATTTTACTTTTAACTATTTTAAATTGTTTTATTCTTTGGATTGTAAGCTGCCCAGAGACCTTTGGGTAGTGGGCAGCATATAAGTTAAATAAATAAATAAATAAATAAAATAAAATAAAATAAAAATCCTATTAGCATCACCTTAAATTATAAATGACTTGATGACACATGACATGTCCACAATAGAAACTGAACTACCAAGAGGGTAAGAAGCTGATGAAACTGAGCTGGATATGCAGTTGAATTATAAATACAACCATAACCTTCCAGAAGAAAAGGCCATACATGAATGATATGAACAATAAATTTATTAATGTTAATATTTATTAATATTAAATTCACAACAACCTGGTGTCCTCAAGTCAAGGAGGTAGGGATGAAAAATTGCTACTGAACTATTCTGACCAGATTCTACAAGAGTCCAGCTTGCCTGCATGTACACCTTCCATATCAAAGTGTCTCCAAACATACTGCACTTCCAACCCACCTCCTGTTCTATGACAGTTCCTTGGCATCTCATGCTGGCATGTAAGCAGGACACCCTTATAATGAACGCCAGATGAAATTACACTGATGGAGGAAAGTCACCCTGCATACGTTCATAAGCAGTATCACTTTAACCATACGAGTTATGGATCCTACAGTGAAGTCCAGAAACTGAAGCTAGGTTGCAACTTTTCAAGTTCTAACCACATCTGTGATTTGTTGGTTGTCAAGACAAGAACACTTGACGTTGATTGCCTTCTTTTCCTTTCATGGCTTTAGCACAGAGACATGCAAACTCCATTTATTATGCCTGGAAATAAATGCTTAGGAGGAACTTATTCATCAGGACAATATCACAAAGGTACTGTGCCAATATTTCCACCCGGTTGGCCTAATACCACTGGCATCTACTATGGCACAAACGACAGGGCTGTGGATGTCTAGGAAGAGACATCTTACAACTGTGTTCAAGTGAACTTGTTGCTGCCACAAGAAAGACAGATGTGAGTTCACCCCTTACCTTACAAGCTTCACATTCTGAAACAAAGAAACACAAAGAGAACCAAAGCATATCTGAAAGCATTAGCTCTTATTAAAAGGGAGGCATAATTAATAGATCACAACTTTTTTCTACCTCTTTTCATATGGAATTTCATATGATTAAAATAAAGTGAAAATGAAAGTGCTTGAAACGGGCACGTCCAACCTTTCTTCTTCTATTAGCATATCAGTCTGCAATCATATCTAGATCAATAGCGAAGATATCTGCTTAAAAGAGCACCACGGTTTCTTTTGTCAGAAATTCATTACTTTTTATTAGGGTCATTGCTTGAAAACTTCAAAAACACCATATGGACCTAATTGTGGTTTATTTTGGCAAAAAGGAAGACACTGTAGAACAATTGAGGCATTACATTCTACCATTCCATTACTTTCATCCCTCTCAGTTTTATTACTGTGTCATTAAAGGCAACTTGAGTGAGCAAAGAATTATAGTGTCATGTGTACGGGCTAGTAGATTAATAACAAAACACACTCAAGTTTAAAGGTATCTAACAGCTGTTTTCATTATTTTGTGTAAATACGCTTGAAGCACATCTATCTGATTAGTGGATAGAGTGCTCTTCCCTGTCACATGCCACGGGCACTGCGATGTGCAAGTAATCAAAGTGCTTGGGAAATGAGTTTACATTGTTCACTGCTGAAGTACACAAATGTCAGAAAGTGACTGCGCATCAAAGCTTAGGCAAATCATCTGCTGAAAACAAACAGATTCCAATGCACATTTCGGCTTTAAACATTCCATGGCAGCGCAATGACTGAACAGGACTTATTGCAAGCCAGAATGAAGTGATGCTTGCAGAATAATAAGTTGCCAGCGTACATACAGACCAATGACTTCAGAACTGGGGCACTTTCAACAGCTGAAGTCACTTTATTGGACGTCACATATTAAAACTTGCACAGCGCCATTGGACGCCACTTGATGGGAAGCAAAAAGAGCAGGGAAGAATTACAAATCCCTACCTGATAATCCGCTTTTGTTTCCTGGTGTCTTCCATTCCAGCTAATGGGCAGTCATTCTTCCCTCCAGCTTCCACTCTCATCACTGGCAACCAGGGAGAGCACCAAGGGTTGGCTCACTACAAAAGGGCGGGGGAATAACCCTTCTCTCATCCACACTGCACAGTTGAATAAATCAGATTAACTGATAGTATAAAAGACTTTGGAGTTGTAAGGGAGCCGAGTAAAAGCCTTTGATGAAAGGCTCATTTAGTGTAGGATCTAAGTTGGAGAATGTAGGTTGGTTGCACTGGGGAGTGTTTTCGGTGACTCAGCTATCAACACTGTAGACTAAAATACAGCAATGTGTGTTCTACACACAGGGATGAAGACCAGCCTACCCAGCACTTCACAGTTGAAACGGGAAGGTGATCAAGGCAGCAGATATAAAGAGATGCTCCACATGAGTGAAAAGATGGGTAAATCCATGGCAGTTCCTTGGGTACAACAAGGAGGCAACACTAAATATACCTCTACAGTTTTTCAAGGTAATTAGAAATAATGTTTAGATTCACTGCTCAAACTAAAGTAATAAATCTGAGTTTTCCAGTAGCTCTTAAGACACACACTTATACATGTAGTAACAAAGCAAAAGTATTCATGGGGTGGGAGGGAGCATACAAGGATATCAGCTGCAAAATGCAGATTATAAAAACAAAATTTAAAATACTGCCTTCCTGTGTATAAAAAATGCAGTCCAGGCTCCAAAAGCTACTTTGCAAACCCAAATACCTGACAAGTACTGCCAATCAATATTGAACCATGAGGGCAGGGGAAGTAAAAACACTCATCTCTTTCCCACCTGATGGCTCCCAATTTGCTGCCAGAAATCCATGTCAAAATGCCAACTCATAAATCATGCCGAACCACACATTAATGGACATTAATCCTAATTTTAAGCTTGACTCCTTGTACCAACAATACTAGGAAGCAAGAGGTATATTAACCACAACCTTGCTACTACCTCAAGAATAGGTTGAAGAGTTGCATTTTTATGCCATGTTATGTGTTGTACTATGCCTTCCCCCGCCTTTTGTCGTGTCAGTTCTGACTTATAGCAACCTTCCTCAGGGTTTCCCAGGTAGTGAATACACAGAGATGGTCTTCCCTTCTTCTGGGACTCTGCAGCTTGCCCAAGGATACACAGGGTGGCTCCTCTCCCAAAAGGCACTGGGGAACATTGAACTCCCAACCTCTGGCTCCACAGCCAGATGCCTCAATCACTGAGCTATCGACCAGACAGCCAGCAGCCATATCACAATGCCGTTCTTAAATATAATGATGGCATAGCCATTCCAGTGCTTAAAATACAATAAAACCATTTACTTGTCCCCTCCAATTCTCTCCTCTTTTTGCCCCACATGCTCCTTTTTATTTGGTCCAGTTTCTTTCTCAATAAGAGGCCATCCACATCCAACTCATAAATCATCCAACATTGTCTATCAGACCCCACAGGCCAAGTGGTCTGAATTGTTCCAGACACAAGCTAATCAGTGAATATACGAATTTACCAGTCTTAGCTGTAAAGATACGGTGACACTTCCAGGAGTGATGGCAGTTGCTAAAGGTCCACAGGACTGGCAACGTTTATGAATGCCAGTACCTACTCTGGACTCCTTCCACCCAACTACGGTATACTCTGGACCATAAAATGTTTAGAGAAGTTGCCATGGGAAGCCATTACATTAATGTGGACCCAGAATGGCCTGAAGAGATGCTTCAGCGTGCACTGCTACCATGGAAGGTAACCAGTGCTTCTCTCGCGTACCCCCACACCATCTTTTCTAGAGTTTTATTGCACTGTTTTATTGCTGCCATGGAATGCTTCTGTGGTCTTAGAATTATACTTTGGCTTGTTCTCTCTCTTTCCCTCTCTCCTGTACCTCACCCTGAGAAGGCTTTGGTATAGAAGGGAAGGAGGATAAATAAATAAATATTCAATGCTTGGTTTTAAAAATTGAATGCAATTGTCAAATGCATCTGGAGACAGCCCAATATTGAAAGAATCATCAGGCAGAACTCCTCCCCACAAAACGAGCAGGATTCTTCCCTCCTCTTGCTGTCCCCAAGAGCTTAATTTCAATCTTGACACCAAAAAAGATTTTCAAAAGCTCCTACTCTTATCACCTATATCCAGGTTTTCAGAAACGTACATTTCACTATGCTTACAGTAACTCAACTTCCTTTTGCAAAATCTCCTTGTCAGCAGTAAGGGGTGTGTGTGAAATGCCACCCACAGATTCCTAAGGTTTAAATGGTTGCTTGATATCATACTGATACCACACTGATATCTCCAGCAGGGTGAAGCAAATATTAAATTAAGGATAAGTAGTAATTAAGATAAGAATAATAAACATTTTGTGTACTGAAAAGTACTAAAATTGTTATTGTTGTTATTTTGTTTGTGATGATGATCCAGAGGGGCAGCATCTTAGACACACAAATAGGGATTCTTTCTTCGATGCTGCACCCACTAACACTTCCAGTCTGCAAGTTAAAAAAGTTTTGAGATGGCATAAATACTCAAAGGGCTTTTTACTTCTTCTTTTTAATCTTCTCCTCTATTATTATTATTATTATTATTATTATTATTATTATTATTATTATTATTATTATTATTATTATTATTATTATTATTACACAGCAAAAAAGATAATTAAGCTGGATTTTGTATTAGTCACTAGTCAAATGCTTCCCAGGCATTTTATTATTATTATTATTATTATTATTATTATTATTATTATTATTATTATTATTATTATTATTATTATTATTATTATTATTCAAAAATTGAAATCCTCAGCACAATTAAAATCCAAAGCAAATTTTCACTACAATATGATTCATTTTCCAGTCTGTTGAATGATAAAGACACAGACAGAATAAGCACTGCTTGCTTGTCACTATAGACTACACATAGCAAAAGATGACAAACTAAAAATAAACACTAATAACAATGGGACACTGAACAACTTCTTGTGGGGGAGTCCTTTAAGCACCGATCATAACAGCACTTGTTACTAAGGGGGAAAAAACACATTTTGACAGGTTCAATGCACTGCACGGTGGAGGTGGAGATGAGATGCCTGATACCTGCAGCAGTTCTAAATAACAGCTAAAGACAAAAGGATATTTAAGTAGAGTTTACAGTAAATATCATTAGAAGGATGTTAGGCTAAAATAAACACAAGATGAAAATTATATGAGTAAAAACTAGGCAGGAGGAGGACAATTTTTTTCCAAAGAACATTTTGACAAAGAACCTTGATTTGAAAAAAAATGAAATGAAAGTGGCTCTCAAATTACCTGGAAGAAATATATCACAAAAATATATGGAATACAAATAAAGCTATTTTAAGCTACAAAGACTAAATCAATCAATGCCCTAATGAATATATGTGTGATGACAGGTTCCCCCCTTTTGTCCTGAGATTCTCAAAGGCTTCTTGAGACAGCCCTAGGCAGCTTCAGAACCCAAAAAGGGGGGATAGAAAGCTTTAAATTAATATAAATAGTTCCATTGTGGGATGATGATGCCATGCTACTTGCTAAGCAAATCTGCCCGAAAGGTTTTCAGCTAATGTGTGACCAGTTAAAAAGAAATAAAAAGCAATAAATGTCTTACAAGCCTCGAGTGTTGCTTTCAACTTCATTTGGATCAGACAGCTCCTTGTCTCAACAGGGTGTGATGCTGCTTCAGTAGGACATACGACCAAGAAGTAAAACAATACAATAAAGATAAAGGTGACCCTCCCCACCCTCAACCGCACAAGGATATCATGCTCCAGATTTGAGCCTAGAAAACTAAAATGTCCCAAAGGACAGCCTCAGAGCCTGGAAGTCTCTTGATGGGACCTCTCATCTCCTTCCTCTCCAGTGTTTACCTGATGCTCCTTGAAGAGACGGTGAGCAAGTCAGAAAAATATGAACCTGCAGCATGAATACACAATTCCAAGCAGGCTTTTAAATGTAGGATACAAGAGACAAATCCAGTGTGGGCTAAATTTTGTTATCAAGCCGTCAGGCCTTTCAAATCCACAGTAGGAGGGCATGGTGTAAATCAAGAGTTAACCACTTTAAAGAGAGATAGGAGTGGTTGCAGGCTTTCTGCCATAGGTTTTGCCCTTGGTGGCTTCTCACATCCCAGACTTGGAAAATATGAGCTGTGATACTGAGAAAGGTAAGAAGCCAGCAGAGCCCCATAGTGATAAATGAGTTTGCATCATCTGTCATTAGAACTTCCTGCCAACAGGGTCATTCCCTATTAAATTACCACTTGTCAATGTTTAAAATACTGATTGATAAATGACCGTGCCAAAACTGATAACACAACAGCTTTTCTTTTCTAATATTCTTGCTTACCACATTCTGCTACTTCAAGATACAGATATAGTAACTATGATTTTTTTCTCTCTCTCTTTCCTTCCCTCCTCCTCCTCCCCCCCCACCTTCCTGCTTCCAACTACTTTAGTGAAGCACAATTTAAACTGAATACAAAACCAACAGGTACGGTATAATGATTGGTCCTGATATACATTACATTCTAGTCTTCCTGCCAAAATACACCTACCGGCGATTTAGTGATAGGGGCAGATCCAAGTTTCACATTTCATCAAATGCTAGTAATCTGTTTTATCAATATAAACTGCATTTTAATGAAAAAATTCTTTTCTTCAGTACACTTCACTTTTAATGCCCCAGAGTGTAATAATTCGTTCATGCTGTAGAACAAGAATGTTTTACAAGACCTTAACTCTCAAGAGAAATGTCTCTGTAAATACAAAATGCAACTTTTATGGGAATGCGCTGTATGCAACACGCCGAGAACCCAACATAATAAAATTAAGTAGGTTGCAAAGAGAATTCAATAGCAGTACACTTTGGAAGCCCTGAAAGGCTCACATTAAACCTTAGCTGAGTTACTAAGAATGAGTAAATGAAAAAAAAAGAAAAGAAAATATTGTTTTTCTGCAGTCAAGACGGTTGGCACAGTAACAGAAGAAAGACCTTCCAATACACCTTTATCAAGTAACAATAATTATGACAGTAAATGTGGAAACAAACAGAAACTTGCAACGAGTGGTCCCAATACTTGCCTAAGAGGTGGCATCAGGACAGGGCAGAAAGACAAGAGAGACAACAAGTAAGGCACTGACAGAAGCTGCATAATCTAGTTCTATTTTATGTGACATTACTTATCTCAGTGACCAATTCTGTATGAGATCCCATCCATTTTTCAAAGGTACAATCCATAAACAATGATTCTCTAGCACTGCTTGCTAAATCATGTCATGATATTATTTCTGCCTCCCGTTTTCCTGCGGAATCAGCTCCCCAGAAAGTGACAGCGTGTCCTGCTAGGGACCATAAAGAAGTTCTGTAAGATACAGCAGAATCCTTCACATTATAAGTACAGTGGACCCTCGTATAACAAACGGTTTGTATAAGATAAAATCTGTACAAGATAAACAATTCCAGAGATAGGGGAAATTTGCTTAACAGAATTGTCTATGGGGCAAATCCCTACAACATAAAACTGGTCGCAATTAGGGATTACTCTGTTTTCAATGCATTCCTATGGGAATTTGTATAAAGGAAAATTTGATTAACAGAATTTCATTTGGAACGAATTAATTCCTTTATACAAGGCAACACTGTATTGGGTTTCATCTATTTCTTAAGGAAAATTCCATATTCCACTGGTGTTAATGTTGTGAGCCCAGAAAAACGATTCATGTTTGTTTTTTATTTTAAATAATATTTAATACTTTGTTTTTAATTTTGAAGTAGGACTTGATTATTTATTTATTTATTTATTTATTTATTTAGATCAAATGAAATTAGATGGCAATGACAGCATGATAGTCTCTCAGTAATAAAAATGCAGCATGATGCTGATCTCTTTGGAGACTACTGAGCCTAGTAGGGATGCTTAAAACAGCTCACAACTTTTTCATCTATGACCAAAAAAGCAGAATCCACTTTTTTTACAAAGCAAAAAAACCAACTGCTGCAAGATTTTCACTCTTGCACAAGAGTGAAAATTATAGTGTTTTCTTCATTAGCAAAACACATTACCAAAATTACCCTTGTATTTTACATAACAACTTTTATTCAATATTTTAAAACTTTGCATTTTATTTTTTTAAAAAAAACAGATTTTCCAGAAAATATCTAGTTTTTTTGTTCTCATGGGCAAGAACAAAAAAGTAAAGGTCACACCCCTAGTATGAATGCATGCCTTTCTCAGGATCACGCCAACCATGCACCTTTCAAAATTTGGGAACAGGATATTCATTGTTTGTCAAAATTATACTGCAGCTCAGTTGCCCATTTTTTCCACTGTTACTCCTTTCCCAATTATCCTGCCCATGGCATTTTACAAAAACAGAAAGACGGGCTGTTTAAGATACCAGATTCTCCACATTTTCTGTATTTTCAAACTTAATGCAAGTGCTTTGTACGGTTATCAACAAGCTGCATTAATGAAAGAAGCTCTCATTATTTTTAACCCAAGTCCTCCCATCTGTTCCCTTTTATCTGTTATTCTGTGCTGTCATTTTGTCTAACAGGGATTTTAAGTGCCTTAGGACACAGATTTAACTTTTGAAGCAAATGTGTGGTGTAGCCTTCTCTCTTCACACACATCCATGTGAAGGAGACCACAGACCATGACTGGGAGATTTGTTAATCCATACAAATAAAGTGGCCTAGGCAGTCAATGGCCAGGCAAACTGTCCCTTATGTAGGCTGAATGGGAACCATTCAAGTTCTTTAAAAGTCTCAACTGGACTAAGGTTTCTTAAACATCTAAACCCAATCGAGATTCTAATTAATGAAAAGCTCTGGTGTAAACATTGTGAATCAGGTCACATGCAGGTGGAACTGGCAACGGAAATCTTTATGTCCAGAGCAGCAATGTGTAGCCAGTTGCTGTTTCATCCATGAAAATGCTGCTTTATACCACACTACCACAAGCATGCCCCCACAGTAGCTTACATGGAGGAGGCAGAATTTGTACAAAATGGCCTCGATTGTATCAACTGTAACTACCTACAGAAATAATTTCACACAGAACAGGTTTTGGTGCTGTGAGACACCGTGGTCCAGAATAGACCTTAAAACCATTGGGTTAATAAGAATTATGGAAGAATCCTGGTTCTTGTGTAGAGTATAATGTATTGGGCTGTACAGCCTCCTGAAATGATCTACAGTACCTTAGTTCATATCCCCCTGCCCTGCTCTGCCACACAGTCAGCTGCAGACAGTTCAGAGAGTGCAAAACAGCAGGCAAGGCTCATAACCCTAAATGAAGCAGGGACCATTTCACCTACCCTGTTTTTCCGAAAATAAGACATCTCCCAAAAATAAGACCTACTTACAATTTTCCCTCTCGCTGAAATATAAGGCATCCCCCTGAAAATAAGGCCTCCCCAATTATAACAATAAATGCGTACCGAATTCTTCTTCATAGAAAATAAGACATCCCCTGAAAATAAGACCTAGCACATCTTTGGGAGCAAAAATTAATATAAGGCATAAGAACATAAAAACATAAGAAGAGCCATGCTGGATCAGGCCAAAGGCCCATCTAGTCCAGCTTCCTGTCTTATTTTCAGGGGATGTCTGAAAGGCACTGTCTTATTTTCAGGGAAACGCGGTAACTCATTGTTGCTGCCCAAAAAACAACAAAATCTTGTTCTAGATCATTTGACACTAAAATTTGACTGGAAATAAAGTAATACATGCATACAAATGCTTTTTTCACACAAAATGGAATATTCTTGCCCATGATGACATCCTTTTTCAGCCGTGACATCTGTTGTACCCTCATTTCTATGTACATGTCCACATTTTGTACAACAGCATGTGCCGAACCTTGGCGAAGAAAGACAACAAATAGGATAGACCAATTTTATTTTCTGGTGTCAAATGCTATACCTGGCCCTTGCTACTTGGCCCATTTCTAGGGTCAAATGTGACCTGCTGATGTGTTCTATTTACTTTGTTGTCACAATATGAACTTAAAATGTGGGCTTCTTTTAGACACCATGAGCACATGGCTTAATGGGACTGCTTTTCTGTTTCCAGCTCACCTCTGCCACATGTACAAATGAAGATCATATTAAGGGCAATGATAACAAGTAAAAAAAAGGAGGTCAAAATAAAGACAAGGGAGGTGAGGAAGTGGGGCAAAATCACCTTGGTGATTTTTCTCTTCATATCCTCCCTCCCCAACATCGCAGCAAAATTATGCATTTTTAAAAGACTGCGGGCATTCAAATAATTGTCAGTCATGCAAATAATCACTTACTTACACTGTATGGGTTTGGTTTGGATAAAGCAAATTACCATTTGAAAATAACTCGAAAAACACTCTGGGCAAAGGGCTTGCTTTATGAATCTAAGTTTGACCATGATATTTCTTAACCTTTTTCTCCTCCATTTCCATTCAGCTATATTTCACTGGAGTAATGCAGACTAAATTAATAAAGCTGCATTCAATCGCCACAGGTGCACTCAACGTTTATTTAACACAAGATGTTGCTAGAGAAAGAATGGCTGTGACAATCAGGAGAAGCCAAAGCTTAAAAATGCACTGCTTGCTCCACGAATGGTTGCTTTTGTAAGAAATTGGCCATTGCCACCTTGTTTAGTTTACTCTAGAGTCAGCAACCACAACTGGTTTCTAAACATATTATTTGTTTCAAAATATAGGGAGTAGCATCATAAAGCATATCAGGTTCTTAAATGCAGCCCTGATTTTCATATTGACAGCAGAACAAAAGCCTTTGAAACAAATGTGTTTCATTGGAAAGAAATACATGTAAGAAAGTCAGTTGAGTGTTCTTTGACAACACTATATTTAATATAAAAGGACTATATTTTTCTTTTAAAAATCACATGTAAATTCAGTTTGACACCTTGAGCCTGGGATGCCTCTTGCTACACATGCTGCCTAAATAAATTCTCTGTGTTGCATACATATGGCCAAAATTATCAGGCTTAGCTGCTCAAAAATTTAGCTCTTCCTTCTTTAAGCTTTCAAATTGCTTAAACATACTGTATGGCTAAATTAGCTTACTATACTTGCAACACTCTAATGGAATCACTCTCAAAATAAGTAATGGATATAGGAAACCACTTTTTTATGAGGTTGGGTCATTTAACAATCTCACCAAATGACTTATACCAATGGTTCCCAAGCACTGACTTTCTGGAGGCTTTCAGCTTCAGCTCCTAGACTCGCAGGCATGTCCACACTTCAGCCCTCCTGATGTTTTGGACCACAACTCCCAGAACTCCAAGCCTGTATTTCCAATGGCAAAGGACTGTGGGAGGTATGGTCCAGAACATCTGGAGGGCCGAAGTTTGGACATGCCTGTGACCTAGAGGCTTTCGCCCTTAGCTGCATCATTCAAGGTTTCCAGAAACTGGTCTAAAATATTTAGAGGGCCAAAATGTGAGAACCACTGACTCGATAATTTAAAAAACAACAACACCTAATACGACAAAAAACAAAGAAAAATAATAATATAATAATCATGAACCATCAAGCCAATTCTGATTTATAGTGTGCTTCTTCAGGGCTTCCCAGATAGAAAGTACTCAGAAGTGATCTACCATTCCCTTCTTTCGGAGACACTTTGTGACTGTGTGCCTTGGCCAAGCCCACATAGGCTGGTTCTACTCACAGGAGGAAGAGTGAGGAATTGAACTCCTCATCTCTGATTCCGCTGCCAGATACCCAAACCACTGAGCTATCCAACCACTCAAGGCAAAAATAGCAACTACTGTATATAAAGGAAGTATAAAATATATGAGGCAGAACAAAACAGTGGTGACTGCTGAAAAAGCTTGAATGAGTTAAGAAAGGTCTTTGCTAGGTAATATAAAGGCATCAGGCTGGATGCCAGGCGAGCATCTTGAGAGGACTGCAAAGATTGAGCATGAAGAGGCCCTTATCCTGCAAGCTTCCCATCCTATCTCAGATGGCCTGAGGAACAAGGAGACGAGCCTCTGGTGATATCAATGGACAACCAATAGAAGAAATACCAAAAAGATTAATCATGATTTGTCATTTCTGGCAAGCACTGATTCTCCAGTGGACCTGAGATCTTTTCAGAGCATTTGTTTCCTAGTTCCCTTAATTGGATTTTTATGACATTAAATTGGCCTTAGGGCTTCTGCCAGTTTTATGAGATATACAAACAACTCACAAATAAATAAGGGATGGGTGTGATGAATATGGGTAAAACTCAGCCATATACATCCAACTCACATATCCAGTTTCAGGGTGGGATGTACAAATCCAATTTTAAGGTGGGAGAGAGGGGACATGCTTGTAAGGGCCAAGGTAGGCACAATAGTGGTTGGATTTATTCTCCTTTTTAAATTGGTTTGGGGCATGCTGGGGAAAGTAGCCCTTTATCCTTCCCTCCACACACCAATTTTCTATTCAAAGTCTTCTTGTCTCAAAGATGCCATATGTGTTACAGCACATTACCTAGAGAATCATGGTTAGCAGAGAGATCAATAATTAAAAGGGACAAAATGACCAGTTCAACCTGTCTAGAACTGCTTTTCAACACAATGGGAGTCCTCTTGCAGCTGCTCTGAGTTACCAAAAGAACAAACACCACACAAGCTCCAGCCACAGTGCCCTCAGTGCCTTCTCTAGATGGCCCTCAGTTTCAAGAAACAAACGCTGAACTAGCAGCCCTCCTGAGAAACCTAAAGTGAAGCAGTACAGTAACTTCTATTGTCAGCTAAACAGCCACAGTTCGGGGTGCTACGGAACAAATGGGATCCTACCAGTGGAGGACCTACCAAGAGAGGTAGACCAGGGTACAAGAGAAAAAGGAAAAGACGGAACCTGCATTTGAGCTGGCACTCCCTTAGGAAGGATTTTCTTATTGAGTGCTCAAAAAGAGAGAGAAACTAATGTAAGATCTGATAGGATATCCAGAATATGCACTGACTGCTAAAATCCGTGGTAAAACAGACACTGATTATAAATAAATCTGGCTGAGTTTTGTGTTCTGCGCCTTGCTTTTGAGTTCTGCGCCAGAAAATGTATCCAAAAGGTAACCGTTTTTTTAACTGTCCCACAGGAAATGCCCAGTGAAAAGTTACAGCTAACAATAACGACGAAACAAAGGGAAGGAAAGGGAAAATAATAAAAAATAAAAACAAAAACGAAACAGACAAAGAGGTGAAGAGCTACTACTAACCTGTTCACATCAGGGAACCTCACTGGAAAGTAAAGGACCTGGCACTTGGGCCTTATCAGCTTTTCCAGGTTTTTAGGTCTATGATCAGGTATCAGCTTCATAAATTTTCCAATAGATGTAAGAAATGACTCCATATTATAAGCCGAGTTGAACACCACATTGTCAGCAACCAGGCTGGTGAAGAGAAAAAAAGACAGAGTAAATAATTAATTTATAAATAAAAAATACAGTTTCATCGACTGGGAATCAAGGTGTCCTCCCACTAGAGGAAAGCTCTTCCTATTCATGGGAGAGCTGTTTTCAACTTAGCACTGAATAATCAATGTGACCCCACATCTCAGCGAGTCCTCTACTGGCACACAAGCTCTTGTGAAAAAAAGTTTCAGAAGCCCCTTCTCTAGATGCTATATGCACTTATGTTCATGTTTTCATTGTCTTAGCTTCTGCAATGAGTTGGCTCTCAAGCTCTTATCAGCATTAGAAAACATAGAATGTCCCCTCCCCCTCTGAACCAAATAGATTAAATCAATTCAGACATTTTAATACAAACTTAACAGGCAATACCCAAAATCCTGTTGCACAGCTACACCTACACAATCTGAAGCCAAGTAAGCCATTGCAAAATCAGAACCCAAAACAGAAGTCTTATCCAGGAAACAGTTCTACGGAGGGAGCTGCAGTAGTATAAATTGTGTGGACATTGTGTGCTTCACTGTGCGACGTGTTATGCAATCAGAGATCTGGACAGCCTGAATGTAACTCCCAGTTAACTTCATAAGGCACGACTTTACATTTCAGGGGGACAATAGGATTTCAGCCCAGCCAAAATTATTCATAACCCATAGGTAAAAATGCCATATAGATCTTCCTTAACACATTTCAACCCCCCTATAAATTATGTGTGTGGTATGGAAGTTGTACCCACCAGGATAAGACAGTGTTGCACAGAATCATAAGAATTGCAGAGAGTATTGTGGGCTGTTCACTCCCCACCCTAGAACAAATTTATACTACCAGGTGCCACTGTAAAGCATTAGATATATTAAGAGATCCATCACATCCTGGTCATCGCCTCTTCGAGTTGCTGCCATCGGGACGGAGATATAGAGTACTGAGGGCAAGAACAAACCGTCTCAAAAATAGCTTCTTTTTTAGAGCAATATTGGCCTTATATGGAAATCCTGGACTTTGAAGTCAGCTTATTTTATATGTCATATTTTAGTCATTTTATATGTCATATTATGTGTTGTACCTGTTTTTAAATCTATGTGAAATGTTTTAAATGAGTTTTATATAGCAACCACAAAATTTTGTTGTTCCTGCAAGGGGGCAATGACAATAAAGATTCCTATTATTATCCAATTACAAAAAGGAAATAAGGTGTTGATACTGTAATTCTGAACCATACTAGCATACATAACAGAAGCTAAGACGTGAAGAAGTTTCCACCATTCCCCCACCAGCTTCCTCATTGTGTTCTATGAAGAACTGCAGACCAAGAGGACAAGATATGAATGTACCAAGCCTTTCCTTCCAAACACACACTGCAGAAGGGCCATTTATATATATGCTTGTATATGGTATATAAAGGATCATTGCATTGCTTTCAGTCAAGCCATGAAGGTTAAAAGCAGGGGTTTGTCTTCCCACCACTCCCTTGTACACCTGAACATTTCTACCAGTAAGACTGTCTGCACAGAACTACAGTCATCCCCCCTCCTAATTCTCACTGCTTCACAGTCAAGTAAGAAAACTGACACTGCCCACAAAAACAGCAGGAGTCAGCAGGAAAAGCAAGAAAATATTTGAAGAGAGCTCTAATGCTTTTCGGCTCGACAACTGGAGTGGAACCATCTTCTGAAATATCGCATTCGTCCAAACATATTGTTTTTTAACAACATGTTTTCTTTCAACTAAGACAACCAGTGTGCTAACCTCTTTTCCTTGCTCCTAACTAATAGCTGGGAACAAAGGGAAACAAAGGGGAACCAAAAAAGTTGTCATGTTTGCGTCTGTCATAATTTAATGACAAGAAGAGATATGCCTTTTATGCATTTGATATATTTTTTTTAAAAAAATTCTACATTCCTTGCTCTACAATTTTTCTGTGGTTACCAAAACAGCTTGTAAAATAATTCAGTTTAGGAAAAAAAACCCATCAAATTAAGATATGCTGCATGTTTAACTTATCTCTTCAAAGGAAGAAAAATCAGATCTTTATTGCTGAAATTTTACTACCCCACTCCAAATTCTTCAACAAAGAGAGATAATAAAAGTGAGCATATGCAACAAGGAATTAAAGGATGGAATCCTATTGGCATTCACATGAGGTTTGCATATCTTGCTGTATCTAACTATGGCTAATTGACAGGATGCCAGGGCACATCTTGCTTGAACCAGGTACCTGACCAGGCATATGACTCTGGCATGACCTGGTAGTTCACTAAGTCACAAATGACTGCAACTATTTGCCCAATCAAACGTTCACAGCTCCCATAGCTGTTAAGTATCTACCCTTTCCTTACACTACATAATTCCAAGGTAGTAGTACTGTACGAGTGGAAAAGCTGCCATTAGATTAGATTAGGAGAATCTTAACTGCCTAAGACCTAGTTTTGTTCCAGATCGGGAATCATTTTGGCCAGAGTTGCTTCCTTGAGAATTTATCAGCCTTTAGAAAGGGGAATGGAGTCATTCATTGGATTAGGAATGGGTGGGGAATGTTTTCCCCGAAATCCAAACATAGTTGCCAGCCATAGAATCATTTAAGAAAGGCACAGGAACAGGAGTGGGAACATATTCCATTAAGTCCTAGATCAGGTAAAGGTAAAGGTCCCCCACACACACACATGTGTGTGCTAGTCATGTCCGACTCTAGGGGCAGTGCTCATCTCTGTATTCAAGCTGAAGAGCCAGTGTTGTACACGTCCATGGCGACATGGTCGGCATGGCTGCAAGGAAACACTGTTTTTGCCTTCCCACTTTTTACGGTGGTACCTATTTATCTACTTGCATTTACATGCTTTCGAACTGCTACTTTGGCAGGAGCTGGGATTATCAGGGGTGTTTCTAGTCCCAGAAATCTTCAGGGACTGTGCCAGTTCCTTTCAATGGAACTAGAAATGACCGTAAGGTCTATTCTGGTGCTTTAAAAAGCCCCTGCTTGTCTGTTGTTTTTTAACCTGATTTGCAGGAGGACATTTTACTAGAGAATTCTGGCTCTTAAAATTGTGCTTTTGGGGCAAAATGTTGAAAAAACAATTTTGAAAATTATTCTCCCCTTCGAGGGCCACAAAAAAAAAGTGGAGGCTGTATGTTCCCCACCTTTCACTCCTCTATATAAGAGCTGAGAGCTTATTTCAAGGAATTTTAGGAAAGTTCTCAGGGGTCAGATATCAAAACTGGATGGTGCAAAAAAAAAAAAAGAGAATGGTATTAAAAGCATCAGTATATTTTACATCAAAATTCTTATAGCGAGGACAGGGGTAGACACATTTCAAGCCTGCAATTCTTTTGCTTTTTAAAAAAACAGATCATGTGGACGTTCTACCCAAACAAACAAACAGTTTGTTGTACCCTGGTATATCATTATCTTGGCAGTCCAATTTACAACTGGGACGGGGAAAGCTCTGATGGAGCACCACAGACGAACTACCAGTAGATCCCATTGTATTTTCTATCTATTTCAGGGGGGAAGATAGGAGTACACTTGTCTCCTCCTGCTTTCCCCACCACCTCCAATGCGCATCAGCAACATGGAATTCTCCCATCATCTATCTATGCAACTCCTTATTGCATGCCAGGTTACACCCAGCCACTCCAACTAGATTGTAAGAAGGCACTGTGTTATTTTTGTGGGTACAAAATACAAATTATGTGGATAAAGACAGAACATTAGAAAGGTCTTACAAATGGAGAAAATGATAACATTCTCAGAAGTATCAGGGAGGAAATGCTTCTCAAACTCACAATCCATGCATGTCTTTGAGCAGTAATGATAAGGAATATTTTTATAGGCTGCTGTTTGTTTTTAAGGCAAAGCCGTTTCATTATATTTTCAGTGCATTGCTACTGCAAAACTGAAACATTTTGCAAACGAAAGCAGAATGGAAGCTAACAAAAAAGCTCAGCTATATAGGATCATTATTTGTCTTTCAGCTAAGTTACAATGCAAAGATGCAGATGTTATACATCTAGCCTTAAAATGCTCAATCTATGCTTATAATAATTCTCCTAATAACAAATGTGCAAAATAGGCCAAGTAAATGAATTTATTTCAATTCAAGCCAATTCAGCTTTGCAGTTTCACTTTAGCTTTGTACAACGCCTAATCACAAAGCTTTTCAAGTGTGGCTGTTATTAACTTCTTTCATTAACTTATATTCAGGAAATATGGTTGTTTTAAGTAACAACAAAGGGCCACAGCCTTTTAAATGTCTGAGTGCTTTACTGCTGCACAATTTGTGAACATGCAATGAAAGAAACGTAAGAGTTTATCTGGTATGTTTACTACCCTCTCTTCCTAAAAAACACTGCTGCAGTACATTTTAATTTTTGTTTACTCCCTTGAAAACCTGTATTTTAATTTCAGCTGGATGCAATAAAAGCTATTGCTAAGTCAGTGTTGATTAACTGCCCCTTTGTTAAGTGCCTTCCAACCAAAAGAATCTTGTGTGTCCTATGAATTGGGTTATACTGAAAATGAGTGCAATTTACGGGATAACAACGGGTTTCTCGTAATAGCATCTAGGCCTATTTCTTACTCTATAACTATGCATGCTAAGGAACATCAACTTGATACTTTTGATGTTGAAAAAGGCACATCTGTCTTGAAATACTGGAAACTGCACAAGGTTTCACATTATTCTTAAGGATCAGGAACACCCTGAAGTTGTAGGCATCAAGGACATTAGAAAACAATTAGCCACACTTGGAGTGTAAGATGTACCTACCATGAAATAATCTGGTTGTATCCATATTGGAAGTCCCTTTCCTGACATTTCTGGACAGGATAAGTCAATTGGTTCTCATGGAAGTAAAGGACCTTTTTCAATTTGCCAAGGTCAGGCCGAAGGGCAATGAGTTCAGCCAGGTTAAGCACCGAGCTTGCAAAGAGGATCCTAGAAAACAAGGAAAGCAGTGTTTACTGTCTACAAGCATGCTCACAAGTGTCACCCTTTACCCTTTCCCTCCCACCACCCTCCCCACAAAAAAAACACAACATCTATAGGGACACATCAGTGGCTAAGCCTTAATACCATGTAGCAGCATTCTAAGTTTTGATCTCCTGAAAAACAGCTAAGAAGTGGAGTAGAAAAGCACTGAATCTCATTGGTTTTCTCAGCTTAGTTACAGAGAGATGCAATGCTAAAAAAGAAAAAGAGCTAGATGGGTTTTATTGAAAAATGCAAGAAAAGCTGCCTCTGAAGGACAAATGGAACAAAGATAAGGCTGACTGGGGAATACTTTGCTTGCCAGTTTCATTACACTTTACTTCTTTATTCAACCAACTACCGAAATTCAATATATGAGCCAGAATGGCACATGTTCCTGTTATGACATAAAGCCTTTTGATTTATACAATAGATACATATAGTGAGTTATTTTGTGTGTGTTTTTATTTTATTTTTCAGATTTCCTTTTTCTATTTTTATTCAATATCTTTCATGGCCTTTGTTGTTTTCTTCCTACTGGGTCATCGATTACCATGATACTAGAAGCAATTGGTAACACTAGTCCCCTAATTTAAATTACACAGCCTAGGTGTGAATACAACCAGAACAAAACTGTTGATAGCACAATTCAGGTCTACCATATTACACCAGGAGTGGCAGACTTTATCTATTGCTTGAGCAAACATAAATTCCAGGGCTCCAATATCATTTTTTTCAAATACTACTTCATTCTCACAGTGTTTTTCAATACAGTGTTTGAGCATAAGTGGGAAAGGCTAGTAATACCATTAACCTGAATGAGACAATCACTTCAGAGGTAGGCTGCTGGGAGAGGCCAATTTATGCCTGACTTTGTTCTAGAAAATGACCATTAGCCCAAGCCACTCTCTAGAACAGCCTTAGAACAACTTCCTCCTGTGGCAGGGAGATGTTGGCACCTCTAGATGTCCCTTTTGTTGCCAATATCTTTGCCTTTGTGCATCAGTGGGTAAGGATGTCTGTGAAGATTCTCAGATGACATTCACACGACCCCTAAGATCCGCTGGCCACTTAAATTCGGACCAGAGATCTTAGGGGTTTGTCGCTGTTCCTGTGTTTCCATCCCCTCCGCACTCCTGGCTGCTGTCTGTGTGAAGGGAGGGAGAAAAAAAGGAAGAAAAGAATGCCGCTCACCTCCGTTCTGCTGTCTCGCTTTGCTCCCGGCACTGCATTCAGATCTCTTAAAGAGGCGGGGGGCAAAACAACAACAAACAGAAGCGAGGAGAGCCCGGCACGCACTACGTTACATCCGCATCAGGAATTTTCACCCCCGGAGAGCAGGTACTTGAAAAGTGCGCTGGGACGCACTTAGGTGGGCGTGGTCGCACTTAATTTTTTGTAAACTCCGGAGCTGGTGGGGAAACAATTTTAAGCTCCGGATCTGGGAGCCATTTGCTGTGGAGTTTAGGGGTCGTGTGAAAAGGCCCTCAGTCATCCAGGTGAGTTTATCTAGAAGCTGAGTCATAGCAACTGGTTTCTCTGAAGAAAGCTAGTGGCGAGTCCTCCATATTATAGTCCACTTTGACCTCTTGCCACCCTGGTCTGAAATAGGCTTATAAGATAAACAATGGCCTGAATAAGCTTATTAGGTAGACAACAGTCAATAAACTTAAGGTGAACAATGGCCTAAGTTGCTGAAACCCATAAAGTATGGGTCATTAGCTATGGCCTTGGTGGTGAAGGCTTTTTGATTTGTCTGGGTATTGTTGAAAGGACAGCCTGATAAGTAGCAGACAAACTGTGCCTGAGGCCCCCACCTCTGTTGAGAGAGGGGTTTTCAACGCTCACATGAATGGCTTCCCTGACCCCTCTCTCAAACCATCTATCTTTTCTGTCTAATATGTGTACATTCTGATCTTTGAATGAGTGCCCTTTGTCCTTCAAGTGGAGGTGTACTGCTGATTCTGGTCCTGAGCTGGTGCCCCTCCTATGTTGGGCTATCCTGTTTAATGGCTGTTTAGTTTCTCCAATGTAGAGGTCTGCACATTCCTCATTGCATTGGACTGCATATACTATATTGTTCCTTTTGTGTTTTGGTATCGGGTCCTTTGGGTGGACAAGTCTCTGCCTTAGTGTGTTTATGGGTTTGAAATAATCAGGGATGTGGTGTTTGCCAAAAATCCTTTTAAGCTTCTCAGACACTCCAGCCATGTAGGGAATAACCAGGTGCTTCCGTCGAGTCTGGGTCTCAGGCTGAATCCTTTGTTCTTCTGAGTCGGCACACAGCTTTGTTGAAGGCCCACTTTGGGTATCCACAGGCTTTAAGTGCTGTCTTCAGGTGCCTGTCATCCTTCTTCTTGGCTTCTGTGGAGGTACGGATGCTCTCTGCTCTGTGGTTTAGGGTCCTGATGACTCCTAATTTGTGTTGTAATGGATGGTGGGAGTCAAACAGTAAGTACTGATCTGTGTGGGTGGGTTTCCTGTAAACTTCTACTCCCAGGCCATGGTCAGGTCAGATGATGACTGCACAATCCAAGAAAGCCAGCCTGTGTTCTTGGGTGTCTTCCCTAATGAACTTACTATTAAGGTCCACCACATTGATGTGGTCTGTAAAGGCCTGTACTTCCTGAGTCTTGATTTTCAATTAGGTATCATATACATACCTGAACCAGTGGGATAGGGTTGATCCTGGGAAGATGTTGAGTGCCTTCTTCTCCACTTTTTCCATGTAAAAGCAGAGGGCTGTCTCTCCATGATATAACCGGTGGTAAGTTACCCTGTAAATTGTGTTATCCTTCTCCAAGACTTTTAAGCATTCTATTACTTTTTTCTTGTAGTTGCTGGTGGGGTATCTTTTTAGTTTTTCATATGTGCATTGGTCTTCAGACTGATGAAGCCGTTTGGATGAGCAGTGAAATGTTTCAATCTCTCAAGAAAAAGAAGACCAGTTGCCATGACTCAACTTCTAGATAGTGGGTAAGGATGTGTCAAATCCTTCTCACTCCCTCAAATCAAGACATGTTAGTGGTAGATGCTTCTCTCTGACTGATGGACAGACTGGCACACCAACAAAAAAGGAGTATGTATACTTCCAATGCAACTTCCTTTTACTGTGGAAACAGATATGGGTCTTTCTCAGGTGAGCTGGGCAGAAAGGTTGGGGAACCAAGAAACATGCCATTGACACAAGTGGATGGTGGGCAGCAGTTTCCTTCCTGCATGTCAAGTTGGTCAGATATAAGCACTGCCACACATTAAATGGCAAAAACCCCTACCCCACATCAAAACTCCGGAGGGAGGCAGCCAACACCATCAAAGTATTGCCGCTCAGAGACTATTTGGTAGTGAGGCAGCTAAAATATTCCATGAAAGAAAGAAAGAAAGAAAGAAAGAAAGAAAGAAAGAAAGAAAGAAAGAAAGAAAGAAAGAAAGAAAGAAAGAAAGAAAGAAAGAAAGAAAGAAAGAAAGAAAGAAAGGGCTGTGCACTAAACAGACCCTCGAGTTTTTGGGGGGGGCGGGGGGGGGGGGGGGGGGGGGGGGGGGGGGGGGGGGGGGGGGGGGGGGGGGGGGGGGGGGGGGGGGGGGGGG
>JAHTLZ010003547.1:14796054-14810689 GCA_023846285.1 Phrynocephalus versicolor
AACAAAGAAATAAATAAAGAAATAAATAAATAAATAAATAAAGAAATAAAGAAATAAAGAAAGAAAGAAAGAAAGAAAGGGCTGTGCACTAAACAGAACCTCGAGTTTTTTCTCTCCCCCCCCCCCCAATCACCTTCATTCTCTGTTAAAACTGAAGCCTTTCCCCTTTCATTTTTAAGGGACTTGGAAATGTAGCCTAGGAATATGATACATTACAATAGAGGGTGACCTTGAACCAAGAAGCCATCTTCTTCAGAGGGTAGAGCTGGATAAGCTGTTTTGTGGCAAACTTTCATTGATGATCTTGTTCAAAATCATCTGATATAATCCGGTATAATAGAAAATCTGGTTTGTGTTATGATCAAATACCCCAAGAAGCAGAAGTCTCATTTTGTCCCAAGAGAGCACACTGTACATTCTTCTTCGGACTCTCTCAAAGCAACCAAACCATGACTGCATGTCTTATTCTTTCCTATGCCGTACAGAAATTAGGAGCTGGAGAAGGGGGTAAGCAAAGTGAAAACAAGCATGAGAGCATTCTGCACCACCATAGAGGACTCTGGGAGCCATTCTAATTTTATCCTTGACCAGCCTCTGCCTGGATTCTTCCTCCTCTACCTCTCTTCACTTGGCCACAAAGACACTTGGCCCTTTTCCTTAGGATACTTAGCTTAGATAGTTTCCTCTCCAAGCCTCTGGCGGATGTAGTCATGGCTTGCTCTTGACTACGGGTGTACAGAAGTGCTGCTTTTCACTATCCTCAACAGGCCCCTCCTTTGTATTGTCGGGGGCAGGGCAGAGGCATTCTTCCAATACATGATGAAGTTTCATCTCTTACTTAACAGTAGCCAGCCCATTTCTACCTTAGAATTTAACTTTAGAGAAAACCCAATGAATACAAACCAGTCCATGTTGCTTAGAATTATTGATTTATTTAAAATACTTTTGCCTCACCGTTCTCCCAAAGAAGGATCCAAGGTGGTTTACATCATTAAAAACACAATACTAAAGGCTAAAAACAGAAAAAAATTACAGTGGTACCTTGTATAAAGGAATTAATTCCTTCCAAGTGAAATTCTGTTAAGCAATATTTCCTTTATACAATTTTCCCATAGGAATGCATTGAAAACAGAGTAGTCCCTAATTGCGACCATTTTTATGTTGTACGGATTTGCCCCATAGGCGATTCTGTTAAGCAAATTTCCCCTATCTCCGGAATTTTTTATGTTGTACAGATTTTATGTTATACAAACCGTGTGTTATACGAGGGACCACTGTAAAATACTTTAAAATAAAAGAAACATATTTTAAACATTCCATAAAATCATGATTAAAACAGCTTATAAAGACAACAAAATTTCAAACCATTCCATTTTTAAACCTCTCTCCGACAGCCAGTTGCTAAGAAAAAAAGACTGCTTGAAGAGAAATAGCTTTGCCTGATGAGGAAGGACAGCAAAGATGGCGTCACCTTTCGGAGCAGCAAGAGAGAAGGCCCTTTCCTGTGTCCCCACTAAACACACCTGTGAGGGTGGTGGAACTGGGAGAAAGGTGTCCCTTCTTGTCTGCCAGACTGTGTGGGCTATCAGGAAAGTTGGGCTAGGTCAACACCATGAGATATAATGGAGCTCTTTGAGCCAACAAGGATAGTACTGACATCCCATGTTACTGCTGAACCAGGTTCCTGCTCTCATGGTGTATCACATGGCTGGACAATGGTTGAGACATTCTATCAAAAATCAATCTCCTAATGATAACACAACAGATGTAATAACTGTCATTTAACCAAGGTCCAATTATGACCATCAATTCAGGGACTGTGAAAAACATTCCTCCAAAGGCTGCACCATAAATACCAGCCATAACGTCTGCAAATACTGCATGCCAGCACTTCTGTCATTACAAAGAAAACATAGCCCTGTTTGCAGAAGTGACTGGCTCAACAACAAAGGGACAGATTTGTAAACACATACCCTCCCCGTGAAAGGTTCCAGTGCAGGAAAAGCCACCATAGATCATATTTCAAGTTGCAGTGAGACATCAGAGAAGGGGCTAAGCATTTCACATACATGAAGCTTTGACTGCCACCCAGAAGGCAGTAGCATCTTTTATTGTTTTGTCTTGCAAAACAGAGACCAGAACAAAAAGTATATTATCGCAAAGGCAAAGAAAAAAAAATAGAAAGGAAACAAAGGGGGAAGCAAATACCCAACTAAACAAAAACACAATAAAGGTTACTATGAAAGGTTTTGAAATATGAAAATATATCCCAAGGGGTGGTTGCCATCTGTATGATTGATTGATTGATTGATTGATTGATTGATTTATAGGCTGCCTTTCTCCCTATTAGGGGATTCAACATGGCTTCTTAAGTCCCCTTATCAGGAGTGTTATAGGATCCAGTGGATTCCTGGTGGTGTGCAGTATTTCCACTGTCGCAAACTCAACTTTCCAGTTGATTGTGCAGCTCTATGCTAGCTGGTGGTTAATTACTAAGAAGCAGGTGTATAGTTTAAAAGTACATAGGCATCAAACAAAGATGTGGGGCTTCAGGCAGAAAAAAAGTGTAAAAAGCCTACCATTTCCTGCCGTTCCTCGTGCCCGATCAGTTTCCCATAGGAATGCATTGCTTCAATGTGTTCCTATGGGAAAATGAAAAACAAAATGGAACAGAATGAAAATTTCCATTTCGTCTTATTTTGTTTTTCTTTGATGGGTCACTTTGTTTTTCATTCCATTAGGGAACGAAATGAAAAACAAAATGAAACAATTTTTGTTTATTTGTTTCATGACCATCTCTACTCTTAAGCACTCAATGCTGCTGGACCATGTTTAGCTAACAACAGATGCTGTAATTGTAGATGCTGCAATTCAGTTGAAGTTGGCAGATCATACCTACAGTACTTCTCAAATAGATAAACTGCATCAGTTCATCATCCGATTCAATTAATTGGTCTAAGATAAGAATTCCCCTACCTGTATGTTTCCTTCATAAAAGAAGGCTTCATCTTAATTTTAAATCCAGGTTACTCTATAAAGTAAAGTCTCTTATTGTACCATGGAGCTTCTGAGTTATGATGCCTCTAGTTAGGTTTTCAAGTCATGTGAAATGTTCAAGGATTGATTCAGCATTGCCAGCCCCAGGGAATGTCAGTGGCCAAGTAGAGGTTCAAACGTATTCTCCCAAATCCTTATCTGATTCTCTGTTCACTACACTTGGTGGGTTCTCATAAAGTCTTTTACTTAACTATAACAGGTCAATGATCTGTTATTTCAGTGTGGTGAAATGGTGATCACTGTTGGTTCACCAGATACCATGGCTGGAGCACAAGGCCATCGCTTGAGAATCCATGGTGACTTTCCATGAAGAGTTATTTCATTTTCCCATTCCCTCCCCCTACAAGGACTTTCTCAAATATGCACTAGCAGAAGATGAAAGACATCTGAAATAAAATGACACAACAATTTGTTGTTTATACTTTTTATGTATTTGTTCATTTCATTACTCCTCACCCTTATCCCCCATTCTGCAGCTAAAAAGGCCTTCAGAGGTAGCTTACATATCAGTTTTGAAAGAGACAAGCCCTGCCCTGCCCTCGGCCTTCCAATTAAAAAGAGACATAAAAGGAAAGTGGGGATGGAGGAGGAAAAGAGGCACGAGAACAACTGAGGGCGCATTCCTCAGCCGGGTGGAATAGCTGCCAATGGCTGCCGGATAACAGTTAGAGAGAGACAAAGACCCATTGAGCTGGCTTCCCGGAAAAGCTGACAGTGGTTAAACGGCTAATTCTCTTTTCACTTACTTTATCTAGCACAGTATTAAGGAGCAGAGCACGTGCTCTACATGAAAAATTCCTGCCACAAGCTCCGGAGAGCTGCTGCCAGACAGTGTCAGTAGTACAAGTGAATGAAATGGCCCAAGGACCTAATTTTGCTGTGAGGCAGCTTCCTCCAGTGTTCCTACCTGTGGTGAGCTCAAAGACATAGCATTAAAAAAAAACTCACTTTCCCCACTTGGATAATAAACGTCTTTAAAAAACCTTTCTTCCCACTTGAAATTATAAAAAGTGCACCCAGGGCTGCCGCTCCTCAGGTCTGTTCCCCCCTTAGTGCTACAGAACAGTCGTTTTAAAGCTTAAACACCTGACAGGACGAGTTACTGTGAACATGACTGCAGAGGAGCCATGTATTTGTTTAATGGACCCCTGGTGCAGGGCACTGGAGGGTAAGATGAGGAGCACTTCTATTTCACACCTAGGGCCAGGAAAGGAAAGGGAAGGATATTATTATTATAATGTAGCCCATGACATAAATATATGTCAGCTGTCACTCCATGTGACATCAATGTTCATTTTACCTCAGGTTATTATTTCAGTAATAAATCCTAACAAGGTGAGCTTTATCATCCCATAGAGTCTAAGCAGGAGGACACAAGGTGATACCAAGAACACTGGAAATATGATAATTCCTGACAGCTGCTGCTTGAGCACAAGTTAAATTGAACAGTTTGTCTCAGCACAAAGATATTGTGAGGTTTTATGTTTAATTTTTTTTTTGGGGGGGGGAGAAATTAACATAAAACCCAGAGAAAGCCTAGTTAGGCATTTTCCCCACAAACATGACATACTACAATCACTGCATAAGCTGGATTAGTACTTATTACCATGCTACTAGAGAATTAAGCTGTTTTTAGACCACCAAAGAGCTTTAAATTGCAACTTTTGTCTCTGTAAGGGAAACCTATATTTAAACTGTCTGCTAAAGTCAAATTAAAACAGCTACATCATTAGCATGTTATCTCAGAAAATAAGAGTATAGTTAAACTGGAGTTAATGTTATTTTTATCCAACCTGATCAACAGAGGATTTTTTTAATAGAGTGCACGGCCATGCCATATGACACACACAAGCACACACAGACAGACATACCCACATGCACAGAGTGAATCACAGATGACGACGATGTTTAAACTATCATCTGTTCTAAATAATCAACAAAAAACAATGCCAAATACTTTACAATGGTGTAGCCAGCCGCATGCCTTCTCAGTGCAACCAGCGTTTGCCCATAATTGGAACAACAAGAATGGTACCAACTTATACGAAAGTGAATGAACTGTTTTAGACCTTCATACCAATTAGGCACATGTGTAACACATTAGACACACTTGAATCTACATACACATTTGCTAGTCCTTTGGTGTGCAGAATGTACACTTACTTGCAAACAGCTCAATATTTTTGTTGAATGATAACCCATTTTGCTAAGGCAGCTGATTGTCTTAGTAGTGAAAGGCAATCAGCTGCCCTGACATGATTTCTTAGCGTCCCAATCCTATGGAATGCCTTTAGGAGCACTAGTTCCAGCAGTAATTTGTGCAGCTGTAGCTAAAAGCCCAAACCAATTCTTGGCATGTTTGTGCGCCTGACCTCTGGCATAGACCTGCTTGCCAAGCAAATCCTCTCCTTCAATCTGGGAATGGTAAAGGACTGGAGAAGAGCCAAGAAACTGAGAATTGGTGCAGTTAGGTAAGAGTCACTAATAGTGGGTGGTTTGTCAGGCCAGCCTAGTAGCTTTCAACCATGGCTCAGTGCCTCGGGCGGGGAGAGAGGGAGCCATCATCCTCCCAGTTGTGGCAGCGTCCACGGCGCAAGGGTGATGGCGAGGGTGAACGATCATGCCCTGGGTGGCGTTCTGCCCCATTCGAATCCCGCAGGCAAACTCTCTTGGGAGGGAGGGAGTGGGATCTATGCTCATGATGGCGTGGCCAGGCGGAGGTCTCCTGTGCAGATGGTAAAGCCCGGGAGTCCTGGTGTTGCTGACTCAGGGAGGTAGGAGATCTCTGCACCAAAGGAAACGATCCAGCAGAAGTAGCCATCAGAGCAGGTGTAGCAAGAGTGCGATCTGTAGCTTCCCAGCTAGCAGAGGAATGGCTTGAGTCAGGGGAGGAAGCCAGAAGGTGTTGGGTAGATAAGTGCTCCCTTTCGTGCAGCGGTGGCGTGGATGGTGAGGTCTGGGTGTGCCTGGTTAGTGGACAGGCTGGAGGTAGACAAAGAACGAGTCTCGTTGGTGGGGAGAGAAGCCGTTTTAGCTTTCTTCTTCTCCGTGGGCTTCATTTTCTGGGAAGCCTTGGTCTTTGGCGGCTTGGAGGTGGAAGGCTGAGCCGCCGAAGAGGCCTGTTGTTCCATAGGCATTAGTGATTTCTTCCAAAGAAAGGAGACGAGACGGTCAAGCCATTGCTTAAGTGCTGCTTTAGAAAGTTTTTTGCAGGCGGCACAGTGCGAGGACTGGTGTTGCTCGCCCAAGCAGTAGAGGCAACGGTCATGGCCGTCCAAAGTTGGAAGTTTGTTAGGGCAAGCGGAACAACGCTTAAAAAGCGGTCCAGATGCCATAAAATTAAGGAAAAACAAAGGGGAACTAGGCAGGGAGTGGGGTAAAGGAAAAATAAAAGAAGTAGTAGAGAAAAAGTATAACTTTCCTTTCGGTCCGCAGGAGCTAAAGAAAGAGCAACCACTCGCAGCGGCGGTAAAAAGGACCTGCCCTGGAAAAGCACGCAAAAAGAGGAGCATGTGCAGTGGAAGGGGGGGGTCCTACAATCAAGGAGCTAGAAACTGCAGACATACCATCGCAGGAGCGACGGTTAACCCTATGTGTGCATTCACAGATGCACTGAAGAAGAATTGAATGGTTGGTAATACAAGTTCTTTACAGTGCCTACTTAGAACGGAATTCTACCACAAGATGTAGCAATATACACCAACATATACGGTTTTTTAAAAGGACTATATGGATTCATAGTACACATGACTAACAATGTTTTTCATTGTGCACAATATCTAATTCCTCCACTTCCAAAGGCAGTAATCTTCTCAGAACCAGTTACTGAAACTGGAAGCAGGAAGGTGCTGGTGTGCTCCTTTCCAGCTTGTGAGCTTTCAATATACAGCTCGACTTAAGAGTGGAAAACTGTTGCCATTTTAATCACCACCTTACAAATTTTAGATATGGTCTGCTCAACTTACAAATATTTTTTTCATTTTAAATATTTTTTTAAACTTATTTTTTTTTCAATTTTTAGATAGGTACCCCAACTTAAGAGTAGTTTGACTTAGGAGCATGCATTCGGAACTGATTAAATTCGTACGTCGAGGTACCACTGTGTAGGTGAAACTCAAAAAAACAGAATATTGTGCAAAAGTTCATTTGTTTCAGTAATGCAATTTTAAAGGTGAAACTAATATATGAGATAGGCTCATTACATGCAGTGCGAGATAGTTCAAGCCTTAATTTGTTATAATTGTGATGATTATGGCATACAGCTTATGAAAACCCCAAATCCACAATCTCAGACAATTAGAATATTGTGAAAAGGTTCAATATTCTAGGCTCAAACTGTCCCACTCTATTCAGCTAATTACTCAATAACACCTGCAAAGGGTTCCTGAGCTTTTAAATGGTCTCTCAAGCTGGATTAGTAGGAATCACAATCATGGGAAAGACTGCCTCCAAAGGTAATTGATGTTCCCAAACTGCTGTATCAAAGCACATTAATAGAAAGTTGTGTGGAAGGGGAAAGAGAGGAAGAAAAAATTGCACAAGCAGCAGGGATGACCGCAGCCTGGAGAGGATTGTCAGGAAAAGGCCATTCAAAAATGTTGGAGACTTTCAAAACAGTGGATGGAGGATGGAGTTAGTGCATCAAGAGCCACCACATCCAGATGGATCCTGGACATGGGCTTCAAATGTCGTATTCCTCTTGTCAAGCCTCCCCTGAACAACAGACGTCAGAAGCGTCTTATCTGGGCTAAAGAAAAAAAGAACCGGTCTGTTGCTCAGTGGGTCAAAGTCCTATTTTCTGATGAGAACAAGGACCCAGAATCTGGACGAACAATGGAGAGGCACCAATGCACAATGCTTGAAGTCCAGTGTGAAGTTTCCAGTCTGTGTTGATTTGGGGAGCCATGTCATCTGCTGGTTTTGGTCCAGGTCAACACAACCGTCTACCAGGAGATTTTGGAGCATTTCATGCTTCCTTCTGCAGATCAGCTTTATGGGGATGCTGACTTCATTTTGCAGCAAGACTTGGCACCCACCCACACTGCCAAAAGTACCCAAAACCTGGCTCAATGACCATGGGATTACTGTGCTTGATTGGCCAGCAAACTTGCCAGACCTGAACCCCACAGAGAATCTATGGGACATTGCCAAGAGAAAGATGAGAGACATGGGACCAAACAGTGCAGAAGAGCTGAAGACCACTATTGAAGCATCCTGGTCTTCCATAACACCTCAGCAGTGCCACAGGTAGATAGCATCCATGCCATGTTACATTAAGGCAGTAATTCATGCAAAAGGGGCCCAAACCAAGTACTTCATACATCTGCATGCTTATACTTTTCAGAGGTTCAATCCTTGTTTTATTGCTTTCATATAATACTCTAATTGTCTGAGATTGTAAATTTGGGGTTTTCATAAACTGTAAGCCATAATTGTAACAAATTAACACTTGAACTATTTCACTTTGCATGTAATGAGTCTATCTCATATATTAGTTTCACCTTTAAAGTAACACTACTGAAATAAATGAACTTTTGCACAATATAATAATTGTTTGAGTTTCCCCTGTACATTTCACCAGCCACAGTGGCAACTGAATGCTTGACTACATAATCTTTAAGGTTGATCCATTGATCCAGAAAGCCATTTTGGCTTCGGAATGCTCTTGGATCCCACACTGGTACTGGAAGAGGAGGTCCCCTTAAACGCCCTTAACATGATTTACCAACTAAGGCCCTGGTGACACAAAGCAAATGTTATAAATTTATCCAGCTGTTATATCGGGTTCTTTTTTTCCTTTCACACAACTCCAACTCAAGAGTATGACGATTTCCCTGCCAGCGGGATAACTATGTAACACTTTCCCATTGCCAGGAGGGGCTGTGTTTATCTGTACATCTGTTGTACCAATGCACTCCTTACTGGGTTTGCATGTGTGCACAACCCAACCCACCTTATACATTTTCTAAAAACAAGGGTATAAGGTTGCTACCACTACTGCAGTTCACATATTCCTCCCTACCGCCACCGGTGTCCTAGCAGGTACATTGATATATTGCTAAAACTACATTAGTACCAAGAATATTATTTCCAAATTTCACAATACAGATACATTGAATCATTGTCCTGTGCTGGTGCAGTGGTTCCCAAATATTTTCAACTTGTGGCTCCCCTGAGTGGTGGTGTAGCGGCAGCAGTGGAGTAGGGGGAATTGTGAGGGGTGCAGTGTGTAACAGGGAGCAAAGAGGTGTGCAGGAGGCAGAGCCAAAAAGAAGCAGCAACAGCTGCCTGCTTGGAGGCAGGTGACCTTCTGCATTGCTCCTAGCTGGTTTGGTGGCATTCCAGGGAGTCATGGGACATTGTGACGGGCACAGGGCACTACGCCACACACGTGCATGATGCACCAGTGCAACAGAGGACAATTCATAAAGCAGAAAATGCCTTAGACTTATAACCATATATCAATACAAGATAATAATTAAATATTTTTTTTAAAAAATGAGGGGATAAATGGACCCTTATGGAGAGATTGGGGAAAAAAACCAGCGGTATTGGTATAGCCTGCCATTTTGATTCATTTAGGAGGAAATAAATCACTGCTGCTAAAAACTGTTTGGGATGTTCATACAGGTATGCATATCACGTGACCTCAGTTGCAACTCTGTTCAGATAGCCTAACAAGAATTACCCACAATCTGATCAGCCTTCACCTAAACCACTGCTTTCTTTATACATTGCTGTTTTTTGTTACGTTGAAATTTGTTTTCACTGCTTGTTCAATGTTTGCTTTAAATTCTTTATTTTAAATTTTCTTTTTCAAACTGTACCCTGCCCTGAGAAACATCATTACTGAACGTATAATAATGAGCTAGAACAACTAGCAACCACTAGCACCGTAGCTAATTCCACTACATGAAACATTTCTTTGGCCTATTACGCTATTTAGTTTAGCACTTAAACAGAGCATGACAGAATCATACTAGAATAAATATAAGATTATATGTTCCTGCAGCATGTAAGCAGCATGTTAGATCTGCAAACAGTATACATCAGAGGAACCTAGGGAGCCATGGTAGGTTTACTAGCTCCTGTACTTTATTTCTCCCAACTTCGGGCAACCCAGATATACTGGAATGCATCATGAGCCTCCAGCATAGGTTGTTCAACACATGAAGGCATAGCATAGTTGTACCAAGAAAAGAACCAGAATGGTTCCGCACATGTAGAAGAACAGTTGCAATCGTGCAGGAACTGGCAACAGCCTCTATCACGAACAAAAGAAAGCATAAGTCTTACAATTTGGTCAATATTTAGAGAAAGGAGGCACTTAGTTTTTTTGGAGCATTTTACTAGAACTGAAATAGAAATAGCCACACATTATTTATAAAAATATTCCAAAATACTCACTACATTCTTCTCATAACATAGGGTAGGGAGAGAATGCAGTGCAGAGAAATAGCATTACTCCCCTCTCGCTCAGAAGTACAGTTTGGAACCAAGTTCTTCCAAAGAGTCATGTTGGTCTCCCTGAGCAGCATCAACAATAAAGAACCTTGCTAGTTTCAAGACTAACAAGTCCATGAAAAGCTTATACCAAATAATATAACTTCAAGGTAAAAGAAGACTCTTAGATCAAAAATTACTCAACAACTCTTAACTGACAAAGAGCAGGGAGGCAGAGACTTAATAACATAGGAATATGCCTGTGCCTCAGACTGAAAGCTTATCTAATTCAACATTCTCTTCCTGCACTAGCTAATAAGATGTCCAGAGGTGGACTAAAAGAAGAACACAAATGCAACAGCATATTCCTCTTAATTCTGTTACTCTATGGACCAGTCCTCTAAATCTGAGCCCCTATGATTGAAAGTTGTACCAGCGGATGGTTTTTTTGTTTTTGTTCATTTGTTGTTGTTTTATATTCTGGAAAATAGCATTTGTACACTAACTAGTATTTTTCATGCATAAAACATAATGGATTACTTACATTAATACTAAATTATTAATTATGTATTAATATTCAATCAACATGCAATAGCTTTATTTTGACGCTTTACATATAGAATGGATAAATCAAACCAAAAAGCTTTTTTTTATTTGTTCTCGAACAATGGATAGTTTAAAAACTCAAACAAAGATGAACAGTAATAAATGATAATATATTAGAATCTATAATACAATAAATAAAAAATGAGGGCTAATTTATTCTTGACATATTTACAAATGTCAAAAAGGTTCAGAAGATACAAACTATTTTAGAAATTCAGTTTTTATATGAAAACTAATTTGAAATGTTTACAAAAATAATTAAGTCTCACTATTGTACTGTTCTTCATTTTCAGAACAAGCCACAAGGGTTGTCATCCCTTTCATCTTAATTAGTCCATGTGTTTGTTACATTTGCTATGTACTTCTATAAACATTTACAAACATTAATTGTTACGAAAAAACATTTTCTCTTTAAATGTAATTATTATATGTACATATTAATATAGAACTAGCAAATATCTCAGATTGCAACTCATTCATTTATTTTAAAATATGGATTGGACATTGTTGTTTCTTCCTCTTCTAACCCTCACCCCCAATTTAATACATATTTAATTATATGAGGTGATCTGAATACTTATTTTTCTCTGTAAAGGAAACATAGCACCTCTTTTAAATGTACAGTGGCACCTCAACTTACCAAATTAATCCGTTCTGAATGCATTTTCGAAGTTGAATTTTTTGTAAGTCGAACAGCAGTTTCCCCTGGAATGCACTGAAAATCAATTAATCTATTCTAGAAGATTAATAGGTTTTAATGCATTCCTATGGGAAGGCTAGCTGCCTAGATGCCTTAAGCACATCCGATCTCGACTGATTTCGGAAGCTAAGCAGGGTCGGCCCTGGTCAGTACTTGGATGGACGACCACCAGGGAATACCAGGTGCTGTAAGCGCCTGGAGTAGGAACTGGCAAGCCACTCCAGTACTCCTGCCAAGAAAACTCCATGGACATGGTGTCACGAAGAGTCAGTCATGACTGTAATGACACAACACACAGACACATGGGAAGGCTGTATAACCCCCTCAATCAAGGGTAGGTGGAAGGCTGCCCCCCACCCCCACGCAGCAAACAAACAGATGATTTTGAAAGATCAGAGCTGTCAAAATCAGGTATCTGTCTCGGCTGTGTGGAGGAGCCTTTGGCTGCCGGTGACTGAGGGGGCAGACACCTCATCTTTGCCTGTGTCTCCGCACAGAGAATCAGGGGGAGGGGAATCCTTGCTCTACCCAACAGAATGGTGGATCTGCCCGAGCACCTTTCAAGGCAAGCTGTGGTGAAGATCTGTCGCTGCCGCTCGCCTTACAAGGCGCCCAGGCTGGATCCATCGTTCTCTACTTACCCCACCAATTTGTTGGACAGAGGAGGGAATGATGAGCAAGGACGGAGGAGGGAGGTGACAGAGACATAGATTGCCACCTCCTCCTTTTTCTCCTAAGTGCCTTGATATCTTTTGCAGAGATCGAAGCAGCTAGGAGGAGGAGGTGGTGGTGGCAATCTCCCTCAATCAAGGGCAGCCAAAGACTGCTCTCCGCAGCTACACCAGACTCTGGCAGCAAAGCTAAGTTATATCTACCTGTGAAAAGGAAAAGGGTGGAGCTGAAGGCAGGCTCCTGCTTTGATGCAAGCAATAGATCCAACTGGTCAGTTTCCCCGGGGATGGATGAATTCTTTCACCTCCCCAGAAGTAAAGTTCCTGACAATCAAAATGTTTGCACACTTCTAATGTTGGACACTTCTAATGTTGGCAGTGCAGGTGTCAAAGCGGTTCCTGCCCATCCTTTAATGCCATCTGACGATCAGACCTGGTCTCAGCCTTTTATTTTAAAGTCTCCATTCCATTTCCAATTTGCAGAAAGTCAAACTACTTTAGGGACTAACACAGCATGAGGAGGAGCCACAGAGTGTGCTTTTCAGATTGGCCCAGTATCTCAGGAAAGAGGCACAGCAGTAGCTTCCACACCACCAGTGGACCATTCACACTAGTATTTAGCTGCCTCGAACAGCTGCATGCAGCTAAAGGACAATCTAGACTCATCTGCTTCTTCCATTTCAGTCAGCACAAATTGGGAGGGGGAGGAAAGTGGCTTGCATAAACAATCACATTAGGGATAACGACTCCCAGTACTTCACCCTCATCCAGAACACTGTCTAACAGTCTATAAAACGAAGACCCAGCCCAACAAACAAAAAGCAGCTTGGTCTATTTAACAAACATGACCAGCTCATATTCTTCACTTTCTACCTCTGAGCATGGAAATACCATCCCAGGCATTTTCCTGACTATCTTTTTCTCACAAGGCGAACCCAGGCATTGATTACATCAAATGTGCAGAGCTACAAAAGTACATAATCATCCTTTTACACACAAAACATTTCTTAAATAATCATGTTTGGCAAGCCATTCCTGCCGAACCCACAGTATGGTGCAGGAAATTAGAAACTGACACTCGATTGGAAATTTGCAGAACTGTTCAAGTAGAGCCAAGGAGCTGAAAAGAAACATTGAGCTCTGATACAAATACACTTACAGTATTCAACAGGCACAATATGATAAAATAGTTATCCTCATTAGAGCTTCAGTGTAGCAGCTGAGATCTGATGCTAAATCTTCAGCACAGTTTTGATATAGCTATCCAAGAGAAATTCCAAATAACAGCAAATCAGATAAGTATTTTTATACTAAGCTGTAACATCAAGAGTAAACTTAAAAAAGATTTGTGAGATAGACTTCTTAGATTTAACTAAAGAGCCTTTAAAGACCGCTTTTATTTTTAGGTAACTCCATGCAAGCTTCCTGAGTTTTATGAGGAGTATGGTAATAATTTTCTCCTTCCTTTGTAGTTAAGTTTAGGCGCAATTAATTATTGGCAGATACACATTTTCACTTTCGGACTTGATAATTCACCATGCACTGTTATATTACTTTCTTTTTTTCCATCGCAGGAGAAAGATACCACATCATACATCCTGATCTCTTTTTAACTTATCAGGACTAGCTTCTGTAGTTTAGAGAATACACACGTTTATCTGCCCATTCAGATACTGTATTTTACAATCATACAGAAACAAGGACAGAAATCTCATGCTCCAATATGTTCAACAGTTCAATTGAACTGAAGATGGCTCTTGGACAAGTCAATATGGAAAACATAAAAGACTGACACCTACCTGGGAATAAGCTCACTGAACATACAGTAGTTTTATTTCCAAGTAAACACTGTATATACTCGAGTATAAGTCGACCCGAGTATAAGCCGGAGCCCCTAATTTAAACCCCCAAAACTGGGAAAATTTATTGACTCAAGTATAAGCCTAGGGTGGGAAATGCAGCAGGGCCTAGCAACTCCTCCTTTGTGAGCTGGGTGTGTGTGTGATGTTTAAAATGACTTTTAGCCACCGAGGCAAGTGCTTGAGTTAGTGGCTAAAAATCATTTTAAACATTGCTTTAAAATGACCTTTTAAAAAGTCATTTTAAACATGGGGGGTCAGGAGAAGTGGCACACAATGTTTAAAATGACTTTTAGCCA
>JAHTLZ010003547.1:14815843-14859789 GCA_023846285.1 Phrynocephalus versicolor
ATAATAATAATAATAATAATAATAATAATAATAATAATAATAATAATTTGCAGCTCAAGAACAAGCTATCAGAACAAATGCAGTTAAGGTTAGAATAGAAAAATCAGCTATGTACCCCACATGTAGACTCGTAAAGAGGCGGATGAAACTATCAACCATATACTGAGTTGTTGCAAGAAAGTTGCTCAGTCTGATTACAAACAGCGCCATAATGTAGTTGCTCAAATGGTCCACTGGAATTTGTGTCAGAACTATCATCTGCCCATAGCAAAGAACTGGTGGGATCATAAGCCTGAAAAAGTGATTGAAAATGAGCATGCAAAATTACTTTGGGACTTCCGAATACAGACAGACAGGGTTTTGGAGCATAATACCCCAGATATTGTGATTGTGGAGAAGAAAAAAAGTGTGGATCATTGATGTTGCTATACCAACTGATAGTAGAGTCACCGAGAAACAACTTGAAAAAATTACCTGATATCAAGATCTGAAAATTGAACTTCAGAGATTCTGGCATAAACCTGTACAGGTGGTCCCAGTGGTAATTGGCATACTGGGTGCAGTGCTTAAAGAGCTATGAAAATATTTAGAAGAAATTGGATTTGACAAATTCACCATCAGTCAGCTGCAGAAAGCTGCCTTACTGGGAACTGCTTGCATAATTCACCAATACATCACATAGTCCTAAACACTTGGGAAGCATTCAACTAGTGATTTGTAATAAAAAATCCATCGTAGTTATCTTGTCTGCTGGGTGGTGGTGGTGGTGGTGGTGGTGGTGGTGGTGGTGGTGATAATGATGATGATGATGATGATTAATAAAGGAGAGAGAAAAGTCCTACCAAACCAAAAGACATAGTAACCTTATTTTTTCAGTTGCACCTTCTGCTTTAGACAGCATCAACACAATCTGATAATGTAAGCCAGATTTTGCTGTCTTGACTTTCTCTCTCTCTTTTTTAATCCCATTCGCCCTTCACCTTCAACTGCATTATGACTTTTATCACTAAGGATTCACTTTGTAGACCCTTAGGCCACACAAAATGTTTACACTCACAGGGTCATTGTACCCAGAGATTTTGATGTGTGCTGAACTTCATCTTTGAAGATTTCAGAACGTGCTGTGCAGTTGTACCTCTTTCATGGAGTCATACAAATTTATACCAGGGCACATTCAGATGAATCCAAAATAAGCTTTATTCCCTCTATGTTAAGTATGGTATGGATTTAATATCGTGTACCTCTCTGCTTCCTCCCTGAGTAATAACTCAGTTCAGGTGTTATTAATAAAATCAGTTTTATTTTAAACAAGGATGCTATTCTATAACCTTTGAAGCTAACTTCAACACCAGCCTAACTTAGCCCAGCTTTAGCTCATCTGGTCTCTAAATTACTCTCTTTTCATGTGGTCGGCCCACGAGCCACGCCTACTGCCTCTTAATCAGGCCACTGAACACCAGCAGCACAAGAATGATTTGCATGATCTTCCTTTTGCTGCCTGAACTTTAAGGTTCTCAGACAACCATTGGGCAAAAGGAAGCTCTGTCAAGTCATGTCCAAGCTTTTAGCTGAACCAGATGAGTTGATGTTAAGCCAGACTTCCTGTTATAGTAACGATAAAAGTTTTAGAGATAGCCTATTGAACCTTTTCAGATGGACTCTTGAGCCAGACGTAGGCAATTATGGCATATTTTTAAAGGCAGGCAACTTTCAAAAGTCAAATGTGTTACATTTTAAGGAAAATAAAAACAAACACACCCAGTGCATTTAAAATACAGAAGCAGACTTCTATAAACTTTTCTTGCCTCTCTTTGACTTTCTAGCATCATGCTGTGTTATCAGTGCAATTATTGCATTGGCCATAAATGTGCTCTGATGTCATTAGACTTCCTACTTTTATTATGTTTAAATTAAGACAAAATTAAAGCAAATTGCTTTGATTGCCTAATTCTTTTTTATTTATTTTTGGTTCCGGAGGAAAATGCTTTGTATTTTAATCAAATGTGATCAATAAAATCTATTGGACAAGTCATTATGACACAAATGCCATTACAGTGGCTCAGTTATAAGTCTAGAGAAGGGGGGCGAGGTTGCCAGAACCCGCCAAGTGTTCAGGAAAATCAAAAGACAGATTTAAAGAATAACCACAATGAAATGCAAACCTTCCTGATAAATATGGCTTGCACCCTATCATAATATATACTGTACATACCTGGCTATCAGTGGAAAAGACCCTTCTGTTTGAAAATAAGGAAGGCTTTAGCATATGAGCTTTTAGTGCATGAACTACATCTCATCTGTTGTTTATTTTCCTCCTTTGCAGCATTGTCATGAGGCAGACATTTCATCCTTTGTCTCAAGCAAATTTGTGGCCATGTTGGATCAGGGAAATTGCAGAACAGAAATGCCAATTAAACTTTTCTATCCGCTGTAAAATGTTTAGGGAGAGCAAGATTCCAGCACTTTTTCTCTTGGTCTGACCAGCTTCACAGAATGCTTGAAATGAGCATGAGAAAGGCCTTTTATCATGGCTGTTTCCGGGCTGTAGAACTCCCTTTCAAGGGACTTCAGGTTGTTCTGCGCACCCACTTTATGGTTCTCAATGGCTGTAATGAAGAGATGCTGTACTTTTGAAACTTTTTATCACTGTTTAAAATAGTTTTTTAGAAGATGGACAACATCAAGGTACAGCCTATCAGTGGTCATTTGAATATGATACTACGTTAAACTAATTCTTTAAAGTTCTGTTTTTAGCTGCATTTGTTTTGTATGTATTTTGTAACCTGTCTTGCATCCCTTCATTGTGAAAAAGGTAGGATGCATGTGCTGTAAAATGAATTAAGGAATGGAGTTTTCTGTGCTTTCCTAACCCATGCCTAAATCTGATGTTTCCATGTCCAAATTGGACTGGAAAGACTTGCAGGTAGGCATTTTTGGCTAAAAGCTTTCTACATAATATGCAACGACCTCAGCCAACAGATAAAGCTCTCACATCTCTAGAGAGTTCTGAAGAGAGGAGCAAATACTCTTCCTTTTGGTATATACTGGTTATTAAGCAAAATGTCTGTGTACAGCTTGCCAGAGTGGTCATGATATCAGAGGGACAGGATAGAAATCATCACCACCACCACCACCACCACCATCTCAGTTAGCCTTCCAGACTCTCCTCCAAGAAAGGCTTAAATGGAACTAGTCTTTATTAAGCACAATCTTCTATTTCTGTTCACTAGGAATGTTCACATTTGTAGGACATGTGTTCCCTCCAAGAATGCCAAAATATTCAAAACAAGAGATCCCTTATAATAAACAAACAAGCAAGCAAGCAAATCCATCCAAGAAAACAAAGAGGAATCTGAAGGGTTGTTGAAAGACCAACAAGAGAACAAGTGCAAGTGCAAAAGCAGGACTGCAGTTGAATTAGAGGAAGACATATATCATGTATGCAGAAGAAAAACATAATGTTAATGCTAACAGAGAAAAACATGATATTGTAAAAAGAAGGAAAAGAAAACCTTTGTGTTAATCCAAGCAGAGATTGCAGTCAACAATCAGAAAAAGACTTGAGCAAAAGACACTTAAATGAAAGGATGCATATAGCTGGAAACCAATGCAAAGATTACCAGCATTATGGCATTCTTGATTACAATAGGATCCACATATCCATGGGGGATTGGTTCTAGCCCTCGCCCCTGCGGATCATGAAATCCACAGATAATAGTGAAAGCTAAATATATACCATAGTAAAGAGGAAAAAAACATAAAAAATAACATGCTTTACCAGAACTGGCCATTACCAGATACCTAGGTCCAACTCTGGGATTATGGATGAGAAAGCTGAACAGTGAAGAACATCCCGGGGGGGGGGGGATGAAATAATGTGCTGGAGGAAAGATTTCCAGAAAGACAAATATCTGGGTTCTGCGTCCAATCAAGCCTCAGCTCTCTATAGGAGGTGCAGTAACTAAACCTAGGCTAACACATTTTGGGCACATCATGAGAAGAGATGATTCAGTGAAGTTCTACTTCCCAACAAACCTATCTAACATTTTTGCACCTTGTCCCTCACCTCCAAGATTCCTAATTCAGCCTGTATCCATGCATCATCATCATCGCTGCCTCCGATTTGGACAGAATACCCAAAGTGCTTCCCAAATTTCCAGTTTCAGTTCTTTCTTGTGATCCTTCAGCAGTTATCAATTTTGTTTTCTCTGTTATCATATTCACTCAGTAATTTGTTGCTTCTATTGTTTTGAGTTATATTAACACCCCATAGTGCTTAGAGCACTCTCTGTACTGTTTACAATATTGTTATGCAAACAACAACTTGCTCCCCAGAGAGCTGGGCATTCATTCATTTTATTGACCTCTGAAGAGTGGAAAACTGAGTCAGTCTTGAGCTGCTTAACTGGACCACCCATTGGTATCAAGCTTAGGCTGTTGAGCAGAGGTATGGCTGCATACAGTCTCTTTTATAACTTTGCTTTTATAAAAGTTCCAAGCTTCATCTCTGTCATTCTTTGGGGATATCTGTCCTAGAGCTAGTCCACTTCTCATTCTTCTGTTTTGCATCAACATGGCTGTACTGACTTGGAACTGAGTATCAATAAGCTGCAATGTTGAACTGCATCCAAAACAATTTCCAAAGATAATTCAAAAGAGGGAAAGCTCTTCATACTGTTGCCCTATTTAGATGAGTATTAGACATGGGCACGACTCAAAAAAATAATTTTCCGTTTGTCGTTTAGGGGTCCGTTTCGGTTCGTTTTCGTTTTTCGGGGGGTTTTTGCACATTTTTCATTTTCGTTTTTGTTACGAAACGAAACGAAAAAACCAAAAATGAAAACAAAAATTTTTCGTTTCGTTAGCATTCTTTTCAATGCAATGTGTCTGCCGTAACGAAAACGAAAAACGCGGCAAAATTTTTCATTTTGTTTCCGTTGTCGTTTTGCTTCTGAAAATGTTTTGTTTTCTGTTTCGTTACGAAACGAAAAAAATGAAAACGAAAACAAAAATTTCGCTGAGTCGTGTCCATCTCTAATGAGTATTACTGGCAGTGGCCCTCCAAGGTATCAGGCAGGTTTCCTCCCTATCCATCACAGAGCTGGTACGGTTCAACCCAAGATCTTATGCCCTGTCACTTAGCTACAGCCCCTGCCCAAAATGAACATATAACCTAATGCATCGCCTGGATGTATCCCAAGTCATGGAAGACTAACGAATATACATTCTCTTACAATAGGCCTTGGATTTATCTAGAGCAGGATGTTTTGGACTGCAAGTCCCATAATTCCAAACCTATACTGCCAATGATAAAGGACGGTGGGAATTGTGGTCTAAAACATCTGGAGGGCCAAGGGTTCCCTACCCCTGATCTAGAGTTTCTAGCACAGTATCTAGTTACTGTGTACCTTTGATTGGAGGGCAGTATACAAACTGCCCAGGGCTGTCATCCTCTACCACTGAGCACACAACTTGGGAAAAGATAAACCTGAAGTGAAGGGGAAAGGAGGAGACCCCCAGCCCAATCAACCCTCGTGATAAATCCAGTGATAGAAAGTACACCTACACTGTTCACACATCAGATTAGCCTCTCATATTCCCTGGTCATTGATAAGGTGTTAGCGATTTTGAGCCTTGTGGTGCAGTGGTTCAGCTGCTGTACTGCAGCTATAACTGTGCTCACGACTGGAGGCTCAATCCCAGGTAGCTGGCTTATGGCTGACTCAGCTTTCTATCCTTCCAAGATCAGTAAAATGAGTACCCAGCTCATGGCGGGGGGGGGGGGTTAATGTGTAGCCTGCATAATTAAATTGTAAACCGCCCAGAGAGTGATTTAAGCGCTATAGGGTGGCATATAAGCAGAACACTTTGCTTTGTTTTTTACAAACATTTTTTCTGAGCAAGCTTGGTTAAGTATCACAATATAGTATCAGTTTACCAAGAACTGTATAATATAGCCAGTATTTTTAAAATAGCCAATTAATACCAACTGGCTCCCAGTCTTCTAACTGCCTCATCCTGGAATTCAACCAAATAATAACAAAAGGTGAAAATACTAATAAAAGTCAGAGCATAATATAGCAATCATTTCAAGGAGCAATCTTGTTTGAATGCATGAATGCCAAACATATTAAAATGATGTCAATATTGAGGCAATCTGCTTTTTTTTTGTTGACTTCAGGTAAGCCTTGACTAGAAGAAGGTTTTAAATGTTCATAGAAGAAATATTTTATCATCACACATGGTCTTGGCAATTGTACTGGAGATTGTTAATGCCGTGATATGACAGGTGAGATGCTTCCTTTCAGGGACTTGTCAGTGATGACATTCTTCCTATTTTGTGTAGTGGTGAAAGAAGTGATAATCATGATGCGTGATGCTGTGATTACACCTGTTTGGACGTCCCTTCCTGCTATCAATTCAGAGCATTCTTCAACACACAGTCATCATTCCTAAAAGTAGAGGGAGCATCCTCAACTGAGATCCTGGTCTAAAACTACATTTGATATATTTGGACAATGTTGTACCTAGGTGTCTACATTACAAAAGGCACTCTGGTGGACTCTGCTGCACTTGCCCAAAGTGAATGGTCAGATTTGGGATTGGGTCAAAGAAACATGCTATCATTACCCAAAGGCTCTTCCTGTGCATTTTGTTCATCACTAAGATGAGACAGCAGATGAACCTAGTGTGGTGGACGTGTGGAGGCCACTGCATGCCAGATGAAAACACTCCCAAAGACATGCTGTACAAACAAAACGGCTTTGCTTAAAAAGAGGACCCCCCCCCAGAAACAAACAGAAACACACACACACAGGTTTTGTATTACTGCTAAATGAAATTAAATATTTGCTCTGCAAGTCACATTGCCTCTTATAATAACATAAGAACATACGAAGAGACATGCTGGATCAGGCCAAAGGCCCATCTAGTCCAGCTTCCTGTATCTCACAGTGGCCCCACCAGATGCATTTGGGAGCGCATGAGACTAGATATCTGTCTCTTCATACCACTCCCCTGCATCTGGTCCTTGAGGTGCCCCGGTTTTAAGCTTGGAGATGACACATCTCCCTCATGGTTTGTAACCTGTGATGGACGTTTCCTCCAGGAATCTGTCCAATCCCCTTTTGAAGGCATCCAGGCCAGATGCCATCACCACATCCTGTGGCAGGGAGTTCCACAGACTAACAACGTGCTGGGTGAAAAAATATTTTCTTTTGTATGTTCTTACTCTCCCAGCCCACAATTTGAGTGTATGTCCCCTAGTTCTGGTATTTTGGGAGAGGGAGAAGAGCTTCCCTCTATCCACTTTACTCATGCCCTGCATTATTTTGTACGTTTCAATCATATCCCCCCTCAGGCGCCTTTTTTCAAGACTAAAGAGCCCCAAATGTTTTAGCCTTTCCTCATAAGGGAGGTGCTCCAGCCCAGTAATCATTTTAGTCACTCTCTTCTGCACCTTTTCCAGTTCCACTATGTCTTTCTTGAGATGCAGTGACCAGAATTGTACAAAATACTCCAGGTGCGGCCTTACTATTGTTTTGTATAATGGCATTATAATGTTGGCTGTTTTATTTTCAATCCCCTTTTTGATAATCCCTAGTATGGAATTGGCCTTCTTCACCGCTGCCACACACTGAGTAGACACCTTCATGGAGCTGTCCACCAACAGACCAAGATCTCTTTCCTGATCCGTCATGGAGAACTCAGAGCCCATAGATAACGTTTTGACTGGATTGCTTATATGGCAGTTAAAAGGTTTCATACAAGCTTGTTTCATTCTACAACATAGTTATGCAACATGTGCAGTGAATACATGGAGATACTTATTAGTACAGAAATCACAGGGTTACACAGAACAATGTACTTATAATGTGAGCAAAATATGCTTTAAAATATTTTAGCTTGCATCTGTTTTGAAACTAAATAAGAAACAGGAACAAAAGACATGTGCCAAAAGATAGGTATCATTTTCCTTGAGCTTAATCTGATTAGAGGGAGGCTCTCAAAAATGTTAGAGTGCCATGTCAGAGGGCAGAATAAAGTAAGAACAACCCATGAAAGGAAATAGTTTTAAATGAGCAATATTAGTTTGCTATGAATATTTTCATTCATTTTAGTACTGTCAGATAATTCTCAAATTGCCGGCATGCTAACATTTGCATGCAAACTATCACAAAAATGATCACCACCATTCTCCAGTTATGTGTTTATAATGAGTACAAGAGATACACACGTTGTTTTACCTATCAATAAGTATTTAAGGAGAGCAAGAAATTCAAAATGGATGGGTGCCAAATTACCACACCTTTGTAATAAACAATAAAATGTACAGCTTTGTGCTTTGGATAAACAGACATCCTTATTTGTTACTGCTATTGTTTCTGTGTATACGGCAGGGTAGGGAAACGTTATCATCTACTAATACAGAAACTTATAATTTTCTAGTCAGTGGACAAAAACATTAAAAACACAAGGTATTAAAGGATTCCTCAGTTAAGTTAAATTTATAGAAATCAAGTATCTTGTTGGTAAACTGGTAGATGTTGGGTAAACCAGAGGGCTCTTGCATGAAGGCAGCTCCAGTCTACAGATCCTGGATTTAAATTACAAGAAAGGAGATTTTGACTCAACATTAGAAAGAACTTCCTAGGGGTTAGAGATGTTCAACAGAGATATACATTCCCTAACATTAGAGTTGTGTAAACACATACTGCAAGACCACCTGTTTTGATGCTTTAGGTAGAGATTTCCTGTTTTGGCAGTGGATTCCATGGCCCATGTGGTCTTTTCCGGCTCTAGTTTTCTATGATTCTGAGACTCTATGCTATAAGCTTTGGGTCCCTTTTCCAAGGAGAAAGGCAGGGTAAAAAGACTCTAAAATAAGATATAGAAATAAATAAGCTGTTTGACAGTGCAGCAGAATGCCCATGAAAGGAAAATTTAAAGCAAAGGTTGTCTGGCTACCCACAAGCTGATGCAGTAGGAGTGAGGACTTGCTTGGGGTTAGAAGTCCCTTCCTACCATTAGGATTTTAATGCAAAATCTGCACTCTGGGAATCACCAAAGCACATTATGCCATGTGGGATTTTTGTTGTTATTGTTGTTGTTGTTGTTTTGAACCACAGTCGAGGAGGCAGAGTAAACACAGAGTTGGTGGTATCAGCGGTAGCCTTGCAACTTTGGCAGTATTTAATTCTTCCATTATTCTTAGGAAATCTATGCTACCAAACCATTCTGGTTTCAAGTTGACCGTGTTGTTCCCCCTCCCCAGAAAGGGCACTGTGTACAGCACCTAAATAGCTCAAAGGCCATTTCCCCTCTCCCTGTATTTCTAAAACTACGTCTGCAAAAGCATCTGTATTTTTACCTAACCCACAATAATACAATAAGCTATTATAATAACCCACTAGCCTAAAACCCATTTTAAATGTCACAAGCATAGAAAAATATCATCAATCATATGAGCTATCTTCTTTCTTTCTTTTTTTAAGTCCAACAACCATCTAGTACATAATTATGATTCAAGATTTCTCTGAAGTAAACCTTATAGCATCCAACCATTAATATGCTGGCATAGGAGCAGGTCACGTAGCATCTTCTTTCTGATCTTCTATTTTTATCCGCAGGCAAACAGCTGAGAGAGTAACTCCCCCAATAATATAAAATATAAACAATATGGAGCATTATTTAAGCACAACCATCTTCTTTCAGTCTCATTTTAAACACATGACACGATTAATATGACTCCACTAGTACGCCTTGGGATATATAGATATTGCCCAGAATCCTGTTGCTTAGTGTATTAAATCACAATTAAGTCCATTGAACCAGTGTGAATTTGGTGTGCCAATTCTTCTTTAAGTTCCATTGATTAAATTAGGCCCACTCTGACTGTGACTTACTTTAGCATAGGAAGTCACAGTTAGAGTAGGCCTAGATGTTATTCTTGATAGGCTTGAGCACTGAGTTAAACAAAGTGCTCAAGGAGACTGAGGGGAGATATGACAGCCCTTTTCAAATACCGGTACTTGAAAGGTAGTTATACAGAGGAGATGCAGAATCTGTTCTCAATCATCCCAGAGTGCAGGACATGTAATGATGGGCACAAGTTACAGGATGCCAGATTTAGGCTCAATATCGGGTGGGACTTGTTAACTGTTAGAGCAGTATGACAATGGAACCAATTACCTTGGGAGGTGGTGAACACTCCAATGCTGGAAGCAGCCAAGAGAAAATGAAATAATCATCTGTGAGACCTACTTTGATTTCATTTCCTGCACTTAAGCAAAGTAAAGCAAAGTGTTCTGCTTATATACTGCCCCATACCATTTCAAATAGTCTCTGGGTGGTTTACAGTTTTAATTACAGCATGCAGGCTACACATTGCCCCCCCCCCCAGCAAGGTGGGTACTCATTTTAGTGACCTTGGAAGGATGGAAGGCTGAGTCAACCATGAGCCTGCTACCTGGGATTGAACCCCACGTCGTGGGCACAGTTTTACCTGCAGTAAAGGCATTTATTCTTTAAAGGGATTTAAAAGGAGTTGCACTTAAGAGTATTTGGACCCCTTCCAATTCAATTATTCTATGAATCTATTATTATAAGGCTGATTATATAGCTCTAATAACTGATGTATTAAGCACACAGAAGTACTGTTAACCAGATCAAAATCAAAAGTCTTATTTATTTATTTAGAATATTTTTAGTCCTCCTGCCTATGCAAACCTGGACAAAAATGATAAAGGGTTTACTAACAAAGCCATTTCTTCTGGCCAAGAAGCAAAGAAGTGGCCTTCCTGCCCTTCCCCAAGGCTGAACTGCTTACTACACACAGCACAGAGCCAACCTTGATTCCTCACCTCCCTGAGCCAGATGGGTGAATACAGCCTTAGGCTTCACTATCATAAGTGGACAGTTCAATGGAGCCATATAAATGCACAGCTGTGCCCAAACGTATGTGAAATGAGGTTCTTTTGTTAAAAAAAATATGGAGCAATGTAAAATGGTGAATACTCATCAGTAGAAATAATCTGCATCACATAAACAAGAAATAATGTGGGCATATTAATAAACCGCACATATTAGAAGGTAAGTCGGGTATTTAAAAAAATGGTACTGGTAATAATGATGGAAATAGAGCATACAGAGTGAGCGGTACATAATGATACCATGTCATTCTGAAAATAAATATGTGTCGCTTAAATGTACAGTATATTCGTTTTAACTATAGCACAACACAGAATCAAGTTGATGGCACTCTTTGCCAATTAAATGCTAAATAAAAACAAATGGACACAACTGTCAATTCACATCTTCTCCCACTCTTACAGGAGTCCTTTTCAATGGTACACAGGCAAGTGGCCATGTCCTTTAATCTTGTTCCTACGATCAGCACACACCAGTGGCCTAACCACCAGGAGAAATGGTTGCAGAGCCATTTAAAATTAAAATATTTGACAAAGGAACACAACGGGCAGATACCTATATTATGTGTACCCATACACAACCCAGTGTAACCCTACTGGTATAAATCTCAGCCGTGAATTAATACAAGTTAAGAAATCACTCCAGGCATCTGATGTTGCAAAGATTCACATTTGTGCAAGATTCAAATCTCATCGCCATGACTTATAGTCTTATACTAACTGCATTCAATCAGCTATCAGCATAAAACTATGTATTGATTTTACCAACCTTGAAAAAAAATAACACTGTTGCCAGGGCGGGAACCAGAAGCTAAACTAGTAAGCAATGGGGATGGACACGAAACGGAAAAATAATGTTTTGTTTTGTTCCCACCCCGTTTCATTTCATTTAGTTCCTTATGGTTTTTTTAAAAATCGGAAAAAACGAAATGAAACAAAATGAATCAGGGTCCTAGAGGCACCAGATCTGGTGCCCGGAAGCCATTTTTAAAGGGATCCAACTAAGCTGAGTGATCCCCCCGGTGGTGGCTGGACCACTTTTAAAGGGGTACAGTAGATGACAGCTTGGCTGGACCCCTTTAAAAATGACCGGGTCACCAGCAAGGGGCTCCCGCAGTGGCGACCCAGCCATGTTCAGAGGGATTCAGTAGAGCTGTCATCGGCTGCATCCCTTTATAAATGGCCCAGTCGCCACCAGGGGATCCCCCCCCAGTGGCGACTGGGCCATTTTAAAAGGGGTACAGCCAATGACACCTCAGCTGGACCCCTTTAAAAATGGCCCAGTTGACAGCACGGGGTTCCTACGGTGGCAACTGGGCCATGTTCAGAGTGATCTAGCTGAGTTGTCATCAGCTGTTTCCCTTTAAACGTCGCCCAGTAGACACCCTGCTGAGAAGAAGCCGGAAGCCAGGGCTGAGTGGAGGAGGTGGGGAGTGGCAGAGTGGCGGAGACCCACCTCCTGCTCTTCCCTCTCCTGGACTCCGGCAGTGGCAGCGGTGGTGGCTCATTGCAAGCCCAGCAAGTAAGGGATCCCTCTTACAGATGGAACAAAACGGTTTATTTCAACCAAAAAATGACTGTTTCATTTCTTCTGTTACGAAACACTGCTTCTTCATTTTGTTTCATTTTGTTTTGTTACCTAACGAAACGATGAAACAGCATTTCATTTTTTGTTTTGTGCCCATCCCTAGTAAACAAGAACAGATGGCCCTCCAGATTCCAGCTCCCATAGTTCCTCACCTTGGGTTACACTGAGTGGGTCTAATGAGAATTGGTGTTTAACAACATCTGGGAAGGTTCCAGTTTCCAAATCCCAGATCTAAACCCTAGCCTACTCACTGTTTCATGATGGTGAATGGCTGAAGGGACATCTAGATTAATTTCCCCAAATCCCCACAGTTCTGTGGGTCCTACACATGCAATCTCTCTGTGCAGAGTTTCAGACTTGGAAATCACACTCACACACTATTATCATGGTGTCCAATGTAGCAGAGGATGTGATTTTCTTTTATCAGATGAGGGCAAAAAAGACTCTAAATGCTCAAATTACTGAAACAATGGCAAATGTTTAGAATGTCTGCCTTTTTACAGGCAGTGCTCAAGAACTTCACAAAGATGTGTGAATATGCAGACACATACAAATCTTCATATCAAATGGTTAAGTGCCACAACACAACTTAAAGTACAGTATGTGCTTTTAATGGCTCTTCTAGCCTCTCTTTAAAAACAACTACCGAAAATATAATGTATTACACTTTATTCCAGCCCTCAGGTAACTGTTCACATGGATAAAAGGTCTTATTTCTAACAGATTCCAGCCTCTTACACACCTCCAGGGTAAATACTCAAAATATATTTACCCCTTAACGTTTGACAATTGTATTTTAGAAGACAAACGGTATGCTTATTACACTTTTACACTAGGAGAAAACCCATTATTTTAACTGATGGACCTATATGCGGAAAAACCCTGATGGCTGTAAAAGCCACCAACATACTATGACAACACTGAAGTGTGCAGTCAGAACATGGATTATTTTGTTGAAATATCTAACATGATCCTATGTCTGGAGGCAAATTTTAAATATGAAGCTTCCGTCTGGTTTGCCCGCTCTTAAAAATAAGAAGTACAGTACAAACACACATACACGTATTATTGTAACTATATTAGGAGAGAAAGGTATTCTACCTATTTGGTGTTGTCACTGCAGGCCAATAATTTTATACCCAGTCTCAGAAGACAATATAACTTATGTACAATGTTTGCAAAAATCAAGGCCTTCCTTATCATTTGAAAAACTAAATCAATGAAAATAAATTATGAATTTCAGTTCTTAACATTCTCATTTTCTCTCATACACCCATGCACACACTTGGGAGAAGTACAAACTCAGTGCTTATCTTACCTCATCCTCTTAGACATGTTTACAACAAACAAAGGACTTGGTTACATAACTATGCATTTAAAAAATTATTTCCAAGCCTCCATTTGATTCTTCCTTGAAGATCATGCTCACATGAATTCTTAAACTTTCCACTCCCTCATCAATTTCAATTTTCAATTTCAGTCCAGTAGTTGATGGCTCCTCACAATTTAATGGGATCACTGCTTTTGGCATGGGAAGTAACCATGCAAATTGAAATACTTTATAAGTTATGATAGTTAGCACTGTGACATGTATACTAATCACATGGAAGTTGCCTTCAAGTGACACACAAGCAGCAGTAGTGTATTAATTGAGTAGCAGTCCCTAATGACCTGGACATAAACTAATATTCCAAAAATAAGCAGGTCAGCTCATATGGATTGGTGCAATGAAACACTTTTAAGGTGTAAAGGATAGCGCTACTGCAATAACAAGCATCTCCAAAATACCAATAAGGTCATTTAAGATGGCCAGTAGAAAATCAGTCAGATCCAGAAGTGGATCAGAAATTGTGAGCTTCTCTGGAGAATTCTGTTTTTTCAAAAACAAAAGAACAAAAATGAACCAGCAAGAAATACCCAAAGAACCCCAAAGAACTGTGTTTTAATTCTTAAAGTTGGCAAGACCATGTCCTTTCACTTTACCATTTGGTATCACTATTATCTTATTATGTTGCACATTAGCAGCAGTACACTACTAGAGAAATTCCGGTAGCTACATTTTGGAACACTTGACATTTTCAAAGATTTGTCAAAGACAACTTCATGTACAACTCATGTTCATAACCTAGAAGGAGGGTTGTCAGCTTGCATTGTTTCAGGAATGTCTGCCACCTTAAGACTGCATCCCATTGGTTCTAATCCAGCTCTCAACCATTCAACATATTCCCTATCTTCATTCCACAAGTGGAGAATGTGGGGAGCATTTAGGCACACATTTGCACAATGGGGTGCTGAAGGCTTCCTTACAGAGTATTCTAAAATGTCAGGCACTTCATCGGTGAACCAAAAGACCAGGTTTCTGGCTCTTCTGGGTATTAAGCTTAATTTACCTTATCCACATCCTACCCATCATTTATTCGAAACCTCTATAATTTCCTGAAGAATAGCAAGGCATAAACAGATTATGATCAGCATACTGAGGAAAACTCAACTGATATCTCAGTCTTTAGAATGGTCTATTCTAAGAAGTACTGCAATTCTATACAGTTTTAAGACCAATGCAAGTCTAAACCTTGCCAGGTATGTCCAAGAAATATAAGTTCCTCCACTGACTGTTCACATATTTCTAATTAGTGGAGGCACCATCAGGATGTTGTGTTCTGTCTGAATGTCAGCATTCAGGACAGCAAAGATAAAGGTCAATACTAGCTCAAGATAATCATCTCAGAGAAGGGATGGGGAGGTTTGTTCATCAGAAGAATGCTCACCTTGTCTTGAATATCTGATGCCAGTATTATCTCATTGGAAGATATTATGTGAATGGAAAAAGGGCAGAGGAGGGCAGCCAGAATGATTAGGACACTGAAACACCTTCCTTACCATCTGAAGCTGCAACGGCTAGGCCTCTTCACCTTTGAACGACAGTGCCTAAGAGGTGACCTGATTGACATTTATAAAATCATACACGGTGTGGACAAAGTAGAGAAGGAAAAGCTGTTTTCTCCATCTCACAACATTAGAGCAAGGCGGGCAGCCCATGAAACTTTTGGGTGCTAGATCTCAAACAAATAAGAGAAAATACTTTTTCACCCAGAGGATCACTGGTCTACGGAACTCCCTGCCAGAAGAAGTGGTGACAGCTGTCAGCCTTGACAACTTTAAGAAAGGATTAGACAAGTTCATGGAGAACAAGACTATCAATGGCTATCATTATGGATGCCTAAGTACAACCTCCGGGTTGGCGAGATAGGCAGGATATCTCTCAATGCCATGTGTAGGGAATCGTAAGCCGGTGAAGACATCTGCTTGGCAATACCCTGAAGCAAATTTGACCAATGTGGCCCACACACTAGAACAGGGATGGCGAACCTATGGCACGTGTGCCAAAGGTGGCATGCAAAGAGCTTTCACCTGGCACGCGACATGCTCCCTGCCCCCCTGCCCCCTCCGCTGGACCAACCGTGTCGGGTGCCAGGCCGCCCCTGCCGTCGCAGTCCCCATCATCATTGCCATTGCCGCCATCGCCCCCGCCCCCTGCCAACAATGACCCCACCTCCACTGCCCTGCTGCCATCACCGACACCATCCCTGCCCCTCCCACCGACCCTGTTGCCCTTGCTGCCCTCACCCTCGCCTCCACCCCTGCCCCCCGCTGCCGCCCATCCCCATCGCCCATCACCCTTGCCACCCCTGCCGCCTCCGCCAACCCCGCCTCCGCCGCCATCACCGCCGCCATCCCTGCCATTTGCGCCGCTGCCACCAATTGCCCTGACCCCACCACCCCGTCGCCCTTGCTGCCTCCGCCCCCCCCGCCGCCACCGCTGTCCCCATCACCGAGTTTGGGCAGTCGGTGCCAAAAAGGTTTGCCATCCCCTGCACTAGAACATAAACCATTCTTTAGATAAGATTTTAGATTTTAGCTGTAAAATCAAGTAATCCGTTCAGCAATTCAGGGGTGCTTTCAGCTAATGAATAAGATTTTATGCTGGCAAAAAATGGAAGATAAAGTAAATAACTTATAAACAAACAGGCTACCTGAATAATATTCAGGAAGACATTAAGATGATCTTAAGCATCTACTCTGCCTTAATAAGCTTTGTCTCTAATAAAATTGTTGGCAGATGGTAGCTTTTCAGTTACAAAATGACAAGTTTTCTGTACATATTTTTTCCTATTTAACCTCCCTTACATACTTCCCCTTAAAGGTTTTGTTCTTGAACTTGTTCAGTGTGTATGCGATTTTTAAGAAACACGGTGTAACTTTGAAAACTTTGCCACAATTACTCTAAATTAAAAGAAGAAAAGGATTGGTCTTGAGTGGCGTATCATGAAGATAAGGGCAAAACAAGAAATAGAAGCCAGAGAGATAAGCAATTGATCAAAATAGAACGTCAACATAATTTTTCTGACTAGCAAAGGCTTAATATACAGTAGTCCTATGTTAACAATTTAGAAAGTCAATTAGCTAGCTTTCTGTATGCTTGTACTAAGTGGCAAAGAACAATTCAGTATTCCTGCATTTGAAATAAAATATAGAAATATGTTAAGAGCCCCCTCGCCATCTGGCAGGAAAATACAGGTGTCTGATTGTTATGTAACAGGAGCAGTTGGGTTGATATCTTTCCTCATCCCCACAGCATTGCTCCTTGCTGCTCAGTAATGCAGAAATTCATAAATGAGGAAGGATATCAGAGCAACATGGGATGAAATATATCAACATCAGAAACTTGGCGCAGGGTGGGGCAGTGAGGTGATTCTTCCAATGTGAACTTATTATTTTCTTGAGACGTCTACATTCGGAATTGCAAGTACCGTGTAGGACATAATTATGTTTGCAATACAGAAATGTGGCAGCCACAGAAATACTAAACTTTAGAAATCCAGCAAGTTTGCCAGCTTGGTACATGTACAAACCAAAATAAAATAAAATAAAAATCACCGTTTGGTAAATGGTTGCCCATCTTCACCTAAAATGTGAAACCTGTATTTTAGTGTGTGTGGTTGTTGTTGTTGTTTTGCCTCATCCAAGGATAATTTCCCCAAGACTAATTTATTCTCATAATTTGTTCCATCTGGAGAAATATTAGCTAATGACACTCCCTTTTTAGGTCCTCAAATATGTGCACTACTGGCTCATTTTAGCATCAATATTATACAACACTAAGAGATTCCTCTCTCGTACCTTCTGTCGCATGGCAAACCAAGTTTTTGAACTTAAAGATATCAGGAGCTATGTAAAAAGTACATACACAACCAACTGATTACTGAATCATAAAATAGTATTCTGATCACCAAGCTGTTACTGGAGATACAATTCAAGAGCTCTGGTAGATTTCTGGATGTGGAATCCATAAATGTTTTGTTGATTTCAGAAACATGTCATAATAGGAAAAGGAAAGCTTTGTGGGTTTGTTTTTCAGACTCCAGCATATTTGCTTCTAGCATTTTAGGTTTTTTTAAAAGTATCTGGGAAAATGGCTTTCCCCCCACTTCAAATGTATTATGTCTGCTTCTTTTTATATCTACTGGTATTTACATTGCTCGCACTAAAGTGTAATGAAACCCGTGTGTTGTAATTCAGCATTTCTACATTTATGATTTTTAATTAGTATAGTTTATCCTCTTAAAGTGTCTTGAATTTATTTTATTTCTATATTATTCATAGGTTCATCTTATTTTCAAATAATCAAGACACATGGCTGCATATTAAAAGAAACTGCGGTATCTATTTTTCAGCATTATTCTTCCAACACATAATACTCCTCCTTCAGCTGCAAAAAAGAAAAAGAAAAGAAAGAAAAAACACCCATTAACTATACCTTCCATAGCTGTATTGTTGCCGTTCATTCAGTAAGTTTAGAAAGTTAGGTTAGGTATTATGGAATGAGACTTTCTCTCTCATCACCAGAAAATGAATGATGTGCATGTGAATTCAGAACTGTTTGGAATTCAACAAATAATGGCATATTTGTATAGTTCCAAATACAGTATATCCAAATCTGAATGTGATAGTTCTGAATATCTGTAATACTACTTCCTAATATTTGGAATCCCAAATATTACTCTTGGAGACTAAAATATAAAAGGCTCAGTATTTGCTCTCTCGAGGAAGATATGAGAGTGAAACCTATTTCTTAGGCATAGTGGAATGATTTATTGAGTAATGCAAATTAAAAACGCACAGGCACCAAGGCACCAAGGGTAGTGGAACAGAGAACTCAGTGTCTCCTGATAGGCGTTGCCATATAGGGATGCCAACTTGGGAAATATTAATATGCACCCAGCAAGCTTCCTGCAAAGGGTCCCATGGGAAATATTGAACCCCTGCATGGGGATGCCTCGGGAGAGGACAATGGAGCCCATGGGATCTAACACTCAGGGAGCAGGCAGCTGGTTATCTCTTCCTCCCACACTAGCCAAGCATGGCCATAGGAAAAAACAAGGCCATTCATCAAGACCCTTCCTACGTACACTGCTTACGTCAGATATGCCCCTTCCCCAGGAATTCATCAACCTATCCCCTTTTGACATGTAGAATCACCCCATATCTGAAGCCTTGCCTTTTACAGCTAATAAAAGTGTGTCTGGCCTCATGGAAGGGGAGAAGAGCATGGAGGCCTGACATTGTTAACCCAACAATATGCGTGTATGTAGACTTATTGTCCTACATTGCCATGCATCTCCCAATTGATAAGGGATGGGATGACAGCAAAATCTCGAAGTGATTCTGTCTATACCAATGAAATCTAGAACCAGAATGTATTTTTTCATAACAATTATTTTCAATGGAAAGGAGGGCATAGCAGTTTATAAATTTGGTGCAAGCCTACACTGCAGCAGTTTTCTCTGTGCTCCTTTTTAAACTCTCAACATGCATTTAAATTCTGTACATCTCATTCTACCTTGTTTACTTGATATAGTTAGGAGTAGGAGTTAAGATTAGTAGAGGAATAGATTAATACACTACAAATGACCAGGGAAATATTAGGTTTAAGCCCCTTTGACATAAATGAAGCAGGCGGGATAGCATTTTGTTCTGTAGAGACAGGTACATTAAGTTAACAGATTTTGTCTGTGGGCATGCATCATTTTCAATGAAAGGGCTTCCTGCTGTAGCAGATTTGGTTGCGTCTGAAATGTGGGTGCAGTAGAAGCAGCAGGCACTTGGGGAAGGCTGCAGATATGCTGACTGCCCCCAGTGCAGGAACTTGTACTAAGAAGAGTAGGAGAGGAAGGGGAAAAATAGAAGCTTTATGGTGCTGTGGTTAAAGTGCAGTACTGCAGTCAAGATTCTGCTTGTGATCTAAGTTAAATCCTAACAAGCTCAGAAAGCTAGCTCAAGGTTGACTCAGCCTTCCATCCTTCCCAAGTGAGACAACTGAGTAACCATCTCATTGGAGGGGGGTGGAGAGAGAGCTGGAATGAGTAGCCTGCATAATTAAATTATAGCACGTCCAGAGAAAGCTTTGAGTGCTATGTGGCAGCATATGAGCAGCACACTTCACTTTGCAAAAAAGATAACCTACAGTTGCTATTATGACACACACACCCCCACTGTAAAATCCATCACCTACTTGTCTTGTTCAGCAATGGCAGCCAGGACATACTGAGCAAGGGGGCAAAAAAGACAGTGGAGTGACCAATGACTGTTGTCAACAACTGCCAGGATTGGTGGCAGTGATCTTACTTCTTTAAAACATTCCCTCTTTTTGTATCTTCCAAAGCTGGACCCAGCACAAAAGGGATCCCTAGGGACATCACAAGAGATTTATGGCGACTCGGGCCGACAGGATTCTGGCCAAAAGTGCAAATCCCCTTTTATTCAACTGATATTCATTTCTTGGTCTTGTGATGCAGTGGTTAAACAGTTGAACTGCAGCCCTGACTGTGCTCATGACCCAGGGTTCAGTCCCAGGTAGCCAGCTCATGGTTGACTCAGCCTTCTATCCTTCCGTGGTTGGTAAAATGAGTACCCAGTGAAGCAATAATTCCCTTTGGGAAAAGGACATGACCCCAAAGGGCTGAGCAGGCAGCATGAAAGTTTCTGATTCCCATTTGTGTGGAAAGGCCCCAAGGGGATAGAGGAAATTTCTTGGCTTACGCTGTAACCAGGATATTCTAGGGCATCCTATCTCGATCAACAGGAACTAAGCTCTAGGTCACACATCGTCTGGCACTCTTGATAAGCCTACCACCAACAAACTCAGAAGCCTAAGTGAGGGTCTCCAGGAAGTCTCTGTCAATAATTATCCACCCCCCTTCTCTTGTTGTCTACTGAACGGATGATCAATAAAAAGGCTTGCTGCCCTGTGAGGGGAGGGCACTCCACTCAGAAAACCTGTGTGTGTGTTTGCTTCGTTTCTCCTGCACCCAGTTTGCTGGGGGGGGGGGCAGTGTGTACCCTGCATAATTAAATTGTAAACTGCCCAGAGAGTGTTTTAAGTACTATGGGGCTATATATAAGCAGAACACTTCGCTTTGCGTTTGTCCAGTGTAACATCCTCATCATGTGGATGTGACCTACCAAATATTTTCTTGGAAGTTTTCTTGATTAATGGTTATTAATTTACCTACCTAACTAACTAACTAACTAACTAACTACCTACTATATTGATATATCATCCAACTGGCAATGATATTGGAACAGTTTCCAAATACAAAGCAAGGATAATTAAATAAAAATTAATATTACAGTGAAACAATTAAAACAGCCCAAAGAGAATTAAGATATTAAAATATCCAAAGATGTTATAATTATGTTAAGAATTAGCTGTTAAGTCTGAACTGCAATACCAACAATAATATTTATTTATTTATTTAGAATATTTGCATGTGCATATGTTTAATTCACAAGCTGAAACTGGGACTTCCAAGGGCTTAACTTCAGCTGAATTGCCACCATCACATTCCTATTTTTTTTTCAAACATATACTAATAGAAAACTGTCCAAATTATTTTCTCTTCATTCAAATACCAATAACAAGCACAGTGCCATCACCTCTTCATTATGCTGTATTATTTAAAGTGTAGACGTATTTGCTGTTTCTGAAGGTTATATTGCACATAAGTACATGACAGATTGCAAGTTTGCTAACTTCAAATCAGTGTTTAAGCTTCCAGTACCTTCCTTTAAAATGTAGGTTATTTGACAAATTGGAATTAAGTTATCTTAGGTCAATGTAACTGTACGTTAAACTAATGAGGTGTATGCCTATGAGTTATGTCTGATTAGCTTAATACAGAAAGTGCTGGACAGCTTGGGCTGCTGACCTTGAAGAAGCTGAGATAACACTGCAATGCGTTGGAGGATGTGGTTCTGATGTAGAAAAATTTACATAATAGTTTGTCATATTTACTTCTACAAAACGGGATTGTTTCAAAATCCAATAATGCAAACCTCGCATTCAGTTAGTCTCAGGCAAAAATAAAAGAAAAATGTTTTAAGATGGCCCAAAGTGGGCACTGATATGAAGTTAAAAGCAAGGTTCATCAGGAATGCGAACACAGGAAAAGTTGTTTTAAATGCTTTGTCTTTTAAATGTTAAATTAGTCATCCTGCACATTACATTGAAATCATGAAGTGAACTCTCCAACAAGGCATATTAAACAGTGTGGATTCACACAAGAGTACAGGTGAAACTCAAAAAAATTAGAGTATCATACAAAAGTTCATTTATTTCAGTAGTGCAACTTTAAAGGTGAAACTAATATATGAGATACACTCATTACATGCAAAGAGAGATAGTTATAATTTGTTATAATTGTGATGGATATGGCGTACAGTTTATGAAAACCTCAAAATCACAATCTCAGAAAATTAGAATATTACATGACATCAATAACACAAGGATTGGAAATAGAACAATATCGGACTTCTGAAAAGTATAAGCATGCATATATACTCAGTACTTGGTTTGGGCCCCTTTCCCATCAATTACTGCCTCAATGGAGTGTGGCATGGATGCTATCAGCCTGTAACACTGCTGAGGTGTTATGGAAGACCATGCTGTTTCAATAGCAGCCTGGTTCAGTCTCCTGTCCATCATCTTTCTCTTGGCAATGCCCCATAGATTCTCTATGGGGTTCAGGTAAGGTGAGTTTGCAGGCCAATCAAGCACAGTAATCCCATTGAACCAGGTTTTGGTACCTTTGGCAGTGTGGGCTGGTGCCAAGTCCTGCTGGAAAATGAGGCCAGCATCCCCATAAAGCTCATCTGCGGAAGGAAGCATGAAATGCTCCAAAATTTCCTGGTAGATGGCTGTGTTGACCTTGGACTTAATGAAGCAGAGTGGACCAACACCAGCAGATGACATGGCTCCCCAAATCAACACAGGCTGTGGAAACTTCACACTGGACTTCAAGCATCGTGCTTTGTGTGCCTCTCACATTCTTCCTCCAGATTCTGGGTCCTTGGTCTCCAAAGGAGATGCAAAAGTTGCTCTCATCCGAAAAGAGGACTTTGGACCACGAGTTCTTTTTTTCTTTAGCTCAGGTAAGACACTTCTGACATTGGTGTTCAGGAGCAGCTCGACAAGAGGAATATGACATTTGAAGCCCATTTCCAGGATCCATCTCTGTGTGATGGCTCTTGATGCACTAATTCCAGCCTCTGTCCTCTCCTTGTGAAAGTCCCCAACACTTTTGAAGGGCCTTTTCCTGACAATCCTCTCCAGGCTGCGGCCATCCCTGCTGCCTGTGCACCTTTTTCGTCCACATTTTCCCCTTCCACATAACTTTCTCTTAATGTGCTTTGATACAGCACTTTGGGAACATCCCGCTTCTCTTGCAATTACCTTTCGAGGCTTTCCCTCCTTATAGAGGGTGTCAATGATGGTTTTCTGCACAAATGTCAGGTCAGCAGTCTTTCCCATGATTGTGATTCCTACTGAGCCTGATTGAAAGACCATTTAAAGACTCAGGAACCCTTTGCAGGTGTTATTGATTAATCAGCTGAATAGAGCCTAGAATATTGAACCTTTTCACAATATTCTAATTGTCTGAGATTGTGAATTTGGGGTTTTCATAAGCTGTACGCCATAATCATCACAATTATAACAAATTAAGGCTTGAACTATCTCACTTTGCATGTAGTGAATCTATGTCATATATTAGTTTCACCTTTAGTTGCATTATAAAAATAAATGAACTTTTTAATGATATTCTAATTTTTTGAGTTTCACCTGTTCTTGTTCATATTACAGAATATCATCAACAACAGCAATATGGGTTTCCAAACATCAATCTCAAACATGAGTTACGCATAATCCATTGAATCTCTTTTGGTTGTGGGAGTCATTTGAAGGAGAAACCAGTAAGAGCATAAGGCAAAAGTTGTTGGATTACTCAATAACTATGTCCGTAATACCTGTGAAACAAATTTCCAGTATGCTAACCTATTTCATGTACTACACATCAGCATAGGAAAGCCCAGTGTTATGCTGAAGAAAAGTGAATGCTAGATATGAACCAAAAAGAGTGAGCTTGCTAAGAGTTTGCACACAATTCTACAGCTTTATTTGGGAATAGAGAGGGAGCTCTAAACCCCACTCCTTACTATCTGCTGTTTCTACATACTGAAGGGCAATTTGCAGAAGAGATAACATACGAATATATACATGGAGTCTCTCAACAGAAACAGGAGTTCTGATTTTCAAGACCAGATTCCTCTCTGTTTGACACTGTGTGACTCATATGCCTTCTCTTGGGGAAAAATTGTGGTTCAAAAGATTTCACACCACAATTTTAGTACAGCTACACAGATAGCACAGCATGCATGCCAAATCAACAGTATAGCAAAGGCTCTTCAATACTGACAGGAAGAATTTGATAGCTCTGTCCAATAGGTCTTGCTCTCATATAGGATTAACATTAAATTTCTTCCTTAGTAATGGAAGTGCTCTTTATTTAAATACAGTAATACTTTGGTTTACAAGTGTACCTTGGTTTAGGAATGTTTTAGAAGACAAGCAAACATTTATTCTAAATTTTGCCTTGATCATTTTCAAAGGAGAGTGCAGGTTAGGTTTTTATTTTTAGTTTTATTTAAATTTGTTTTCAACATCTTTTCTTATTTTTCATATAAGCTAGTCAAGTGTGTACACGGCTACAAATTGCATTTTATTATTGTCACATTAAAAAAAAACATAGTAAAATCCAGTTGTTAGTCCCAAGCAGAGCAGATTCCACAGCCAGGTACCTAAACCATGGTGTGGATGTGAACTTCTAGCCAACTTCTTTTGTGAGTTTTGGCATTTTGTGTTCACAGTATGTGGTCTATGGGACCTCAAAACTAATCCTCCGAGTTTCCCTTATTTCCTATGGGGACATTTGCTTTGATATAAGAGTGCTTTGGTTTACAACCATGTGACCAGGACAGATTATGCTCATAAACCAAGGTATTGCTGTGAATGAAAATCCCTCAGTATAGAAGAGCCCTTTTCTTAGGAACGGTTAATGCTGTGTCCTCAGTGCTGATGGAAACTGTATGGTCCATATCATATATGTTCCTGTACTGCAATATTTACAAAGGTTCAAGGGGCACAATATTGCACCAATATCTGGGAGAGCTTCCTGGTAGAACTGACATACACGTTCCAGAAATGTGCCCAGTTGGGGAACATACTTTTTGATGTTAATGTTGCAACATTTTTAAGTATTGTCACTGATATTAGACCCAACATATTCAAAGAGATATAGTCTATGGAGTATTTAGTTATGAAGCGATTGTGTGAGATTTATTATCTCTGCTCCCCCCCTTTCATACTTTACAATGGCTAGATCAATAATGATTGAAACTGAACTGATTTTCAGGGCCTTAAATCATGGTGAGCAGCTCCAAGTGTAGCAGGAATGTTGAGAGACACAGCAACAACTAGAACATAGCCCAGACGTCTCTATCTCTCTCACTTTTCACATATTCTGCCTAACTCATTCTGGATGCTTGAAGATGGCCTCACCTCCTTTCTGCCCAAGCTTGAGAAGGTTAATGGAAAATACAATGTAATGGCACCCTGGCTTGCCTGGGCATCTTTGAAAAAGAGAAAGAATATTAAAATGAAAAAATTATAACATTAAGTAATAGTGCCTGCGTTTTCTTCTTTCTCTCTCCCCTTCTGCCTTTTCCCTTTGTGCCATGTCTTTTTTGATACAAACTCTAAAAATAGGGGACATCTTGCTTCTGTTTATTTTAAAAGATTACTATACTGGCTGTCATGTATAACATATATATAGGCGGACATGTAAGACAACAAAAAGCAGTAAATACAGTATATACATTACACAACTACAGTCGTCCATCAATTAAAATTCATAGCAGGCATCCTGAGTCCCACTCTAAGTTGAGCAACGGAACTGGTGTACGTTTCGCCAGTGAAGGAGAGTGTTCTAAAGCATGGGAGCCACCCAGGGAACGGCCATCTTCCTGGTTCGTCCGAGAGCATGCATTCAGGATGTGTCAATGATGATAATGACAGCATTGAGGAAGTCTGAGAAAACCCTTGGTTCCAAGCCATTTAGGCCCTTATAAGTTCAAGTGCAAACCTTAAACAGAAAGCCTGAGGGCTCCCAAAGAGGGGTTGGTTCACAGGCCAATTTTCTTATCAGCCCTACTATTCACTGTTTGTAAAACAGAATAGTTTCTGATGACACAGCAGCCAGCCATACCTCTTAGAACCTCTTACCCAGGCATGTCCAAACTTTGGCCCTCCTGATGTTTTGGACCACAACTCCCAGAATTCTAAGCTTAGATTGTCAATGGCAAAGGACTGTGGGAGTTGTGGTCCAAAACATCTGGAGGGCCGAAGTTTGGACATGCCTGCTCTTACCTATCCTTGCCACAAGATATAAACACCTGGGACCAAAACACCTTCCCCCCGATACTAAGACTGTGCTCCATGTTGGTACTTTGCTCGTAGCTGACTTTGAGTCTGTGTACAAGCAGAGGTGCTAATTCAGACGGTGTTCACCCAGAGGTACTCCGTAGTTCTCCCTACCTGTAATCCTGGCTGGCAGGTACATTTTGCATAAAGTAAAGAGCTGCCGTTCTTGCTCTCCAATGCCATTTCTTGGCAGGGAGAGTAAAGAGGACACAGTCTTCTATTTCTTCTTGTAGAAGATCCACAAGCTGCTTGTGCGAACCTCCATAGAAAGCTTCAATTAGCAGAACACTCATTGTCCTACACAATATCCAAGTCGTTGAAGATCCTTTAAAAAAATTAAAACTCATATTATTATTAAAGCCTACTTTATAATTATTTCATTCCAAAATGTGTCATATAGGATCATGATAAAAGCGGAACCACATTACAAGAGCTCAGTCAGTAAGTTCAATTTTAAAGGGATTCAATCTTTTTGTTTCATTAATAAGTTTAACTTAAAAAAGACTAATTAAAATTGCAGGCATGGAAAAAGGAGAGTATCTATTAATCAAAGTCATATTCCATTAAAATTTAGGTTACAATTAACCATGCAGTCATACATGCACATGCTTGAAAACGCTTAGGCTACAGCTTTTCCTAAATGTCCCCCAACACCATATATTGGATTTTAAGATATATTTATTTCTAAATTTGGATTCTGCCAACATAATACAGCTTATTCATTTTCAAACAGATTTTGCCCTTTGAATGACATTGCATGGAACTAGAAGACATTTCAAGCACAGGTCAGCCACAATGATGTTCCATACTCAAGGCAATATGGAAAGCTGACTTAAAAGAATCATGACTGGGGCAGCCTAAGGAAAACCTCATTTGGAGTCATCCACCTAAGGATTTCTACATTTAAAGTTACAGAAGGCTGGGAGCATCACTAAGTGACATTGTCAGCCCCTAGAGCAGATGCAAAATACATTGTTATACCAAACTGGCTGGAAAAGAACAATATTGTACACTTTAAGGAGGCTACTCACACTCTCAGCCACAGGGCAGCTGACATATACATTTGAGGCAGAAACAAACCAAACAGACAAATAAAACTCTCCTAAACAATAATGTGCAAGGAAGGAAGGAAGGAAGGAAGGAAGCCTGTATACTTTTTGACAATATCCTAAAATAAGCAACTGTTTTGAAGTAACACATAGGTTTAACCATGCTTAAGAGACATTTTAAGCTGCCTAGATACCCTAAGCACATCTGATCTCGCCTGATTTCGGAAGCTAAGCAGGGTCAACCCTGGTAGTACTTGGATGGAAGACCACCAAGGAATACCAGGTGCTGTAGGCGCCTGGAGTAGGAACTGGTAAGCCACTCCAGTATTCCTGCCAAGAAAACTCCATGGACATGGGGTCACGGAGAGTCGGTCACAATTCTAACGGCGGAACACACAACACACAAGAGACATTTTGACACAGAAAATATTTGTTGTTCTCTCTTTAAAGAAAATGGCTCACATGTTCCTTCTGGATACATTGTCAGTTTTGAGCAATTATTATACCTCTGATGTAGTATTAAACTTAGCGGACCCCACCACCAAGTAGGAAAAATGCTAAGAAAAACAAAGAAGATGCAGTGTTAAACTTCTAAGTCTAGATGCTTTTCATGACAGCCCCCATAGACAACTACACCCAAAGATGAAAAGTCCAAAAACTCAATCAGCCCATATCAACAAAATACAACCATGTCCTCTGTAAAATAATGTTCTTTAAGTGCCCAGTCAAGACCATTCAAACATTTGCACTACAGTTAGGAGCAGCTAGACCCAGAGGAAACAGGGGAGTCTGGGAGAGCTGATGGATGATTCTGTAAGTCCCTGCTTGGAGACAGTCCCAGGGCTTCGACCTTGGAACTGACGGCTCGACTACAGTACTAGAGAAAAGAAGAAAGCAATAACATATGCCTATGCTTCATGCGGATAAATCCGCTAGGCAAAATTACTAGTCAGAGAGGTTTGATGGGGTTCCAAATTGACAGGAGATTTGTGAGCTCAAAAAACAAACCTACTTCAAGCAACTAAGGCATACCCAAGGGGATTTTCTCCCTTTTTTGATTTTGAAAAGCAGCAAATAATCCCAACTCAACCTTATGTCATATGACAAACCACTTTCTCTCAGTTCAGCACAAGCAGTTTGCCACATTATGTACAGAACTATGGTTGTAGAAACCCAAGCCCGAAATTCCTTTGGTCCACCAGGACTAGATGCATGACTCTTGGCACTACAGACATGACTAAAGGCAAAATCAGGTAGGCATCCATATATTTCCCCACTACATTTCCAACCTACTCTAATTCTCAGGGGAAATACAAGTCTTCATGAATTAGCCCTGCATTTTTCCAAGTTGATTTTTAAAACGAAAACAAAAAAAACCTAAACATCACAGCTCATTATGTTATACAGTATATATTTTATGAGCCACAAAGGTAGTGGGATAAATAATATGTAAATCAACATGGTTTCTACTTCTGCTACAATCTCACAGTGCCATGCATTATTCTTGCTTTTTCATTTTATTTCCCTTGACCTAGCCAAGTTAAGGTAAATATACACCACACACTCCTAGGAGGTCTAGAAAAGCCACCGATGACAAATGGTTTGAGAACATTTACCCTACCAAATGGAATGCAAAGCTCAATTAGATATAAATCATTTCAGGTATTTTAGCCATTTCAAAGGGAACAACAAATATTAGAACAACATTGCCACATTCTCATTACACTACTTCCTCTCTCAAGGGTGTCTCTTTGGAACAAGTTATTCTCCATGATGTACTAATGGCTTGATTCCATTCTCAGGAGTGCATCAATGTACTGCTTGAAAAATTCACTGTTCTACATTACAGTGTAGTTACTCCCTTCTCTCTCATGAATGTCGCCAAGAACCTTGATAATCAAATATAAGCCAACTCCTCAGTGAACATGAGGCAAGCAGCAGTATTTTTTTCTCTGAAAACATTATTTCCTTTAATTCCAACCCCTCAAAATGATATCCATATCTAACAAAAAAAAACCCACAACAAACAAACAAAAACCCCTCTTCATTCAGCCTCAAAACATACCATCCTCCCAATTATTCAAAAGAGAGGTATTGGTGAAGATTCACTACAGACCAGTATTTTAGTCAAAAATAGAATAAATCAATAATCTTGAGTCAAAAAAACGTCAACACACATTTACCCCAAACTGAAAGTAAATACCATAAAAGCATTATACTGTACATGCTGTATGCCTTTGGGCACATCTTTAAGCAGAACATTCATAAAAATACATTATAATGTTACATAGGAAATTGTGCCAATCAAACCAATGTGCTTTTTGTATTGATGCAGATTTTTGGAAAACTTGGATATTTGTTTTACAAACACTAAGATGAGGGGCAGTAAATGGATTAGTGATTACATGTATGTCAGTTGTGTGAAATGAAAGACTAGGGGATAATAAGAACAATGCATTGCCAGCCACTGATATCTCATATTCCAAATCACTAGACATTTGATGTTTTTTGCTCTATAAAACTGTAAGGGGCAACGCATATTCTGTTGTACCATCTTTAAAAATATGTCGAATGTTTGACTCCAAATATCTCTGTCAGTCCCATAGATGCACAGTATGTATATGTCAATGTGTAAATGTTCTGTAAATAAGCTTTTAAGTTGCTGTTAGGTAGATCAAGTCGTTTCTGATTTCTGGAGATCTAACAGAATAATGGCCTCTGAAATGTCCTATTGTTAACAGCCCTACTCAGTTCTTGCAAGCTAAAGGTGATGGCTTTTTCCCCCAGTTTTCCTAGCATTACTGTCTTTTCCAGCAATTTTTTTCTTCTCATGATATGTCCTTAGTACGGTTAGTCATTTTCCCCCTATTTTGACATGCAATAAAGGGTCCTCCAAGACCACATTTTAAACAAGTTGATTCCCCCCATCTCACGTTCAGTCTTCCTCTCCCTCCTACTTCTGTCAACTTTTCCTACCATTACAGACTTTTCCATCCAGTCTTGATTTCTCATGGGATGTCTGTACCACAGCCACAGTTTAGTCATTTTATCTTCCAATAATATATTCAGAATTGATTTGATGTCAAATGCCTTTATCTCCCTTTCTGGCATTCGATGCTTACCTATAAAATTCACCTCACATTTCAGATTTCCTCCTTGTCCATCTTCCACGTGTGTACATACAGATTAGAAATATCATTGTATGGATGACTTTGATCTCCAGTGACTCATCCTTAGAATACTTTTGTACAGTCACCCCCGGCCATTTCGCGGTTCAGGTACTGTGGTGCCGCTATATTGCAGGATTGCAGTACCTGCACTTTGGACCGCGCGGGAGGGGCAGCGGGGGTGATCAAATCGCCCCACGCTGCTGCCCCACTCCTCCAAGAACCCTCGGGGCACTGGGGGGGGGTCGGCAGGCGGCAATCACATCACCCCGCACCACCCACCCACTCCTCTAGAAGTCTCGGGGCTGCTGGGGGAGGCGGCGGGCGTGGGGCAATCATGCTGCCCCGCAATCTCCATTGAAATGCATTGGCAATGCATTTCAATGGATAAATATTCCCCAATGGAATGCATTGAGCCAATGTTTTCCAATGGGGAAAATTTTCTCCATTGAAATGCATTGCCAATGCATTTTAATGGAGGCCTGAACCGCAGTACCTGAACCGCTCGGGGCGGCACTGGAGGGGTGGCAGGGGGTGATCACATCACCCTGTGCCGCCCCCCACTCCTCCAAGAAGCCTCAGGGCCACTGGGGGTGGTGGGGTGCAATTGCATCACCCCGCCTCGCCCCCCACTCCTTCGAGAAGCCTCGGGGCCGCTGGGGGGGAGGCAGGGGGCGATCACGCTGCCCCGCAATCTCCAATGGAATGCATTTCCAATGGAGAAATTTTCCCCATTGGAATGCATTTAGCCAATGTTTTCCAATGGGGAAAATTTTCTCCAATGAAATGCATTGGCAATGCATTTCAATGGAGACGGCCCGGACGAGAAGTCTCGGGGCGGCGGGGCGGGCAGCAGTTGGAGGTCAGATCTCCCTGCCGCTGCCATGCACCACCCCAAGACTTCTTGGACTGGCGTGTGCTAGCGGCGGCAGGGGGATCGGATTGGCCCGCCGACCCCCCCGACCCACTTCCACATATTGCAGATTTTCAGGCATCGTGGGTCGGGTGGATCCCTAACCCCCATGATAGGCGGGGGGTTACTGCAGTTGCCTTTCAGAATCTATCTTTTAAAAGCCGGTGGAGGGGATGATTAAGATCAAGAGTTATAGGAAACCAGATTAAAAAGGGGGGATTTTTTGCTGGCTAAAAAAGAAATGTCAGGGACAGAGCTAACTGGATTTTTATCAACATGGAATTTCACAACAAAGGTGCTGTCACAGAAAAGGCTCTGTTCCCAACCATCAGATTATTAAGCAGACAGAACAGATTATTAAGCAGACAGTCTGTAATTATTTAATATGCAATGCTGTCAGCACTAGAAGTCAACATAGGTTTCTCAAAAACAAGTCATGCAGACTAATTAGATCTTTTTTTATACAGTTACAGACCTGATGGATGAGGGGAATGCTGTGGATGTTACTTATCTTGATTTCAGTAAGCCCTTCGATAAGGTTCCCCATGACATACTTCCAAAGTTAGAAGAATGTGGGACACATAATGCTACTGTTAGGTGGATTTGTAATTGGTTAACTGATTGTACACAAAGAGTGATCGCAAATGGCTTCTCAGCAAGGAGAGGGGTGACCAGTGGGGTTCCCCCAGGTTTGTGTTCTGGGTCTAGTGCAATTCAACATCATTATTAATGACTTGGATGAAGATATAGAGAGTAGACTGATTAAATTTGCAGATGATACCATATTGGGAGGTTTGGCTAATTCCCTAGAGCAGTGTTGGTGAACCTATGGCACGGGTGCCAAAGGTGGCACTTGGAGCCCTTTCTGTGGGCATCCAACATCGCCCCTTCACAGCCACCTGTATTCAGGTTAAATTGCTGTATTGGCACTTTGCAAAAAAATTAGTAGTTTTTTGAATTGCAGTTTGGATCACCCCCAAGCTACATGCCTCTTTTTTTCAATCCCTTGAACTGCTTTTTGACTGACCAGAAGCACCTCTGTTTTGTCTGGGTTTAGTTTCAGTTTGTTGGAGGTGCAGTCCAACAACACCTGGTTTACCCAAGGTTGGAAATGCTGCTCTAAGGGATGGGGTGGCATGGGGACCTTTCCAACCCGCCTAATGCAAAACCACCTCTCCTTGATGCATCCAGATGTGAAAGAAGTTGATTCTGCTTGGTTGTTCACTCATTCTAAAGCATTTTGTCATCTCGTTTGTACTATGGTAGCAAACCAAAATCAGGCGACAGAAGGGGCAATTTCATGAGTGTGGTTTTGTAAACTGCAGTAGTGAATGCAGTAGCAAGCCCCTATTTGTACCTAAATAACAAATTTGTTATTTGTTTATTGGTCTGTTTATTGATTTTAATTGCTGCTTATTTATTTGGCTTTTGTGTAAACTGTCCAGAGTTCCTTTGGGAAACCTGGAGCGGTCCAGAAATGAATGAATGAATGAATGAATGAATGAATGAATGAATGAATACCCCCTCATCATGCACCAATAATGATTTGGAGCACAAGAAGGAATACAAGTGAAGATTCACTAACAAGTAGCAATTTGCTGCTGCAGTTTATACAACTCTAATTAGTGTAACTCACCAACAGGATTCTGGCCATTAAACATAAAATATTTGGTGGTTTCTCATGCCATATAGCCTGTTTTTGCAATTAATTTGCCCACATATCCACAATATCAGTACAGTATCTGCATTTTCACTTGTTCATAGTTTGGCACAGTCCTACACAGAACATTCAAGGGCACCTTCTAGTGGTTTTTATGTTGCATATAGAGTTCCATCATATTTGTGGTTTCAGACATCCATGGTAGGTCATGGAACCAATCCCCGGCAGATACAGAAGCACTACTGCCATACTACCACTGTTTACATAAACTTTCCATAACTTGCTGAAGATAACTGAAGGTAACTGACAAAGGACTGGGTACATCTTGGTTGTACGATGGTACAGGCCATGACTAGGCACATGTCCAAAATATATCCCAGCACCTTGCCAATTAGTTGTAATTAGCCATTACAGGTGGAAGGCATTGTGTATGGAGGCAGCCTCCATCAAAATTCCCTCATGTACCCTCCTGACCCACAGGGAATCCTTGAAACTTCCACAGTGAAGCAGGGTGCTTCTCTAACAGTTACAGGAAGCATTCTAGAAACAACATGGAGTTTGAGGCAGCTGCTCTACCAACTGCTGGTTTGAGGGCTCCCTGTCCTATAATTTGGTTTGAGATGTTCCCACAGAATTATGAAGAATTATTTAATTTCCAGCATTGAAATTAGCCACAGTAAACTACTAAACTTTACATGAATACCAGAAGATTCTATCCATTATTATACAGACATACCTCAATTGATGAAGTTAATCCATTCCTTGGGACGTTTCATCTTCCAGGAACTTCGAAAAAACGAAAATGCATGTGGTGCAATGCATCCTGGGAACTTTTTTATAATGCCTTATGTATTGCGGATGTATTGCGGATTTTTTTTTTTTTTTTTTGGCAAACAGAGGCATTATTTCCCGTGGATTTCCCTTCGTCAACTGAAAATTACATAAACAGGGATGTTTGTCAACTGAGGTACGCCTGTATATGGAGGCATATCACATGACCCTTTTGAAAGAGCCATCCCTCAAGCAGGTGAGAGGGATGGCTTGTAGACATAGGGCCTTCTCGGCAGGTGCTCCCAAGCTATGGAATGCCCTCCCGATTGAGATCCGCCTGGTGCCAACACTGATTACATTTCGGCGCCAGGTAAAAACCTTCCTGTTCGAGAAGTTTTTTAATTGATACAATATAGACTGTGGGTCAGCTGATGACAATTTTAGGATAATGATCTTAGTGTAAGGTTTTTACCTCACACTCAGTTTTCAAAAGAGGGTGTATTTCTAGTTCTCTGCATTATAGTGTACTCTAAATGCACAGTAGCATAATGTTTTCAAATGGACTTATCTATTTTAATATTTTTTTCATGGCGTGTGTGCGGGTACCTCTAAAGGTTTCTACAGCTGCTGGCAAACAAGGGCATTCATCCAAGATTGGCCCAGTCTCCAACCTTCTTTGATGTAGCAGTGCAGAAGACTCAGTGCTCCCACATTCGCTCTTCTAATATGAACGACACCATGGCCCACAGGGCCATGTGAGATCGGGTCATTTCTCTCAATCAAAAGAGAGGGACCTATTCAGCACAAGCTCTGCTAACAAACTGTGACATTTTTATTATTTTTATTATTACCGTATATACTCGAGTATAAGTCGACCCGAGTATAAGTCGAGGCCCCTAATTTAACCCCCCAAAACTGGGGAAAAGTATTGACTCGTGTATAAGTCTAGGGTGGGAAATGCAGCAGGGCCTGGCAGCTCCTCCTTTGTGAGCTGGGGGTGGTGGTGTGTGATGTTTAAAATAACTTTTAGCCACTGATGCAAGTGCTTGGGTCAGTGGCTAAAAGTCATTTTAAACATTGTGTGCTGCTCCCCTGTGATGCAGAGGGGGGTCATGAGAAGCGGCATGCAATGTTTAAAATGACTTTTAGCCACAGATTACTTGTCTCAGTGGCTAAAAGTATTGACCAGAATATAAACCGAGGGCCCCTTTTTTCAGCCCAAAATTAGGGCTGAAAAACTAGGCTTATATTTGAGTATATACAGTAATTTATTTTTTGGCAATCAGGTTCCCAGAATTGCAGTTCACATGCTCAGTAGCCATGTTGGCTGAAAATTTTGACAGGTGTGGCTCACAAAATTAACTGTACCAATCATTCTCCACAATTAAAGATTAGAGGTTCCATGGTTCCTCTTCTGCATCTCCATAGCACATCGATGAAATAAATGTGAAATAGCAAACTCTCAAATGTGACAAGAACATCAACGCACACACACATACCAAAATCCTGCAAAACCGTAAGCCACATCTGACCAGTTGTGGATAACCGCAATAACTACAGACTCATCTTTCATAATATCCATAATTTTATACTCTGATTTTCAAGAACAAAGTTAAGGGTCTGAAGTTTTTTAAAATAATAAATTCAAGGTATATAAATGAACACGAATGTCTGTCTTTCTCTAACAGTTACAAGGGGCAATTAATATTCATCAGCAAGGCATCAGATCTTCCACAAATAAAAATAGCCACAAAAGTATTAACACACTAAAGAGGAACTGCAGAGGTTTGGGGTACAAAATAAAATCTCATTCAGTTTGCTGGGGTTTATTGCCAAAGATGCACTCGTCATTTCATATATACATTAATAAATGTGGTTTCACAGATGTCAGTCTGGCTCAAATCAAAAAGCTATGATAACATAGTGAGCAGTGAATATTACACATCATGTTCAAAGCCCCTTCTAGTCAAATATTTCAGCAAAGCTGAGTGGAACTGTGTGATATATTTCAAAGGTAGACAGGGTCTTTTGTTATAGGAAGAATCTATTCAGTTTCTGCAATACTTCTTGAATGGTTAAAGGCACACACGTGGGAAATTTATTCTATCACAACATCAACAATATACTCAGCTCAACATCTTTAAGTCATCAAGTACAAAGGATTTAAATATATAACATTTGCGCTAAATCTCAAGCTTTGTTGATCTGACATCCACATGGCACTACTCAGAAGCCAAGAAAGAGAAGAAGCACTTTGGTACACACACATCATATCAGACAACTTCATTCCCCACCCCAATCTCTATCCTCAACAAAATCTGAAATGCCATTATTGGATATTAAAACCAAAATGGGATGAAGAGGACAAAAACTTCACCAAAATACTTTAAAAATGATTTAAAATGAGCAACTATGCTCATTATTTTTCCTGGAAATCTCTGCTAATAAAATATAAATGCTATGAATGCATTTTAACAAATGCAATAAAATATGACTGATGGGAATATACTTTGGGCAGTTATACACATGCCCAAAGGTGAAAGTAACTGACATTTTAGTAGCCAGAATAAATGAGGGAGTTGTGAAGAACTGACAAAATTCTCTTTCTGTCCAAGTAATATCCAAATTGCTGCTAATATATGTACATTTCACCAGTCTTTCTAAACAGTTTAAAGCGATTATGGCTGGCATACATGTACAATAAAACCCAAGAGAAAGAATTCAAGCTGTTGGTTAAACTTCAGTTCAGCCTTGGCTTACATGGTAACTAACTGCTTTATCTTGTGATCAAACTTCATATTTAAATATATTCATCACAGGAGCATTACCATACTACTTGTCTGCTTTTCTGCTCATCTTGCTTTTACCCTATACGGACTACTCCACTACACTGTAGTTTCTTTAAATAAATAAATAAATAAATAAATAAATAAATAAAATGCCCAGTTGAAGCTATCAGTTCTTCCTTCTCTTCAGCAATATCTAGAGGGCAAAATAATCTGCAATAAACATTCTAGGGCCGAAAGTCATACAAGGATCCATACACATGGCAGCATGATTCTACAGCCATATCAGTGTAACATCCAGGCATCCCCTTCCATTTGTAAACTTTCATCTAGAGATGTGCACGAATTATTTTGTTGCACTTCATACGAACGTTAGTGCAAGGGAAGAAAGAGGATCCGGAACGTCTCCTGTTCATGTCATTGGTGTCCAACATTAGACCTGAATGTCTATATTCCTGGGATTCTTAAAAGTATGAGAAAGCGTTGGTTTATGGAGCAAGCCTGCTAGCACAGTGTCTATTACTTTGCACTTGTCAGCCGCTCAGAGACCTTTGGGTAGTGGGCAGCATATAAATTGTATAAATAAATAAATATTTTGTACAAATAAATAAATAAATAAACTTGACTTGGTTTCCAAAATTAAGGTAGTTCCAACTCCCTTTAAAAATGTAATCCAAACAGTTGAAGTGGTTTGGAAAACTTTCACAGTGTTTTACAACAATTCATGTTAATCTAGATAGGAACTATCTAGGTCAATTATAAAAAAGAAAATCTTGACCCACAGACAGGATTAGAAAAGAAAGAAAACTGGAGTATTCTATCCAGTTGAAGACTGTAGAGATTAATGTTGAAGCAACAAAGGAATCTGAACACTTACTCGCCACAGTCACTCATAAGTAGATTGCATCATATCCTGCATTCCCCAGATCAGTGTTGGCGAACCTATGGCACGGGTGCCAAAGGTGGCACTTGGAGCCCTTTCTGTGGGCACCTGACATTCCCCCTTCACAGCCACCTATATTCAGGTTAAATTGTTGTACACTGGTCCCCCGCCATTTTGCGGTTCATTTACTGCAGTCCTGGTATATTGCGGGACTGCAGTATATGAAAGGCAACCCCCCCCCGGGAGTAAGCTGTGTAGGCCTGTTTGAGGCCTCCTTCACTTACTCTAGGCCTGGTGCTACCCCGAACAGGCCTCTAACAGGCTTTCTGGGCCTGTTGGAGGCCCCCAAAGTGGTTTCCAGAAAACCGGAAATGACTTCCAGATTGCCGGAAATGACTTCTGAGGCCGCCAATAGGTCTGGGAAACCTGTTGGAGGCCTGTTCGGGGCAGCTCCAGGCCTCGGGTAAGTATAGGAGGCCCCAGAGAGGACCCCCAGTCCCAACCAAACCCAGCATCTGCATATTGCGGATTTTCAATTATTGCGGGTCAGGATGAGTCCCTAACCCCCGCGATAGGTGGGGGATTACTGTATTGGCACCTTGTGAAAAATTAGTGGGTTTTGAATCACAGTTTGGGCACTCGGTCTCTAAAAGGTTCTCCATCACTGCCTTAGATGAAAACTAGCGGTTTTCAAGAACAGTAACAACTTAAGGCTGCATTTATGGGATCCAAAGGATAACATGGCTCGGACAACACATTATGCAGACAAAATATAATGATAAAGATTAAAAATAATTCATAATTATAAAAGAACTTCTGCAGTCTAACCACTCACCTGCTCACATACAATGTCAGAAGTGCAACATAAGGAAATTGAAAGTTCCCATATAAAAATATTCTAGTGACCATTAATCCAGACACCTTGCAGTACAAGCTATAATGGATACTACTGTAGTTTTACATATTTAAAAAGTAACATGCTATAAAATGTGTGTATTACCCTATGCACATAAAGGAAGCAATGGCAGCATAAATCCTGAAAGGAAAAGTTGTTAATGTGCATGCACAGTTTCTACATTTTAAACCTCAATATGTCAGCTGCTTTAATTTTTGAACTATGTAATGACACTAATGGCCTTCATAATTTCTCACCATAAACTTGTTTCCAAATTAAGAGTAAAGGGGGGGGGGTTTCAAGACAAAGTATTGCTCGCTCTGTAGACCTATGCATTCACTGTATACTATGTACACTATTTTCCTAAATTGAACATTTCAGTACTAGTTTTCATAGTTCAAACTTTTGATATATTTAATTAAATGTTCCTAATAAATTCCCTAAGCCTTTGGTTCAAGTAATTCAAATTTTAAAAATTATGTGCGTCTTTACTTGCAAAATTATTTTGGATTCTAAATTCAAAGTTGCCACCTTTGCAAATGAAGTAAAACGCTCTAATTGACTTCAGAGTTTTAAACACCACCTAGCAATAACTTAGTATTAAAGTGGTATTTATGGTACTGCATGTGACTGTAACGCTGATGGGATGATTGCTTGCATTTCATTCAGGTCAAGCCCACATCCCAAAGAATCTTGTTTTTAACTTTTAATAGTATGAGATTATCAATTCCTATGACCTCAGAGGCTCACATTAGATTTAACTGGATGAAAGGGGTTTGATTAAAAATAGTGATGCATCTCCCATTACCACACCTATTAGTTCCCTAACCACACCAAGATATTTTAAACATGACAGGAGGAGACATTAGTATCTACTTCCCTGTTATAGAAAAAGAATCGGTCTGGTAATAATAGCCTAGTATTCAATAATCCCAGACATATCAGGACTCGGTAAAAGTGAGAACTCTATACTGTAGAAGTTTTACTAGATGTAAAGTTATGACCAGCTACAGTTAAGACAATGGTTCAGCAGAAAGGTTAATAGTTAACCCTCATATATCAGGAGTTTTTTAACAAGCAAAACAAAACTCATCCTGTGAGTTCGGGAACATTGTCTGACCCTACAACTATTTTGATGTACAGTTAAGCAGAAGATTTGGCAGTGTGTTTAATATATTTCATGCACACTTATTATATTTTCTGAACACACTAATTCCCCTACATATATTGGAACAACACAAAACAGTACAGGACCTCCTTCCCCACTACCCACCCCTACATTCATTCATTTATTTAAAATATTTTTACCCTACTTTTCTCTTTAAATAGATCCAACACGACACGGACTGGGATAGAAAGGCAAAGCACATACTTGGGGTAATTTTTCAAGTTCTTCCACTCTATTTGTTTGATTTTTTTAAAAAAAACTACTTTTACATGTGCAGTGGCTAAAATTCAAGGACAGTTTTTAGAACTCTACAGCTGACAATGTACCGGCTGACAAATGTTGTAAACATGCTGCTTTGTAGGTTCTAGTTCTGTGTGGGTTCTGCAGTACAATGTGATTCTGGAGGATAAAAATGTCCTACAATGATGTGTGAGGGTCAAGATCTACTGACATCAGTAAAATGTGTTAGAGTGTCTTTTGTCCCTGTCAAACTAAAATTTGAGTAAAACCATTATGTAAATCTTTGAAGAAACAGAGTACAAAGACCTGTCTATACACCTACAGCCTCACTAAAGAAAGATTACTGAATCAATATTTATTTTGAAATTCCAGTTTGATCTGAGATAGTGAATCAATTGCTTAATGGTAAATTCAAGCATATGTAAGTCCCATTAATTCAACAAGAATACTCACGCTGGGGGTAGCAACTGAATTTCGGCCAAGACTTCTGTGTCATACACAATGGCCAAGATTAAGCAGTGCCTTCTTCACAGTTTCTCTGGTCACACACAACCTTGAGCAAGCTTGTAAAACCCTTGCCACTCTATTATTTGAATATTTTTAAGAATTTCCAGAAGCACTTGTCTAAAATTGTTTATGAAGAAACAGTTGTGGTGGCGAGGTACATAATGAACTAAAGACAGAAGAAGCCTTGCCACAAAGCGGGCAGCATTTCAAATTACAATAAGTTAATGGATCATTTTTAAACATCAAGAAAACATAATAAATATATATGTCATGAAGTCAATTCTGACTTATGGCAACCCTTTTCAGGGTTTTACCAGCTTGCCCAAGGCTACAGAGGCTGGCTCTACTTGCAGTAGGCAAAGTGGGCATTCAATTTTCAATTTAGTCAGATACATAAACAAATCAACTATCCATCCAGTCTCAATAAACCAAGCATTTCCAAAGTCCAGCCTCGGGGTCAAATGCGGCCCATTTTAAAATTCTGAGTGGCCTTCAGCCTCTTCTCCCTGCCGGCTCAGCCTGTCACTCATCCCCACTGGCCGGCCCCTCCCTGTGCCAGCTGAAAACATCAGCCTGCAGCTTTATGGTTTGCCTGCCCTTTCTGCCTCCGTCTGTCCCCCCAGCTCAGTTGCTGCAGCATCCTCACCACCTCCTTGTGAGGGAGGGCAGCATATGCAACCAGCGGTGCATCTTGGGTGCATGTCGGCCAATTCCCAAGCCGTGCAACTGCTGCTGGGCCCTTGGGCACCTTGAAAATGGATTGTTTGTGGGTGTTGCAACACGCGTGGGCCCATGCCCCCTTTCTCCCCCCTTCAAGATTAATCGTCAGCCCCCACACATTTTCACCTCACCAAATCTGGCCCTCCTTCCAAAACGTTTGGACACCCCTGCAATAAACCATAAAATCCATTACATACAGAAGGCTAGAATACCTTTCACACAATGACAAGTGCAAAGAACAGATTGCTACAGCTGATCTTATAGCATAAAATAAATGGTAACAGAAGAGGAAATGAAACAATCTAATAACCAAAGAACCCTGAAAAAACATTAAATTTAACTCAGCATCACTGATTGCAGCGAGTGATTTCAAACTCAAAATGGCCCTCATTATGCACAGCTCCAATAGAAGAGGAACAAGACAAAACAGGTAAGACTGCATAGCCACTTATTAGCAGGAATTATAACTTTCAATTTACTTTCTATATTGCACTGATAAAGCAAAGGAATGAAGACGAAATATGCTAAAGAAATATTGCTAATTCAAAACTCACCCCTGTAACTCACATTCTAATTTAATTACTACAGTAACAAATCTATCTTGATATCATTGCTTAATATCACTTTTAAACTTCTGACATTCTACAAAGTTCTCCATTCAAGTTCTTATTTGTTTGTTTGTTTGTTTGTTTGTATCCTGCCCTTCCAGCCTAAAAGCTAACAACTATAAGAATATAAGAATACAATGAACTAAAAAGAAAAAGAAAAAAAGCCTAATTGACACAACAAATAATACAAGCCAAGGACGAAAAAAATAACAATAATATTTAAAGCCTTCAAAAATACAGCAGAGTGGTACCTTGTATAAAGGAAATAATTTGTTTCAAATGAAATACTGTTAAGCAAATTTTCCTTTATACAAATTTCCCATAGGAATGCATTGAAAATTTCCCCTATCTCCAGAATTTTTTATGTTGTACAGATTTTATGTTATACAAACTGTTTGTTATACGAGGGTCCACTGTATTATTCAATTTGCTTTAGAAGCAAAAGCAGAAGAACTGTTCTCACCAATCTCAACAAAGGCAGACACTAGAACCTTAGTGGTTTTGGTTAGCTATAGTGGAATATAGATCAAAAGTTCCTGCAGTCCACATCAAGGCTTGTTATAGAAGTGATCTGGTCACTTTGGTGTTGAACATTTATTAATAATACTTCTTGGCAGTGGTCCACCTAAGAATTCGCCCCTCCTTGACCTCACCATTGAAGAAACTACTTCAGTGTCCTGCTTTTCTAGTGGAAGAAATATTAATAGGCCAATAGCAATGGAAGAGAATACGAGATAATATATTCACTGAAAACATAATCTACCACCAAACAATACTTTCATACATAGCAGCAAATATACATAATCTGTCAAATCAAGTCATTCCCAAGACCAACCCTAACCACCAACCTTCCCCATGTTTGCCACTTTCAAAACTCTCCAAAATAATCAATAGCAACCTATATTTCAAGATAGTTAATTGTGTGGCAAACAATTTAGGAGCATGTTAAAATGTTGCCTCTTTACATCGGGGAAGATTAGACTAGCTATCAAAGTTCAAACCAAGATTAGGCTACTATACATTAGCAACACAAATAAAGAGAACAAATAAAACAAGCCTCACTACACTTTAAAAACTTAGAGCTGGTTTTCACATTGTTAACTGGGAGGGAGGTGGGGGGACTTAACACAATTTTCAAAAAATGAAAATCCCCCCTTGTACACTCTAGTGGCCAAACTAAAAATACTAAAATGTTTTTAAAGCGTAGGGCAGTGATGGCAAACCTTTTAGAGACTGCGTGCCGAAACTACAATTCAAAATCCACTAATTTTTCACAACGTGCCAGTACAGGTGGCTGTGAAGGGGCGATGTCAGATGTCCACAGAAAAGGCTCCAAGTGCCACCTTTGGCACCCGTGTCATAGGTTCGCCAACACTGGGATAGGGTTTCCATGGATGGTGGGGGACATTATGATAAAAAAGTGAGTTTTCTACACTTCCTCCCAAAATCTACATTTAAAAAAAAACAGAGTTGAAGATGAGGGGCAGGATAATGAGGAATTATAAAAGTTGAGCTAGACAGCCACATGGACCTCACAGGCTGCATTGGATCAGCCTAACATATGATTACGGAAAAACAGCATGACACGGATGAGTGTTTTGGACAAGCATGTGGCAGAGCTATTTCTTTAAAAGAAATTCATGGTATTTGTGCAAGCACAGAACACAGACATAGTAAAGGTACAGTAAATACATTTGTATAAGGTTGCATGGTGGCATTGCAAGAAACCCAGAGAAATCAAGTTGACTTCTGTTTCACAAGTAGCACACATTTACATGAAGTTGACATCATTAGTTCATTATTTTATACTTCTATAGAGATATTATATCCATTTATATTCCATTGCTTGGTAAGGAGCCTCATGGCGCAGTGCTTGTACTGCAGGTAAAACTGTGATCGCGACCTGGGGTACAATCCCAGGTAGCTGGCTCATGGTTGACTCAGCCTTCCATCCTTCTGAGGTTGGTAAAATGAGTACCCAGCTTGCAGGGGGGGGGGCAATGTGTAGCCTGCATACTGTAATTAAAAAACTGTAAACCGCCCAGAGACTACTTGAAGTGGTATGGGGCGGTATATAAGCAGAACACTGCTTTGCTTTGCTTTAAAGAACACTATTAGAGCAGCTTACACTAATCAGGTATCAGATTTCACTGACAAAGCAGTAAGATTTTCAATACAAGAAAAAAG
>JAHTLZ010003547.1:14859799-14874384 GCA_023846285.1 Phrynocephalus versicolor
AAGCATAGCATAAAAGGTTCAATAAAATATTAAATGCCTCAAGATCAGTCTTCATTATGACAATATCCAAAGTTGATCCAAAGCCCTCCTTTTATGAATTATACTGCATATTTCACTCACATCCGCTTCATGCTTCTTTGGTGGACTTGCACTTGTTGACTTACTTTCCCAGAGCACATCATCCCTGGCATTAGTGCTTTGACACTCTGAAAACTTACAGGCAAGATTTATAGACAGAAAAATGTCCTGTTTTAATGGTTACACAGGAGGGAATTCCTGTTATTGTTAAGGCTATATAAAAATATTGATCCACTGTTCCATTTTAACCACAAAACCATATCTCTGAAGGCAGGGGGTGAGGGAACAACAGCTAGCCTGCATCTTTCAATTTCTAGTTTACATGAAAAAAAAGTGGCACCAACAGATTTCAACCAATATAGAGATAGGCACAAAATGAAAAATGAAATGCTGTTTCATTGTTTTGTTACGTAACAAATTACAGTACTTCATTATGCAACAAAATTGTACGATGCATTTCGTCATGAAATATAACAAAATGCCATTTTTCCTCTAGGAACAAAATGATTTGTTCTAGAGGAACCAAAATGGTAGGGGAGCTTCTTTGGACTCACAAAGTTTGGAGAGGTTTGGGGTTCAGGGGACTGAGTAATTAAACTCCAAAGGGTTTTAGCTGCGGGGAACCCCTTTGGAGCTTAATAACTTGGTCCCTTGAAACCCTAACCCCTTCAAATTTCGGGGGCTTATAGCAAAGAGCTTAACGAAGCTCCACTGCAATTTTGGTGCCAATATATGGCTGTGATCTGTATTTCTGAGTACACAAAAATAACAAAACATTATGTACTCAAAATATGAATTGCAGCCATGTTTTGGCATGAAAATGGTGTGGTAGCTTTCTCAAGCTCTTCCCTGAAAGCCCCCCCCCCAAATTTGGAGAGTTTTGGAGTTCAGGGGACTGAGTTATTAAACTCCAAAGGGGGTTCCCCAGGAGAAAATCACTCTAATTGAGTCTAGAAGCCGTTATCACTCACCCTTTGGGGGGAGGGGTCTATTGTGGCTTACCGATTCAATTCGAATGGTTTTCCCCCCCTAGAGGGACATCCTTTGGAGTTTAATAACTTAGCTCCCTGACTCCAACACTCTCCACATTTTGGGGACTTACAGGGAAAAGTCCAAAAAAGCTCCCTTGCCATTTTGGTGCCTCTAGGACCCGGGGAGCACAGTGTTTCATTTCATTTTTTTTACATTTCATTATGAAACTACTTTAAAAATTGTTATTAACTAAACAAAACTACAAAAGAAATGAAACAAAATGCTATATTTCCATTTCACGCCCATCTCTATTAACTATTTTTTTCACAGAGCATTTATTTAATCACTTGCAACACAGAGGAAACTTCTTGCCACTGCATATACCTATCATGCTCCATTTTTTCCTTGGTTTTTCTTTTCAATGACAATCGTTTGTTCATCTACTTTTATTCAAGGTATACCAAGCAATTTTGCAACCATTATAAAAACTCACATTATCTTCTTGGGGTGGTTGTTACACATTTCCTCATGCACAGAATGAAAAACACTGTAATTCACTTGCTTCCAAATCCTGGAAAATGCCAAGCAGTAATGATTCCTAGCTCTCTGTATCACATCAGCATGACATAATTCCTCTCAGTGGGCACTTTTCATAGGAATCTGTGTTGCTTCTTTGAAAACAAACAATGCAGAAAGGCAAATTTATAGATCAACAAACTCTACTGTTGAATTCTAAATGAAATTAGAGACCATGCTCTTGACAGTAACACCAGATAACTTGGGAAAATCTTCATGAGAACTTTTCAATTATATATTGTCAACAGCTAGGGTAGGAATGGCAACAAATGAAGATATGGCCAACTTGAGAAGATTAGAGAGAGAATATGATTGAATATGCTGCTTCCATTGCCTCCCCCTCCTTCCTTGCTTCCCTTGCAAGGCGCTCTGCCCAAATTTGCATCATTCTCAGGGAAGGTGCCTGTGCTTCTCCCTCAATCCCCAGCAGCCCCCCCCCAGCTGATTTTGACAGATCCCGCCTGTCAAAGTCAGCTGTCTGGCAGGGTTGCAGAAAGCACCTTTGGACTGCCCTTGATTGAGCGGGGTTGGGACACCCTTCCAATAGGAATGCATTGAAATTCATCCCTCCAAATCAGATTAATTGATTTTCAATGCATTCCTATGGGAAACTGCTGTTCAACTTACGAGTTGATAGACTTCCGAGGATGCACTCAGAATGGATTATACCACTGTATATTTTTTAAAAATTCCCACCTACCACAATCACATTTTTCTACTATTTTAGTAGCAAATTCAGGTCCAATGTCTCTCAGTTTCCTGAAAAGGTCAAGGTTCTTTCCACATACTTTTTTTATTGGAACTTGACTCATGTAGCACTTAAAAGATATGAAACTTTAAAGGTGCTTGATGTACAAAGGAAAACTGTCATGAACCCTGGCTGGTTTTTTTTTTCTTACTGAAGCATTCTGTTGCCACGACCCAAACTTCTTGCCAGTACCTCAGGAAACTAAATCAGTCTTACAAAGGTGAATGGGGCTTACGTTGGGGCAAGCAGACTGGGACCTCAGCCTTGCTGCAGAAATACATGTCTCAGAATAAACAAACATAAACACAGAGGAGCAACCAACCGTGGGGAAGAGAAAGAGACAGTGATGGAAAGAGAGATAGGAGCCAAAATTGGGAGCGGGGGTGGGGGTGGGGATAACAGCTATGGAGCACAGGGTAGTCACAAAATCAAAACGGGGAGGAGAAAACAGAGAGAAAGAGAATATTAAGAGGTGGAAGTCACAGAGGGAAGACAAGGAGAGACAATGGAGCCATGGGGGAAAGAAAGAGAGAAGGAGAGGAGCCATGAAAGACAGCCAGCATGGTTTAGTTTTCTGTCATGGTTGTTTTTGACATGTTCTCTTGCTTGCCAAGAAAAAAAACTTTGTTCAAGTCTGAATGTCTGGCTTACCTTCAAGCACTGTGATCAAATGTCTGCTTATAGTCACTACATCACAAAGGCAGATCACCCAGGTGATCCATACTGCACATGGGTGGATTGCATGGAGCAGGGTTGTTCCGACTTCAACTTTCAGTGTCGTGACTTTGTGCCTTCTGAGAATGAAGGTCTTATTCTCTTTTTTTCACCTCCATAAAGAACTGCACACACACCCCTCTCCAGGTGACAGTGGGTATTAGTGGGCACTGACTTTGGACATTGCTGCATTTTGTCATATCAAGGTGACAGAGCTGGAAGAAAGGCCTAACCTGGGAGGCTTTGGGGTTTAGCCATGCCAAGATCTAACGAAGCTTCCTCTTCTTGCCCCTGTGCTATCTTAGGTAGAACTTGATCTAAGAAAGCCTCAAATACTTTTAATTTTGGTCTTTCTCCCAAGTGCATTACATTCAGGTAAAGTGCCTACAAGAGAACAATGGCATTGGTAGTCCAGAAAATACAACAACCTTGTATCTCGTAGCTGCCACTACTGCTCTCATTTTTGAATATAAAATGGCATGGTTGTGCAAAAAACCCCAGTAATGATGTATAAATTTATGTAGTAGGAAGGGGGTCAAGGCAAAGTTGACATTCTTTGAATCTTTTCATAGAACAGCAAACAGTAAGTCAGGTGGTAGAGGATGCAACATTGACTATTACATGGAAATAAATTTTGCAATGTACAAATGTCAAGACGATCAGACACCCTAATTCAAGTGATGAATTAGGGTGTCTGCAAGGTTCAAATAAAGCCCCAGCAGACATCCTTTTGCAAGGACCCATATCCCACACATTCCAATAATGTTTAAAACCATAATACCCTGCAACAGGCATCCACCTAATTTCTTTACTCCTCTCAATCCAAGTGTGTAGTGGCCCAGGTTTGTGTCTAAATACCCATTTCATTTAAATACTACATAAAAGAAAGCCAACACAACATAATACTAATAGAGTGTCAGGTGAAAATTCAAATGATTTTGCGTCAAATGCTCCCCTTTTCCCTAGAAAAATGGCAGACAATTGTTTGAACATCATATCATCAACAACTACACACACACACACATGCGTGCACACACACAAAACAATTGCTTAGATGAATGTGGTTAATTGATGAAAAAAGGAATTGGGTCCTAGGTTTCTCCCTTGTTTGGTGTTTGCTTCTTAATGGTAATGAGTACAAGAGGAGATGGCCATCTGACTGCTGATATTGGCACTGTCAAGATTCAGACTAGCTTTTGCTATCTAAAACTTGGAATCCGTTTTCCTGCTAGCTATGCTCACATAATATTCTAATGCTTTATTGGATCATGCCCTGGAGTTCTGAATTGTGCGCAAAATAGCAGTTTTCCTCATCCATAAACTAGTTCAGGGGTGGCGAACACGCGGCTCTCGAGCCGCAGGCGGCTCCCGGCCAAAATGAACGCGGCTCTTTGCCTCTTATCATTATTTTGTATACCAGTGTTTCCCAACCTTTTTTGGGCAAAGGCACACGAGGCACAGCACCATTAAAATGTTAAAAAAATTAACAAGCGGGGGGGGAGGAGTAGATCGAGCCGTGGCTCGAGACCACCCCCCACCCCCCTGCACCTGGGGGTCCTGCGGCGGGGGGGGCGCTGGCCACCTGCGGCACTAGGAAGCCCAACACACCCACACACACACCGAGCGCCCACCTGCGGATCAACAGGCCAGGGCCATGCGCCCGCGGAAGTACCCGCGTCGGCGGCGACATCGGCGATGGCAGAGGCGTCGTCGTCGTCGGAGCCGTCGGGGCCGGGCGGCGTGCCTGGTGACGGGGGCGTCGCGGGGCTTTGGGCGAAGCGTGGCGCGGCTGGTGGCAGCGCGCCTGGCGCTGGGCTCGCTCCTGCTGCTGGCGCGCTTGGTGGGTGTGCTGGGCGAGCTGGCGGGCGAGCTGCGCGCCGCCTACCCGGAGCTGCGCGTCCAGCCCCTGCCCACCGACCTGGGCGCCGACGAGGGGCTGCAGCGCGTGGCCCGGGATGCCGCCAACTCCCTGTGCCGCCACCACGATGGCGCTCGCCTCCAGCGCCTCCTCCTCATCAACAACGCTTCTTGATCGGAGCCCTGATAAGGGCTCCGGCAGCTGGAGCGGCTTCAGCGGGGGAGCGGTCTGGGAGGCGGCAGCGGCAGACCGCCCATGACCGGGAGCAGCAGCGGTGAGGCTTGTGGCCTTGCCGCGCTCTGGCCGGTCTCTTTTTGACAGGCCGCCTACCAGCTGTGAGTGTTTGTCTGTTTTGGCAGGTCACTGCATGGTGTGGCTCTCTGACTCTCACAGTTTAAAATTTTGGCTCTTTTTGTCGAACTTGTTCGCCACCCCTGAACTAGTTGGTTGCTGCTGCTGTTGTTTTTGAAAAACTGAATTTTTTTACGTTATCCTGTATACCCCAGAGGGAAATACAATCTTCAGAAACCAGTAAAGCTGCAAATCTATACATATTTAACTGGAATTAGGTAACTAACTCATCACACTGATACTTATGTCTGTGTACAGGACTGCAGTTTCTCAGCTCTTTCAGATACCATTTCTGAATGATCTGTATGGAGTGTCAATCACCTTAAAGAGATTATCATGCTTGTTCTTATTAATATTCATTCTACTGTAATGTCTTCCATGTTCCTTATTAAAATTAATTCATAATTTTCCATAATTTTCAGTGCATATCAAAAAATCAAAATTCCTTCTGTGCACATACTCTTATATTAAGTTCTACTATTGTAAACAAAGAGCACATGACCTAGGTCAGCCAATGTTCTCCTTTACAGGTGGCCACAGCAGTAAGAAAGTCATTTTATTGTTAGGGTGATTCTGCACAGTTGAATGTATGGGTGAACCATGAACATTTTCCCAGCCAAAAAGGCAGGCCAGCCACAAAGCAGTTGAGGGGTTAAAAACTACTAGTTTCTCTGCCATAGGGGTTCCTCCACTCTTAAAACCACAAATGAAGGATGCTAACATACATTTTGCTTCAGTGCCTGTTTTAAGTTATATCTACTCAGATCCTTCACCCTCCTCTAATCCTCATCTTCTAAAACTCAAACAACAATCAATCTGCATAATACAACTTTCCCATAAACACGACCATATTACATTTATTTCTACACAAATACCACCAGTTCAAAAAAAAAAAATCATATACCTGATTACTATTCATCCCTTGGAATTTTCCTGTAACTTGTATAAAAAAGAACATATAGCATCTGCTATACTCCATCCTAGCAGAAAACCATAATGACCCTTCCAAATTCAACTACTTCACAGACGTTTTCAATAATCTTCCTCCAGAATCTCATGACATACAATTTCCGCTTAATTGGGTGATAATTAGCACATAGTGTACTATCTCCTTTATGTTTAAAAATAACCAGCACAAAGTTGTGTACCACTCATTCAGCGTTTTCTCTGGAATTACAAATTTTATTTAAAAGATCTTCAGGAAGCAGCATACCTTCTTACCTCTATTATTTCCATATGTTTTTAGGCATTTACAGCATCCTGGAGATGGATCCAAACTTGATAGCCTGAAAATAGAACAGCTCCTTCTACAAGTGTGTGTGTGTGTGTGTGTGTGTGTGTGTGTGTGTGTGTGTGTGTGTGTGTGTGTGTGTGTGTGTGTGTGTGTGTGTGTGTGTGTGTGTGTGTGTGTGTGTGTGTACAAACCAACTAAACAGTTAACCCTTTCCTCTGGTATGTTGTGGCAATATTTGCAGCTCCCTCCTTCCCTACTGCCAGGCTTCTGTGGAACTCCCTGCCACAGGATGTGATGATGGCATCTGGCCTGCGCCTGGATGCCTTCAAAAGCGGACTGGGCAGATTCATGGCTCTTTTTTTTCTTCCTGCAATTTAAGCCTTGCTTGGCCCCAAGAAATAAATGTTTTTACCAGTATATATGCTTTAGCTGTAGAGGGTCTGTGCTTCAGTCCCAGAACCTCTGCCTGGGGGTCAGATAAAGGAATGGACACAAATTCTGCCTGGTAGAATACTAGCAGTCAAAAACAGATCCTACAGCAGCAGGTGCAAAGCAGCTTCATATTTTCACAGTACATATACACACAGTTGCCTCAAAACCATTTCTTATTTTAAGAAACCAAGCCTAGATCACCTTTCTCCCTGAGGCCACAAAGGGATGTACACAACTTAAAAGCCACAGAAAGAAACTACCAAATCATCTTTAAACAGGTAAGAGAGCAATATAAAATAGCTAAAACTTAACTGAAAAACAACTTAAACCAAATACTCTTAGGACCCATAAAAAGCTAAGCAAAGATGAGTACATTTTCTGCCTTTCCCAAGGAAAGCCTTGCACAAACTAGCTATTACCGGTCTTTAAAAATGCCCTGCCTTCTGTCCCCATAACCTACAACTGGGCCTCTGAATAAGAAAGTAAATGCAGACAAGGAACATAAATGCATACCTTATATAATTTATTTATTCCGAAGGACATCTTTGAGCTTAAATTGAAACCCAGATAGTACTATCTTACCCCTCATGAATCTAGCCCAGGAATAAACATGTTTGCTTGAATAATCAGCACTTATTTATTTTATTTATTTTATTTATTAGATTTCTATACTGCTCCCATTAGTGCTGCAGGCACTATATTGAGCGGTCTTACAAATATAAAACTTAAAATAAATAACATAAAACATTACAAGCATTAAAAACTACAATGACCATAAAACACACACACGTACACGGTCTTACAAATATAAAACTTAAAATAAATAACATAAAACATTAAAAGCATTAAAAACTACAAAGACAATAACACACACACACACACACACACACACAATTACAGAGGCAGCCATGGATTCCAAGCCCTATGAGTTGCTAGTAAATAGCTCTGGCTTTAAGCCACATACATGGTTCATTCCTGCTGACCAGACCACAGTCAAGATTGTATGCAGTGCATGTGACAAGCGTCTCATTTTACTACCATGCATGAGATGCCACAGGAAAGTGCTAGCCCCAATATATTCTGAGTCAACCATATCCCTTCACGCCTGTATTAGTAGCTGACACATGGCTGGGTAGAAGAAGAAATCTGTACACCTCTGATGAGCTCAGAAGTTTCAAGAGAAGCTGGCAAATTGTGTCCCTCTCGTTTCTCACTTTCCATGCTTAACAGGTGCTCATTCTCTTTTGAAACTCAGGTTACCCATTTTGGAGGAAAAATGGAAAATGTGCTCCTTTGCCTAACAGGAAAAACAGGCTGCAGCTGTCATATGTTGCTCAAAATCAAATACTGACAGTAGCAATTAATTTTTTTTTCACACAGGTTAAATTAATAGTGTTGAAAAAGTTGTAGCTTCGACCCCCCCCCCCCACACACACACACACAACAGCATTTTTCTCTAGCATTTTCCAGTGGCATTGTATCAATAGCATCACTATACGCTAGTCTGGCTTTGCATGTGGCTTAGAAGTAGGGGTGTGCACTAGCACCAAAATTGAGGTTCGGAATTACATCCCTTTGGATTCTGAACTTCAAAAGTTCAAGACTTATAGACAGCTGACACTCTGCTACAGTTAATATGAATTACTATATAGTCATCAGTTTTCCCTTTAAACACACACACACAGGCAAAACACTGTAAAAGAATCTCCGTGTGTCCTCTGACACCTTCCCAGGGATTATGCCAAACAAAAACACCCACAGCCAGCAGTGCCTAGATATAAGGAAATAGCTGAAATGGGCATACTGATTGAACCCTGAAGGGCGGGAATGCCAGCGGGCAATGCCAGCAGCACTGAGGAAACAGAGGACAAGTCACATTGGGGAAAGAGAGGGCTCATACCATGGGCAGCTCTGGCAAGCACATTGGAGCACCAGCTAGCAGGGGGGTGGGTGGGATCTGTGCCAACATCATGGGGAACAGCACAGTGGAGTAAGTGAACACACATTTGGAGTCACAGGTAGAAGAATGAAACAGGCAGGAGGAAGGGGCAACAGAGAGAAGCATGGAACAATTTTGCAATATAAGCAAAATGTGCCCTTTTCTTGAAAAGGAATCTCAGGAAAGCCTAGCGATGGTAGGTTGACCTTAAGTGGGAAAAAGTTTTTTGTTTTTGTTTTTACACATCCAGGCTGCAGGTGTTAGTAGTCTGGACTGACAACACCCCTGCCTTAGAAAACACTTCATCACTGGGCACACTAGTTAGTGGGCAACACAGCGATCCCAAGTGTTTAGGGAAGCCAGATGTCCCCAAACCAACACCTTCTCAGTGGGTCTCTTTTGGCTTGCAGGCCTCTTGCTTGTACACCTCTGCCTCCCCCTCTACCATGTCCTTTGTCTGGAGTCATGCCTCTGGAGGATATGCCCCATGCCGTTTGCCAATAGTGTCCCAGAAAGCTTGCCCTCTTGTTGCAGGAGAGAGGGACTTGGACTCCTCTAGAATTGCAACAGCTGATGTTGCTGTTTGGGCTGCTATGAACATTGCTAGTTTCTTCCTGCTCTGGGTGATCTCTTAGTGCTACCTGGGGGTCATCTTCATTGGGTGCTGCTGCATGTGATGGAAGGGTGAGTGGAATTGCTTCTCAATACAGCTTGGTATTTCTTACCTGCTCCCTCATTCAGGAGTCCAAGAGGGATTACTCAAAGGTACTCCTGGTTCTATCACAAGATAGAAGTGGGTGCTGGACCATCCTTGGCTGCCTCAGCACTCTTTCAAGCAGATAGCAAGTGGAGTTCCTTCAGACTGCCACATCCTGGGTGAGTTGGTGCAGAGGGAACCACACCTTTTCTCACCTCTGCTGTAACAGCTCACTGCCCCAGATACTTATGGTGAAAATGCCCTGCCACCTTCCCCAGCTGCTCAACTGTATTAATTGCACATGTCTTCCATACCCTGGAAAGCACTTTGAACTACCAGGTTGAGAGTGTGTGTCATACACTGCACCCCTCTCACCTTCCCAGCCTGCAGTGCTGCCACCATGTTTACCCAAAGGGAAAGGCGGGGTAAAAATACTCTAAAATAAATAAATAAATAATTCTGTAGCTGGACTCCACTGCTGCAGTATGTCCCTCAAAACCTCTTAAATGTTTTGAAATATGTGACTGCCATTACAGCCACATTTAACACACACACACACCCCAATATCCTGACCTTGTGTTTTCCCCTACATCTGATGCCTCAACCTCCCACCATATCCTGCCAGAGAGACATAGGCATGTGTTACACCCTGGGTTCTCTTGATGTCATGTCTCAAATATCCTAACTGGCCCACTGCTGCTCTAACAGTTGACTGACACAACCCAATATAAATCTGGTACCACTCCTGACTAAGACTTGTTTGGGATGCCCATTAGTAACAGGGTGCCAGTTCTGCCACACACCAGTAGAAACCAGCATTCTCCACGAGAGAATGGCTAGTCTCCTAGATGATGAATAAGCCTGGCCTTTTATATTGCAGAATTCCTTTTTTCTACACTCCTCCAAGCTCCCCAAGATAACCTCAATCTTATTTTCAAGTTGGTCAAGTTTGTAAGTTTTATAATTAGTATAGATATTTTTATTTAATGTTATTTGGTTTGTTGATGTCTATCATTGTTTCTCGTCTATTATGAACAACCCAGAGTGGTCTTAGTAGCCAGAAGGACGGCATAAAAATCAAATAAATAAAATAACAAATTCTTGAGATGTGAGCCTGGCATTAGCTGCCTCCCACCCAGCAACTGCTATCTGCCCCTTTACTTCCATGTTCCCTTTGGCTGGTGGCTCAGACTCTGCCTCTGATGACTCTTACCTTTCACAGTAAGCCACTTGTTCCCACAATGCCCATTTCCTTTGCCAGGAGCAATGCCTTGTGGTGAGCAATCACACAGCAGAGCATGCTACTATGGGAGAGGTGGTCCAGCCCCTACTGCAGCACTTTATTTATTTATTTATTTATTTATTTATTTATTTATTTAGTTATTTATTTATTTATTTATTTATTTGTTTGTTTGTTTGTTTGTTTGTTAGTATTTTTACCCCACCTTTCTCCTTGGAAAAGGACCCAAGGCGGCTTACAGTAATGAGCGATAATATACAATCAGTACAATTAAGACATGTTCAAGTATTTGAGAACAAGGGATTGAGGGACATCTTACAGCATTAGTAGACATCACATTAAAGCTACAAGGTTATAAGTAGTTATAAACACAGTCTATGTGAATCTATATATTCATATGAAATACACCTAATGGTAGTCCATCATTCAGGGAAAGCCTGCCTGAAGTGGAAGGTCTTTGCCTGTTTCTGGAAAGACATCAGAGATGGGGCAGTCCTGGCCCCTAGTGGGAGGGAGTTCCAGAGTCTGGGCGCAGCAGTCGAGAAGGCCCTTTCATGGGATCCCACAAGACGTACCTGTGAGGGTGGTGGGATGGAGAGGAGGGCCTCTCCTGATGACCTTAACACCCGAGTCGGTTGTAAAGAGTGCCCCTTGTAAAGAGTGTTGCAGTATTATTACCAACAAGCATCACCAATTAAGAGCTGTCATTTTTTTAAAAAAAATGTAACATTTGGCATATTGGGAAATTGTGACAGTGCAGGCGACTGATCTACATTTGCTCCAGCTGTAACCATATGATTGGTCCTTCACTTTCCAGTAAAAGGTATTAATCTATTGCTTTTGATTTCCAATAACATCTCATCTGTTGCATTACACCCCTGCCAACATACACCATGTAAAGCAGGTATTCTCAAACATAAACAGAGTTGTCTATTCTTGTGTAGAAATATTTTTAGTAGAAATGAGCACTTTCCCCTGCTTGAAGTACAGAAATGTCACCAAAGCCTTGGTGGGTATTTTTTTTTTCAATTTTACTTATTAAAAACAGTTTTTTGTTGGGAAAAACTTGTTGCCTAGTGATAAGAAATACTGAAAATGTAAAAAAAAAAAAAAAAAATTAAAAAACACAGGAAATTCTTCTATCTTAATATTTCATTACAACAGTATAATGTGTTATAGAGGTGGACAAGGCTGCAGATTGAAACGCAGATCATCCAGATTGTTCCTTTCCCTAGACCATATGGTATAGTTCTATAAGCCTTTTGTACACTGTCTGTTCAGTTAATTGTAAACTCAGTCTTTAACATACCTAATAAAATGTAAGTGGACAGATACGAAAAGTCCACATATTCTTTAAGCACCCCAAGAACATCTGACATAGCCATGTAAAAAATTCTAGTCCCTTGTATTTATTTAGTGAAGATCTTTTGACAACTAGTTTTCTCTAGGTTCATGTTTTTCTATACATGACTGCAGATTTTCATGTTCTTGATCACATACATTAGAAGCACAAATTTCTGTGGGCAAAAGAGTTATCACCTCAATGAAAAACGCACAAGAAAGCTTTATTACACTACAAAACATTTTGTGGTAGTCTTATTCTTCTAGCCGACAACTCTCTGCCAGTGGGTGATGGATGGTAACATGTAAGATCCACAACAGATGGATAGTAGGTTTGCTAATACACCTACACAGCTTCTAGCTTCCAATGTTCTCTTTGCCTGATAAGTTTGTCTTCACATTCTGTTCCTTTGTTGCCCTTTGCATAGTCCTGGGACTGCGAGACTGAGCATCTTATTTTTGTATGCTGCAGAGGGGTTCATTTTAACCCTGATTCTAGAATGGACTGCATAGAAAAAAGAACCAAAGATCACTTTGTCTGGAAGTGCTGCACATTCACCATAATCTCCTTTATCAATTCTGCAATGACTTTGTTGCAAGTTGTTCAGAATCCTTTCTCCCAAGTGACTGCAAAATAAAATTTTCTGGTCATACACAATGCTGTGTTCCCGTCATATTATAAAGACAGATGCTGACTGTCCTTTTTCAATTATTTAATCCTCTGACTGTGATTACAACTGCATGATTAAAATCAGTTCAGGGGTAATCAAAAAACACTGTCTGATCCAGGCGTGGGTGTTTTCAGACATGGTGCATGATTAGATTAGTAAAGCCAAACCACAGTTTTGTGTTATGCCAATACTTAGATATGCTTATAAATAATGGTTTGTGAAAGGCTGCCAAAGCAGGATAATAAGCCCAATACAAAACAGGATTTGTCATTGTGTTTAAACTTATAAATCATGGGCAAAACAGATATGGCCATTGCTGTTTTGAAAGGATGCTACAATGCTACAATGCTCAGTATCTATCCAATGGTGTGACCTTGAGTTACATCAGTATCTGAAGGATTTCAGCCATCATACTATTCTATACTTACAAATGAAAATATTTGGTATTTATTCATTTGCTTTAAAGGTAGTCATAAAGCTGAGTAGACTAGATGGCAAATGACGTTTGTTAGTATCCTCACTGGTCATCAACAGGGTAATCAACAAAGAAGTACTAAGGTGAGAGAAAGAAGATAAATAAGCACACAAAAGGCAAAAAGCTGGTGTACTTTTGGACACACGCTGCCAAATGAAAACCACATTTTATTACAACTTGTCATTCAAGATAAAATAAATGATAAAATTAGTATACCAAAGTTGAATACCTTAGACTGGTTTAAATGCAACAGAATATCCACTAAGATAGTATTCAAAGTTATGAGAACCATGATGACATCCAGTCTCTACTAGGGAAAAATTAGATGTTCTGTAATTTGCATATCAAAATGTTTCAGTATTATAATTTACATATTGTAAAGTTTGTCTCAGTTGTCACGGATACTGGTTATACCATCTTAATTTTACTTGTATATCAAATTAATTAAATAGACAGGTAAACATATTTATCAAGTTGTTTTTTTCAAGTGCAGCTCTGTTCAGTTGGGGACTCTTGTCTGTGTATGTGCATGCATCCATACTCACACAAGCACACACACATGCACACATACATTGATGCCTGATTTAGGATATTACATTATTTCATAATAACTTAAGATGTTTGAATTATCAGCACTTTATAATGCTTTCTAAAAAGCAACCTGTCCCAAACTTTGACTCTCTTTTTAATCCCTTTTCAGTCTTCTTATTTCACAGGTCACAAAACACTATTTCACACCATTTCTCACCAACCTGCCACAGCACCATTGGCCTGCTTCTACTCTAGTGCATATTGCCTCCAGAGTAACGGAAAAGTGTATACGGTACAAGCCACACGGAAGCTTCTTAACGTGCCCTGATGTGCCATTTTTCTCACATGCAGATCCAGCTCTGCTATCATCCATCAGAGAGAGAGAGAGAGATGATGATGATGATGATGATGATGCAAAGATGTCCATGTTGTGCTTCTACCACAAGGCATGTAAAAAGAGTGAAACTGGATTAAAATTCACATTGTTATATTTTAATAAAATACATCTTTCCAATCCTTAAGACAAATATTTGCATTCCATCTTGACAGTGCCTATTTGTAGGCTATTTTCTCCAAGTGTTGTTCAGTTAAATACTACCATTTATTATTATTTCAGTTAACATATGTCTGTGAAAATTCTCAGTCATCCAGGTGAGTTCCGTTATGGCAACTGGATTTCATTTTCTTTCTTTCTTTCTTTCTTTCTTTCTTTCTTTCTTTCTTTCTTT
>JAHTLZ010003547.1:14874394-14887308 GCA_023846285.1 Phrynocephalus versicolor
TTCTTTCTTTCTTTCTTTCTTTCTTTCTTTCTTTCTTTCTTTCTTTCCTTCCTTCCTTCCTTCCTTCCTTCCTTCCTTCCTTCTTTCTTTTTCTTTTCTTTTTTGAGAGAGATAGAGAGAGAGATTGAAACGTTTCACTGCTCATGCAAACAGCTTTGTCAGTCTGAGGAAAGCTAGTTGCCAGTCCTCCATTTTTTTTAGTTTAACCTCATGTCACCCTGGTCTGAAATAGGCTCATAAGAAGAACAGTGGCCTGCACAGGTTCATTAGGTGGCTCAGTAGGTCTCAGATGGACAATGGCCTAAGATGCTGAAACCCATTGGTGGTGGATTTGTCTGGAGATTGTTGAAATCACTGTCTGATAAGTAGCAGACAGACTGTGCCTGAGCCCCCCCCCCTCCATGTTGAGTTAACCACCTTCGGCATTTTCTAATAAAGGTGATGCCCTTTCATCTCCACACACACTAATGAACGTTTCTCCTCTCTGTATACTGTAAGTACTTACCTTCTTTTTAAGGCATTGTCCTATGCTGTGCGCTAATTACTAGGATGCAGAGATTTGCTTGTTTCCTCACAGGTTTTGTCAAAAAAACATGTCAAGTTTAATTAGCCTCGCACTCTGAACCACCTTCTCCCACTACTGCCATGAGATGGTAGTACTTTCTTCATTTGTTTGTTGCAGTAGTACTATGTTCAGAAGACATAAGCAGTTGTCTCTATAACTGGTGGAATCTCATGCTGGACTGACTACAAACCAACCTCAAATGGAGGACGGAAGGATACTATTCCCTACAGTACCATGTATCTCTAGTAGACATGGGCACGACTCAGCGAAATCCTCGTTTCCGTTTTCGTTCGTCGTTTCCGTTACGTAACGAGGAACGGTAACGAGAATTACTCCGCTCCAGCTCGAACCTGACCCGATAAAGATAAATTGGGTCTGATTTTTCTTTGTCGTTCATGGCATCGCGGGGATTGTGCGATGCCAAGCAGCACAGAAAAAAAGTTTTTTTTAAAAAAACCCGATTCCTGCCGGCCATAAAAGCAGGCGAAAATATGCCTGCCTCAGTGAGGGCACCTACCGGAGAGGGGGGGGTTTCTGGGGGGTCCCCGGCCTCCCCCCTCTCCTGTCCTGGGCTGCTGGTACCAGGCTGGGGGGGGCATCCTCGTTGTCTCCATTTGCCATGCGGTGGGGGGATCAAAAATGGCGACCGCAATTTTTTTTTTTTAAATCGTGGTCCAAAAACCCACCAAAGCACAACAGAAACATGTGAAAATTAGGTATTTTCAATGCCTGATTTTTTTATAGTAGCAGCAGTGGGTTTTTCTTGCAACAAAACGTCTCCATTGATTTTATTTTATTTTAATTTTATTTTTATTTTTTTACACCTTCCGCACGCGCAATGATGGGCTGGCCATGGGATGGGACCATGCAAATTTTTGGAGCCATTCCACCAATCGCATGGCCAGGTTTTGCTGAGACTTCTGGATGTGCCAGAGAGGGCATAAAAAGCCCACCAACCCTAACCCTAACCCTAACCCTAACCCATACGTCAGTACACTGTCTTCTTAGTGGGCCAGAGGCACCCAGAGGTGCAGCCCACTAACCCACCCTAACCTTAACTGTTACCCTAAGCCTAGCCCTTACCCTAACCCCAACCGTAACCCAGATTCATACGCAAGTACACTTCCCTTCTTAGTGGGTCAGAGTGATGCACCCAGAGAGGTGCCTTCAACTCCAGAGACCCACTCCCTCCCTCCCTCCCTAAGCATAACCTGTACGGCACTACGGCAGTATGCTTTCCTTCTTATTGAGTCAGAGAAGCGCCGACAAGGTTCCTCTGACACACTAACCCCCCACCCTAACATAATGTTCTTAGTGAGACAGAGAAGTGCCAACGAAGTTTCCTGTCACACTAACAACCCAACATAATGTAAACTGTATGGTATGCGGCGGCTACGCGTTATGCTTCCCTTCCCCTCTGGGTCAACTCAGAGGCACCCAGAGAGGTGCCTCCCAGAGCCCACCCTAACCCCTACCCCTATACCACTGTACAAATGACAGACGACAAATGGAAATGACAAATTTTTGAAAAAATGGGCCCGTCCCGACAAACGACAACTCGAAACGTAATTTTTTCTGGTCGTGCCCATCTCTAATCTCTAGCTCTACCACTGCATCTCTCTTATTCTAAACTGGAATTTTACAGAATCCAACAAATGTTTTCCAAATAGGTGCTTACCCTGATAGAAGGCAATGCTGACTACGCACCTTGGTTAAGATTTTGAAATTCCCCAGCAAAGGCAAGAACAAGAAGGGATAATTTCTTTCTTATACAGCATACAGTACGGTATAATCTGTAAGTCATTCCAGTCTGCAAGAGGGATGAGATATTAGAATTTCTATATTTATATAACATATTGATAAAACTAGATCAAATGTAGAGAGTTCACCTGTGACTTTGACATGGAGGAATTAGTGCAACATTCCAGAAGCAGAAAGGATTTATGAAAATTCATTACTAATCAGGTGCGGCAGGTTGCTATTTATAAACCTGAAATTCTCAGCATTTGGTATGCTGGAAAGTTATTTTTGGAGCTCAGTGATTTAGGTATCTGGCTGAAGACCCAGAGGCTGGGAGTTCCATCCCTCACTGCACCTCCTGGGGGAACAGCCAGCTTGAGTATCCTTCATCATTCTGCACCATCTCTGAACACACGCACACACACACACACCAAGGAGGAGGGAATGGCGACCCATTCGAGTATTCTCTACCTAAAAAATCTAGGAAAGCCTCCCTATAGGTCAGAATTGACCTGACTGCACATAACTGCAATAGTATTTATTTTATTTATTTTTATTTCTACACTGCCACCTTAGTGCAAACTGAACTACCCAGAGGAACAGTAACCCATGTCTGTGCATCCCAGGATTGGCAGTGCATCCCAGGATTGGCAAAGGAACAACAGATCTAAGTTCACTTGTTCTCATTTTGTGTTCACCTGAATGTATGGTACTGAGGGATTATGATAGTACACTGAACCCTAAGCATTTTTAAGGTGGTGGGGGGAATAATTCTCCTCAGGGGCTTTCTAATTTCACAAGCTACCCTTGCATTATCAAATGGGCTTCCGCCCTTGCATTGTGAGGCCTCGTGGAGCATTATTTAAACTGCTGTTCTGCTCATGACCATAGCTGTGCTCATGATCTGGTTCAATCCCAGGTAGACGGCTCATTTGACTCAGCTTTCCATCCTTCCGAGGTCAGTAAAATGAGTACCCAGCTCACCGGGGTGGGGTGTAGCCAGCATATTTACTTATAAACCACACAGAAAGTGCTTTAAGCACAAGGGGCACTATATAAGCAGCATGCTTTGCTTTGCTTTTTGTCAAATGGGTTTTCCATTCACTTGTCATCGGACTGCTTTGTAAACAGGCTTGTTTCAACCTTCAGCACCCCCCCCCCAAAAAAAAAAACTTGGCCTTTTTGCCAATTGCAGTGCTTGTTAAAATTTGCATCCCTAGTATCATATTTATCCAGGAGAAAGTGAACAATCAGATCAAAAATGAGTTTGCAAAGCAGAGAAGAAATCATTTACCTAAAATACCCACATTTTCAAGTGCTGTACGGTACAGATATAATGTATGCATCCTTACCAAACCACAGATAAATTCAATATGCCGCAGTATAACACTGCAGGGTACCCAAGCACAGGGCTCAGTCTGGGATGTCCAGGTGCAGCAGGTATCTAATAATAAGCAAACCAGGCAACCACAAATGATGGTTAATAGCTACTAACTCCACTATGCGAAACAGTAGGACTTGACAAGCCAGCCACCCTAGAAATGACAAGGGTCATATTTAGTCACTGCAACTGGATGACAAAACTTTTGAGACTCATACATTAATACATTGTTTTTAATTCTGAACTAAAACTCAGAACTTTAAATACCATTATCCGCGACTGCTGGTTTTTGTACTGGGGCAGAGGAGAATCACTACAGGTGTGGTAAAGCATTTAGGTCTCTTTGGGCTCAGTGCCCTCATCAAAACATCTTACAGGCACATTAATAATTGAATGGGCATAAACATCTTCAGACAAGTGTCTGAGAATATATTCCACTGATCTCTGAATTTCATAAACATCAACACTTGGGGAGAGTTTGCATGGAAATAAGACAACTAATTATTGTCTATTGCTTTAGGGCACGCCTGGTGCTCTCTACAGGTATCTCTACCGCTGCCTTTTCTTCTGATGTATTACCTCTCAAAATCTTTTGCTGTAACAACTTGCTGATCTACTCCAAAGAATCTCAACTATACTGAAGCTACTTTATATTCAGAAAAAGAACAAATGAACTGTGTGTCTTCTTTAAAAAAAGTTTCCTAAAAAGCAGCAGCAGTTGAGAATACTGGGTATGTTTTGAAAATGAATAGTAAACATAAGTTGAAATAAATTGTAGTGGTCATCCTAAGCACAGCATGTATGTGTTTTATAATGAAAGAGTTAGTGTTTTGTAAACAGACAGAAACACACAAATTGATAAATACGTATATATGAATGAATCTTTATTTATAATTTTTAATCAAATCAAGAAATACCAAAATATCAATTTGCCAGAATAAAACAATTTGCCAGGATAAAACATTTAAAAAAATTGTAAAACTTTTGATAAAAGCCACAAAGTACAAACAGGACTGTTATATAAATAGTCAATATCAAAAAGATAGATAAAATAATATATTGAGAGTCAAGTCAACATTGTACCCCTAAGTGGAGACCACACTCTATATGATCATCAGGAGCTAGGATTACTGGCAATCATAAGCCTACGTACAACTACTGCAGCGGTACAAAATCTGGCGACACAATTTGAGATCTGCTGGGACCCGTCAGAAAGAAGTAACTTCACATAGAATTTGGCAGGTCGCCCAGGAAATTTATTAATAACAGGTTGAATAAGTTCCTTACCTAGGTCACAATAAAAAGAATAGAGAAGGACATGAGTGACCGTTTAAATACGTATATAGTTGAGTATAAGCCGAGTTTTTCAGCCCTTATTTTTGGCTGAAAAAAATGTCCTCGGCTTACAGTATACTCGAGTCAGGACTTGGGGAGGGCAGCAGAGGGCAAGTCCTGATTAGGCTAGCAATAGTGGTGCCTCTGGTTCCCATTTGATTACAATGAGAAGGTTTAGGGGCACCCCCTTGGGAGCTTCATAACTCAGCCCCCTTACACCCAAAGGTTTCCAAATTTCAGGGGATTCCATAAAATTGCTTTCTGAAGGTACCCTTGCTACTTTGGTGCCCCAAAGGTGAGCAATTTTTGAGTGCATATTTTTTTAAATATGCACTTGAATTTTTTTAAAAAAATATGCAATCAAAATTTACTTACTTTGGGACTCCAGAGTAGCAGGGGTACCCTCAGAAAGTGATTTTAGGGAACCCCCTGAAATTTGGAAACATTTAGGGGCAAGGGGTCTGAGTTATGAAGCTCCAAAAGTGGTGCCCCTAGGAAAAAAACTTCTACCCCGAAGCTAATGGGGGGAAGAGATAAGGCTGCTGCTGCTTCCCATATGATTCCAATTAGTTTTTCTCTCCTAGGGGCACCCCTTTGGGAGCTTCATAAGTAATGCAGGTACCTGCAAAAATGCAGGTCAACGCTGAATGAACAAGGAGTGAGTGTACTATCCCTTCCATCTTACCACAACTGCAGAAATTTTGTCCTGTCCCAATGCCAAGTCTTTAAGTGTGGTGATCACCAACTTCTAGTAGAATTTTTCAATTCTACCAACTACTAAATCATTATAAAATGAGTGAACACAAAACATCAGCAAGAGGGAGAGCCATGTTGAGTTTTTCTGCCCTCAACACTACATATGCTAATTAATCCTTCTGTCTGGCACCTGTCCAGAGGGAGTTTTGTCTTTACAACTGTAGCTTCCCCACAAGTCAGAACCTTATGGTAATGGGAAAAAACCTTTTCTGCAGGCCAAGGGTGGGCAAACTGTCACCTGCAGACTGTATTAGGGTTCTACATACTGTTGAGCAATGCACCTACTTTTTTAAATTAAAGAAATTGACCACTAGAGGGTGTGAAAGCATTTATTTTATTTTATTTTATTTTTGCTAAAACAATTTCTTTAAAAAGTAACCTTGGGGGAAGAAGGCAGGAGTTGCAACCCTCTCAAGACAAGTGTTCACCCATGTAATCTCAGAACTGCCCACCTTATTTTGCGCTGTTATTGAGGCCACTTGTGAGAAGGATAATTGGCAGGACGCATCACCTCAGACAGACAGACAGACAGACAGACAGACAGACAGACAGCTATGATGTAGATCCCATAAGTCTAAAGTCTGGAAAGTAAAATGGAGCAGTTAACTAATTTTAAGCATTAATAGTAAATTCCAAATACATTTTTAGTTAAATTTCCCCATGTATTTAAAGTTTCAATAAATGTTAACCAAAGTCAAGAGATGTGAACACAGGAAGTAGAAGTTGCAAATGTGAGCAATCCACAGCAAAGGCCAAAACCAAAATTAAAGTATCCCAAAAAGTATCATCTGAAAAGTACAGCAAATATGGAAGTCAGCCTCTGGAAATATAAGCACAAACACTTAGAAGATAGTTTATTCACATATTTGCTTCTTTGATGGATTTATACTCATCTCATGTATTTACATCAACTTCAAATATATAAACTCCAGTTCCAGACCAACCACCAGGCGGATGTCCAGGTAGTCATGATACATTTTCAAGATCTTCAGGTCTTATAGGCAGGATAAACCTATCAAATACAAGTGAATACCAATGACAGCTCATAAACGGGTGGGATGCCCATTAAATCCAGATCTCTGACTTGATCTGAGCCAAATTATCACACAAAGTGGTATTCTGGGTTATGGAACAGGTCATCTGGCTATGTCTCCGAAAAGTACCTGAAAAAGTGTTTCTTCCCAAATATTTGTGTAGCTCAATATAATGACAACAAATCTGCATTTTATGCTGATTGATCATTTATCAAGATGGAGTGCAGTTCAAAAGATCAGTCCTTCTTTAGTTTGATTGTTGGTGGTGGGGAGTAGCAACGGAAGCAAAAACAACTGTTTCTTATACCAAGAAAAGGATCCATGACTGGTAGAAAAGAAATTCAACAAGAGAAGCAACAGATGATAAGTTGTCTCTTCTTTCACATGTTCCAGGCAGAGGTGGTAGAATTACACCTAGTTCATAAACCGGTGTTTTTCGTATATCTTGACTTTGGTTAACATTTATTTCAACTGCTGATAGCTCTGACTTGAGAACCACCACAAAATCCAAAGCCTTTCCAGACAACTGTCAACAGGATAAATGTGGAGAAGAAACAGGGCTTGCTCCCCTTGCACCTCTCTCTATCTCTCTCTCCCCCTCCACCAGTTTTTAAAGTAATTTCCTTTCAACTGCACAAAATAACAGGAGGTGTTAAGCACCTGCTTAACATAGGATTCTGTATATGTTATGCAATTGCATTAGGATTCTGGCCGTTATCATAAAGTAAGAAAAACCCACCTTTTTAGAATTTGTGTTCCTGATTTCGGAAGCTAAGCAGGGTCGGCCCTGGTTAGTACTTGGATGGGAGACCACCAGTGAATACCAGCTGCTGTAGGCGCCTGGAGTAGGAACTGGCAAGACACTCTGGTATTTCTGTCAAGAAAACTCCATGGACATGGGGTCACGGAGAGTCAGCCACGACTGTAATGACACAACACACACACACATTCCCTAATACTGCATACTAAGGCATGCATTGCTTATACCTTACCTTAAGCAATATTTGCCCCATTCCACCATCAAAACAAAAGAGAATTGTACAACTTATCTGTCCTCTATTTGCGACCATTATGAAAAAACCTAGCATTTAAGTGTTCTAATGTAATTTAAGTTTACCAAGCTTTGCAACCACACCCACATATATGCAAAAGCAAGTTCGGATAGGATTGATGACTTTATAGCAAAAGTAATTGATATGAACATTGCTATTCAGTAAGAGCACGGATGCTCCTCTACCCAAACAAGCAAGCATTCTGCATAACTTGCAAACAGTTCCTGAAATCAGTTTTCATGAACATGAAACATTTACCAAGGAGGAAAAGAGTTCTGGGGGAAATCAAGTCCTACACCTGTTACTACATTCTGCATAAAATTCAGTTCACACAAAATTGCAGAAGGAAAGTATATATGTGTGTGCTTATCTATATCCACTCTGAGGAATTACTCCAACCTTGTTATCTCTTCGGTAGGATGTGGAAGCTCTCTTTTTTTAAGTGATAGAAAACTAAAAACATGACATTGAAGAAAATGATTTATGAACTGTATGCCGTGGTCCTTCGACAAACAGCTATAAACTCCCCAATGGAATTCAGCAGAAGGGGGGGGGGGAATCTCTTGGGCTCCCTAGACAAATCTCTGCCATGAGCATGGCTGATGGGTGTTTTATTTTATTTCAAAGCAAAACAAAACAGAGAGATGCCCATTTGTTTCGCACATCCTTTTGTTTGTATGCTGATAGTCAAAGTGTTCTACTTTCACCATGGCAGGTAGGAACCATGTTAAACTGTCTGTAATGGCTTCCAACACACATGTGTACGCAAGCACAAGCACCCACACCCGCTAGTTAAGTGTCTATGGAGGAAAAAGCTGGGAACAAGCCACTCTCTTTCCTACCAGGTTCTGCCAAGCCAATGACTGACTGCAAACAAAAATTCAAATTGTGACTTTGGCAGCCGCTTATAATGTATTCCTGGGGCTCCTTTGGGCTCAGCTTCCGTCTACTCTCAGAACCGCCACATGCTTCCTCAGAGAAGGAAGGAAAACAGAATTGTGTGTGGTCTTCACTTTGCAGGTAAAAATCTGGGTTTCAACATCTTTCTCTACCCAAAGAGACTCTGATCATTGTTAAATAGTAAATAGAAGGAGGAATATCTGGAAGGAGGAATTCCACGAGGAACAAGCAAACTGTGGTAGATGACTGATGGCATTCACTTTCATTACACTTCTATCTTTTTAACCTTTCCTTGAACTCTGTAAGGACATATTCCCTTTAACGTACACCACATCATATTCTGTCTCTTCTGAAAACTAAACATCATTTTCCTAATCTCACATTTTCAGGTCTCTCCTCACTCTTCCACTTTGTCCCTCACTGCTGACTTTAATTTCCTCCTCTCTCCTGATTCCTCCTACCCCCACATTCTACAGGCAGATCCAAACAGAGGGTGGACCACTGCTCTCCACCACAACTACAAAATCAAAACAAAACAAAAAACGGGAGGGGAGAAAGAAAAACAGCTGCCGTGAGAAGGAACCAAAATACAACTGGTAGCTACAGTTCACTTAGTCCTTCATGCACAGGACTTGGGCTTAATGTTGACAACACCAATGCCCAAGTCAAGACGGTTTTTACTCACTAGCACTCACAAAGTGATACCAAGCAAGGGAAATTTCCAGAACCTGACTCCTTTTGTTCAATCACTTGACACTGATCAAAACATAAAACAAACATCAGGGCTCTTTTTCAGCAGGTGTAAATGCTATGAATCACTATGTAAAAAATTTTTTTTACTGCTGGCCACTTCGATAGAATACTGTGCAGCAATATCAGGCCATTTCCTAATACAGTGGACCCTTGTATAACGAACAACTTGTATAACATAAAATTGTACAACATATAAAATTTCTGAGATAGGGGAAATTTGCTTAACATAATCAATCGCCCATGGGGAAAATCCATACAACATAAAATGGGATTACTCCATTTTCAATACATTCCTATGGGAATTTGTATAAAGGAAAATTTGCTTAACATAATTTCATTTGGAACGAATTAATTCCTTTATTCAAGGTACCACTGTACTGTATCTTGAACTGTGGATACAGAAGCACAATATCATACATACACCGAAGGTTTTTGAAGAATTCAATTTCCTGTGCTTTTTTTAAAAGAGAACTTTAAATATATATGACCACAAATTCCAAAAGAAACATCCTTCATGCACAACTACCCAATGCTATAGGATCCTGGACGATAACCACAAAATATATACTATGGTTCTGGCTGTGGGAGGTGAAAAGCAAGCACAGCATGGATGTGATTGCAATCCCTCTGTGCCAAAATATTTTGAAAGGCTGTTTTGGACTTAATAAAAGAGTAGAGCAAAGGTGTAAGTGAAACACATACAATAGAGAAACTAATGCGGATATAAATGAATCTTCTTCATCATCATCTTCTTCTTCTTGCTATTGTTTCTTGTTGTGGCTTCTTTCTTTCTTTCTTTCTTTCTTTCTTTCTTTCTTTCTTTCTTCTTCTTCTTCTTCTTCTTCTTCTTCTTCTTCTTCTTCTTCTTCTTCTTCTTCTTCTTCTTCTTCTTCTTCTTCTTCTTCTTCTTCTTCTTCTTCTTCTTCTTAGCATTTTCCCCTCGTTGGTGATGGGGCCTACTATTCTGGTTTTTGCCTTCCAATTGGCATGGTCACAGGGTAGTTCAGGGTGAGCCTATGAAAACTTCATGTCATTGTCAAGGGTGTTCATCCAGCACTGTTTTGGTTGTCCTCTTGGTTGGGATCTGCTGCCCTCTAGGGTGAGACCCTTTTTGGCCAGAGTTTCCTCATGTCCATACCAGTGTAGCATCTTGTTGGCAATTGATGCAATTCTATATTTAGACTGAATGTCATCATTACACACGATTGTACCGTGAGAGGTCAAAGGTCCATCACAGCATCTTTGTCTCCATGACACCAAGGCAACATTCGACCTGCATTACGCTCCATACAGCACAACAGGTTATACAATCATGCAACAGACCTTTGACTTTAAACAGTAGCTGATCTTTTTTGTCACACATGACACTTGATGCTGTATGCTGTTTTAACCAGGCACTGATGATCCTTGATGTGACCTTGCGATGCAGATTCTCAGCAGCTGTGATCATGGAACCAAGGTATTTGAACTCCTAAGTTCTCAGTAGGTCAATAGCATTGATTTGGATCATACCACATTCATTTGGGTTGGTCGTCAGTGTGGGTACAAATCAACGATTTTTAAAAATCAAACAGATTCAAGGAAAAATCTATTTTTTAAAATAATAAAATATCCACTTTTTATTTAAATTATAGTTCAAATCAACCTGCTTTAAATCAAATCCACCCTGAGAGAAACATACATATCCTTCAACCTCTTGGTTAGGCTAACATTGTCATGCCTCCTCTACAAAATGAAAACTAGAAAGTTATATTCTGGTTTCCAAATCCTCTCCTTTGAATAGGCAACCTAAAGAAAAGTTGTATCCAATCAAATGATCTACGAACATAATGTGTGCATGTTTTTTAAAAGATTTTCCCTTATGTTTTGAAATTAAAAGGGGGGGGGGGGGACAGCTGAAAGCAAAGATTCACCACTGGAAACCAAAGCCATCCATACAGAATTGTGCGGAAAGGCATGGTGGTAAGAAGAGAAGACCTAATATGGGAAAGACCGTATCAACAACGGAACTACAATTGTGAGTTTGCAAGCCCAAGAAGAACTGACAGGTCCTCCTTGACCTGTCAGCTGCCTTTAATACCATCGACCACGGTAACCTGCTGGCCCGGCTTGCCGAGGCGGGAGTTGGGGGTTCAGCGCTCTACCGGCTCCGCTCCTTCCTTGGTGGCCAGACCCAGCAGGTTCAGCTGGGGGAGGATTTGTCGGCTCCTTGGACACTCCCATGTGGTGCGCCCCAGGGGTCAGCAATCTCCCCTATGCTGTTCAATGTTTATATGAGGCTGCTGGCGGAGGTCATCAGGAGATTTAGAGTTTGCTGTCATCAGTACGCTGATGATACACAGCTCTATCTCTCCTTTTCTTCTTCTGCAGTGGCGGCAGTTCGCTCCCTTGACCTGTGCCTGGAGGCGGTCTTGGAATGGACAAGGACAAACAGGCTCAATCTTAACCTGAAGAAGACCGAGGTTCTGTTCTTTGGGACGCCCTCATCTAGGTACAATGGCCCCCTCCCTAGCCTGGGGAGAGTTTCCCTCCAGCCTACAGACAGGGCCAGGAATCTGGGCATGGTCCTGGATTCAGCCCTCTCCCTGGAAGCCCAGGTGATGGTGGTCTCCAGGGCCGCTTTTTTCCAACTCCACAGGATCGCCCAGATCCATCCGTACCTCGATGAGTCCTCCTTGAGAACAGCTGTGCAGGCCCTCATGATTTCGAGGATTGACTACTGCAACACACTCTACGTGGGGTTGCCCTTGACCCTTGTCCGGAGGCTCCAGCGGGTGCAAAATGCGGCGGCCAGACCCTAAATACGATCATATCACCCCAGTTCTGGCGCGCCTGCATTGGTTACCCGTTGCTCTCCGGATAAGGTTCAAGGTCTTGGTTTTGGTTTTCAAAACGGCTTGGGACCTGAATACCTGGCGAAGCAGATCTCCCAGAGATCAACTGAGACCAGACCTACCCCATTGTCGCAGGCGCGCTCACTCAGGGTGGCCACTCCAAGAGAGGTGTGGACATTGGTAACCCGTAGCTGCGTCTTCTCTGTTGTTGCCCCTCTCTTTGGAACCAACTTCTGAGTGAGCTGCGCCTTGCTGAGTCCCTGCCCGCCTTCAGAAAGGCATTAAAAACTTTGCTTTTCAAGGAGGCATATGGTGACCTCATTTCTGTTTGATTTTTTTTTCTTATGGTCCACCGCTTTCCGCCGAGGGTTTTCCCTCTTTGCCACTCTCCTATTTTATCTTGCCATTGTTTTCCTTTTGTTCCTGCTGTTTTATTTGTGCTTTTAACTGTTCTTATTGGAAACCGCCCTGAGTTCCTTTATGGAAAAAGGTTTGCGGTACAGAAATGCATAAATGCATAAATAAATAAATAAATAAATAAATAAATAAATAAATAAATAAATA
>JAHTLZ010003547.1:14887318-14925650 GCA_023846285.1 Phrynocephalus versicolor
ATAAATAAATAAATAAATAAATAAATAAATAAATAAATAAATAAATAAATAAAACTTACTGGAATAAAATATAGTTGAGGCCAGTAGGAAAACAGAAAAACTTAACATGAGATGCTCAACCTTATGAGAAAGTGGCTGTTTTTCCCTTTTTGATTGGCTTTTTGAGCATCACTATTCTCCCTTTAATTGCATCGGTTTGAGCAGCATGCATTTTTTTACAATAAGCAACAAACAAATATTCATTCAGTAATTAAATTTTCAATAAATACAATCCACCCAAACTCTCATGAGTTCAATAAAAGTGTCCAAGTGGTCTACTTGTCCCCAGTCACATCTCTAATCCATCCTCTAAACCAGGGGTCATAATGACATTCAAAGCTCATTAATACAGTGCTGTATGAAAAGGATTGTCAATGTTATGGAAGAGAACCTTAATTAAGGCAACTGTTCAGTGTGTGTTTGTGTGTGCTAATCAGAAATTTATGCTTTGTGGTTTGGTTTGGGGGGCATACAAGTTATAAAACATTTTTGAACTACACAGGAGTCAGGAGACCCTAACTCCCATGTTGTTGAAGATAAAATAAGTACAGTACAGTATTTCATGCCTTGAAGTGTAGATTATTTCAAATATTCTTGTTTTTCTTCAGATCATATAAATCTTCAGCCTTTTACCAAATAAAAAAGCAAGTGAGACTAACCATTATCTTTCAATATAACCAAGACTGGTCTTTTCAAAGTTTTTAAACTTGTAAGAGCTATTTTAAATCTGGAGAGGTTTAGGGTTGCTTGATTTTTCAGTGTTTTGCTTTTATAAAAAAAACTCCTAACTCAAAAAACCTTGGCCCAGACTTCTCTAAATAGACTGTTTGCTCTATCTGTGCCAAACTTGGTGCTCATCCAAAGTCCAGTTTTAAAGTTAGACCTTTTTGTTTAGGGTGCCCCCATTTTTAGAACTCCCTTGTAGAACGCTGATTTGCACTACAGCACAAAGCTATGGCTGCTCTACCATGCAGCTATAATGCCAGAAACAATAATTAGAAGTCTCACCAATTTTATATGCTGAGGTCCAGAATGCGCCTGGCTTGAAGTTTGAGAGGCAAAACAGATTTAATGCTGCAAAATTAGGGATGAGCAACCTGCGGCCCTCCACGTCTTGTTGGGCTACAACTCTTATCTTCATCACCAGAGCCTTGGGCAGAGGAGAAGTGCATCTAACAACATCTGCAGGGTCACAAACCGCCCAGTGTCACATAGGTCTGCATGATATAATAAATAATTGATTGAGTTAGAATGTACCAAAATGGAACTATGAGAAATAAGTGAAAAAGAAAGCATGAACTACAGTGGTACCCTGACTTAAGAGCAGATCAACTTAAGAGCAATTCAACTCCAGAGCGGAAAACTGTCGGCATTTTAGCTGCCACCTTACAAATTTTAGATATGGTCTGCTCGACTTACAATTTTTCGTTTTTTTAATTTTTAAACTTATTTTTTCAGTTTTTTAGATAGGTACCCCGACTTAACAGTAGTTCGCCTTAAGAGCATGCATTTGGAACTGATTAAATTCGTAAGTTGAGGTACCACTGTAATGAATAATAGGTTGAGTTAGAACATGGTTGCATTCAATCCCATTCTCTTTGACGAGTACCTCACAGTATCACTCTGATTTGTTTATCTTAGTCACGTTTCATCCTCCTGCCAAGATGCTCAGAATAGTATCTTTACCCTTCAAAGGCCCAGTTCAAGTTGGGTCGACTGCCAAAGGTCTACGTGAGGGATGGCACAACCAAGGCCAGCCAGTACCTTTCATTGCCAAGATGGGATTTGAACCTAAATTTAAATACATCCAAGCCCAGCTCTCCAATCATCAATTCACCTTCCGTCTCAAGGATTAATGGGGTCAGAAATATAACATACTAATAAAAAAGCAACAGAAATTATATAAAAAGAAAACTTGCTGTAAGAAATTAATTACTGTAGTGGAAACAAGAAAGGGAAGAATCAAGGGTTGGAGTTTGCAATGAGTTCCTGTTGATAAATGAATTGTAAGATTCTGGGGGAGGGAAGAAATAGCAGAGGTGTTCAGTGATTTCATCTGGTTAATAAATTAATAGGGAAGAAAAAAAGCTAGGGGTGTGTGTAGTGCTTTTATTTTGGCAATAAATTAATTACTGGAAATTAAGAAGAGAGGCGGCAGCTGGGGCGTGCAACAGATTTTATTTTGGTAATAAGTCAGCTTCTGGATGCTTTGTGTTTAACGTGGGCTTTGTTGCTAATACTACTAATGGTCAGCATTTTACAACTCCTCTTTGAACTCTTTAGTGCAGAATGGGACTTTTTACTGCATGCTTATTTCACAGAGTTCTAAGTGGAATCCAAGACTCAAAGGAAAATGAGCATGTATGAGGCTTCATATTTTCTAAAGGTGAGGGGGGAGAGAGAGTCGATTAAGACTGAAGTGAGAAAAATGCCACAGCATTTTGAAACTGTTGCCGACAGGTAGATGATATAGTGTAATTACACAGTACAAGATTCCTACAGCCTATCATGGTTATCTTCTCTCACCAATGATTATATGAGCTGAGTTATGACTTCAATGAAGGAAGAGAAATGCAAGTGGACTACTAGCTTCTGATTTTGAATGGATTTAAGATAACAAATGGAGCATTTCATGAAAAGTGTTTTTACCATTTTTTTCAATTTTACCAATTCATGAAAACCAGGCTTTTACCAATATACAGTATATCACAGAAGTGAGTACACCCCCTGACATTCAGTAAACATTTTAGTATATCTTTACATGTGACAACACTGAAGAAATGACACTTGGCTACAATGTAAAGCAGTGAGTATACAGCTTATACTGTATATATACTCTAGCCCACTTGAGCCACCACGCCTCAAAATAACCCAACACACAGCCATTAGTATCTAAACCGCTGACAGCAAACATGAGTACACCCCTAAGTGAAAGTGTCCAAATTGGGCAGAAAGTCTCAATATTTTGTGTGGTCACCATTATTTTCCAGAACTGCCTTAACCCTCTTGGCCATAGAGTTCACCAGAGCTTCACAAGTTGTCACTGGAGTCCTCTTCCACTCCTCCATGAGGACATCACAGAGTTGATGGATGTTAGAGACCTTGTGCATCTCCACCATCCATTTCAGGATGCCCCACAGATGTTCAATAGGGTTTAGGTCTGGCGACATGCTTAGCCAGTCCATCATGCTTACCCTCAGCTTCCTTAGCAAGGCAGTGGTCATTTTGGAGGCGTGTTTCAGGTAGTTATCAGGTTGGAATACTGCCCTGCGGTCCAGTCTCCAAAGGGAGGGGATAATGCTCAGATTCAGTGTCGCAGGACACACTGGCATTCATGGTTCCCTCAATCAACTCTAGCTCCCCAGTGCCGGCGGCACTCATGCAGCTCCAGACCATGACACTCCCACCTTATAACCTAGGCCAGTCATGGCAACCCTTCAGTTGTCTAGATGTTTGGACCACGACTCTTACAATTCCAATTCTACACTGCCAATGACAAAGGTATGAGTGAACTGCAAAACATCTGGAGTATCAAAGGTTCACCATCACTGGCCTAGGCCATCTTTATGTAGAACAACAATTAATTTCTTCAGATCCTCAGATAGTTCATTACCATGAGATGCCATGTGGACCTTCAAGTGACTAGTATGTGAGAGTGAAAGCAATAACACCAGCTCCCCCTTCATAACTTGTGACACTAACAGGTCTGACACCAGGGAGAGAAAATGGCTACTTGGGGTCAATTTGGACATTAAATTGAAAAACATGCTCCGCTGTCCCGTTCTGAGCCAGGCAAGGGTCAGATGGGTGCACCATCCACCGGACTCTTGCCTGGCTGAGAACAGGAGGACCTGATCTTGCTGAGCTGTCAAAATTAGCTGTATGATGGTGGGGAGGGGGCAATGCTTCACTCCTGCTCTCCAGTCTGGCTTCAGCCATTTGGCTATAATGAGACCAGGTGACAGGAGTAAAGCCACAGGCTGCTGCTGACCACCGCCACATAGCTGATGTTGACAGCTCATTGAGGGGGTTCCCAGTGACCTGGAAAAGCAGGGGAAGCTCTTCCCCTGCTTTGCTGGGTCGGGACAGGCTTCCCCTATGAATGCCTTGAAAAATGATCACTTGAATTTTTTCATTAGTTAAAAAAATCCACCTTTTTATAATTTAAAATTACCCTATATGGGCTGATATCCTTTCATAATTCATATTTTTCATTGTTCAAGGCATTCATAATTCAAGGCATCACAGTATTTTTTGCAAACTGCTGAAAAGGGCAGTAGTTTAACTAACATCAATATTTTATTTTATTTATTAGATTTCTTGTCACCACATTCCACTGTATACCACAGAATGATCAATGTCTTTTACTAAGGTAAAAGGTAAAAGATAAAAGTTCCCCTTGCACATGTGTGCTAGTTGTGTCCGACTCTAGGGGCGGTGCTCATCTCCATATTCAAGCCAAAGACCCAGTGTTTTGCAACTCCATGGCCACATGGCCTACATGGCTACAAGGAAACACTGTTTTACCTTCCCACTTTTTATGGTGGTACCTATTTATTTACTTGCATTGACATGCTTTCGAACTGCTAGGTTGACAGGAGCTGGGGTTATCAGCGGGAGCTCACTCCAATGCGTGGCACCCAGGATTTGAACCACTGAGCTGCCAACTTTGTAGCCAATAGTTTTCACTACTCTAGCCCACTTGAGCCACCACGCCCCAAGCCTTTTACTAAGGTGGACTGCTGATAATTTAAAGAGCCCCCCTTTTAATTTAGGGACATGGGTAACTTTATGTATTTTGTACATGATACTCCATATTAGCTGTTGGAAGAGTGCAGGGTCAAGACTAAGGACACCTGGGTTCAAGACAAGAATTCATTACCTGAGTTTGATCCCAATAGGATCAGATAGCCAGCTCAAATTTAACTCAGCTTTCTATCATTCTGAAGTCGGTAAAGTAAGTACCCAGATCACACAAGGGGAGGCGGGGATAAGCAATGTCCAGCCTGCATAAATAAACTGTAAATGCCTAGACTGCTTTAAGCACTATGGGGTAGTATAGCTTAAGAGTACACCCACTGAATTAACTGAACTTACAAATGAGGTGACTCTCCAAATTCCCATTGATTCAATACACCTAATTTAGCTGCAGCTTTCTGCACTAGGCAATAGGATTATAGTCCATGTGCATCTATCAAATTAAATCTGTATTTTAGAAACATGTTCTTAATCTTCAACATCTATGACGAGCAAGACAAAACTGTCATTCTGAAACTTTAAACACAAAAATCTGTTGCCTTCACTGTGAAGAGACAAGTTTCAAGCGTGGTGCTAAATAATGTGCCTAAATATAATACAGATATACAGTATAAACATTAGAAATTTCATGATGCTTTCTATATGCACATTTTCCACAGCATACTGCATTTTTACAAATTTTACATTATTTTTCATGAACACTAAAAAATACTGAGTCATACAGAAATTGGGTGAATAACTACACAGAAACAGAAAGCATCCAATTCCGGCTGAATCTGCATGAGGTACAACACAGACTTCTCAGCAGATTGAAAACCAGAATCTAATTGATGATATTTACCTTGTTTCAAAAAGTATTAGATGCATAGCTACACAGCAATCTCTTCTAAAGTTATCAAAATATTACAAGGAATACTTTGCTGACAGTTCATTATATAAATTCAACAAAACAGCAGCTTCTCAAGCTGATTTACAGATCTCAATGAAATTAATGGAATCTCCACTCTCTTAAATGGGGTCAGAACTATAGTTATGACTCTTGTATAGGTCTGTAACCAGCGCTTTTAAAAAAAATAAGAATTCATTTTAAAATATATTAGAAAATGCCAAACCAGATCATAGCTGAGTGAGCAGAACATTTCAAATCTGAGGCCACACTGTACACACATGCACAGACAGACAGACAGACAGACAGACACACACACACACACACATACACACACACTTTTTATTTCCTACATGAGGTGTTTCTCCCTGCAAACACTATCTAGCAAACAATTCATCTGAAGATCTCAATTTATTATTAACAGAAGAAGTACACCTTTAGACTTTGGGAGCTCCACAACCATGTAGAGATTTAAAAGGTAAATATTCAAACAATGATAGTACACGGCATCCCACTGTCTGAGATACCACATCCTTTTCCTACCTTGAAACACAGCAGCTTCACTATTCCTGCATAGGAAAGAATCCTACCTGATGCTGGATAGTACAACCTTCTTTGCACCACTGCAGCCACTTGGGCCTGAAGTGAAAATGCTGGATCAAACAAAACATGTCTCAAAACTGCATACTTGCTATTTCAAGAAGAGTACAGCCCTGTTCAGAAGAGGCTGTACCTTACTTTCTTAGATTTGAAAAACAACTACATGTAACTACAACACCTTTGTCTTGTAAGGATTCTTTTTAAGTTTACTGGTTCTTATCTAGTCCATGTGCGTGTGTGTTGTGTCGTTACAGTCGTGACCGACTCTTCGTGACTCCATGTCCATGGAGTTTTCTTGGCAGGAGTACTGGAGTGGCTTGCCAGTTCCTACTCCAGGCAACTACAGCACCTGCTATTCCCTGGTGGTCGCCGATCCAAGTACTAACCAGGGCCGACCCTGCTTAGCTTCCGAAATCAAGCGAGATTGGATGTGCTTAGGGCATCTAGGCAGCTCAATTCAAATATCAATTCAATAGCTCTGTCGATGATCTTACCAAATTGGAGGGCCAAACCTCTTCACCTCGGGGGAAACTAGAGGTTAAGCAATTTTTAAAAATGAAAACAGGAAATGCACTAAAAGATATTTCCAGATTTTGTTTGGGGGGGGAGGAGTAAAACAGCCGAAAGGCATCCAAACTAAAAACTAGCACTTTTCAAGGTTTCCAAAATTGGGCAATCCTCGGCTAAAAGCAGTTTGTGCTTTATTGCTCATTTGCTTTATTGCTTATTTGTTTTCTTTTGCGTTGCTTTGCTTTTGCCTCTCCAAAACTTTGGGATATAAAAATGCCTCTTGGAAAGCACATGCAGGGTGAGGCCACATGATGTCCATCCACTGCTCTGAGTCCCTTCCAGATGGGGGGGGGGGGGTGGAGAGACAGCCAGGCTTTGTCAGGGTACAAATGACAGTTCACTCCTGTGTTCTTTGCTTCACCTCAAAACATCACAGGAGCATACGACAGGCCATGTAGCAGACATAGGTCTCTTCTCTAACACTGTACAATTGCTCCCTGTCCTTTCAACACACACTGACTGCCTCGCTCCGCCCCACGGTGTGCTTTTAAGATCTCAAAATGGAAGTACCATGCAGTCAAACAGAAACCCACTATTCTGAAGCCATCTCTGCAAGTAGAGGCAGAAACACTTTATCGCTGTACCTCCCCCCGTAAAGGAAGAAACACTTATAAGTGTAAAGGACTAGCAACAAACAAAAGTAAAAGGTGACAAATAGGGAGAGAAGTGTTAATGCAGCTTTTCAGGTACTGTCACACAGAGGCAAATAGAACTATTGCAGTAGCCAGTGCAAAGAGAAGAGAACAACGAAAAAGGAAAAACAAGATATTTCTTCTAGAAGATTCAGGAAATTGAAGCGAAATTTCAGCCCAGTTTAGAAATGTTGAAATACCATCAGGGAAGCACAGTATTTGATCAGGAGAAAATAAAGAAAAGGTGGAAACAGTATATTTAAGAACTTTATACAAGAAGTAAAAAGGTGATAGATTCCTTTGAGGAGAAATCCTATGATGAAGAATCTACAGTGCCAGAAAGTGAAGTGAAAGTTGCTCTGAAAGCAATAGAAATAAATTAATCAGCCAGGTCATATGGGATAACAATACAACTATTTCAAGTCACGGAAACTGAATTTGTTAAAATCCTAACAAGAACTTGCCAAAACTATAAAAAATAAAACAATGGCCTACAGATAGGATAAATACATGTTCAATATATACTGTATTTCAATCCCCAAGAAAGGAGATGCCAAAGAGTGCGGGAACTATAGGATATCGGGCATAGAACTACAGTATTAGATAGCTGACTTTGCAGCCAGAGATTGGGAGTTCAATTCTCCACTCTACCTCCTTGACAGGGACTGGACTTAAGTGATCCACGGGTCCCTCCAACTCTGCAGTTCTAATATTATTATAGAACAACTGCTTTAATTTCCCATGCAAGCAAGTGATGTGCAAGGTGTTGCAACAAAGACTTTTTACCTTATGTTGAGCAATATATTGCTGATGTTCAAGCTGTATTTCAAAAGGGAAGAGCCACTTCAGGTCCTATTGTAAATATCCACTAGCTACTACAGAATAGCAAAGAATTTCAGAAGATCAGTCAAAGCTTTATAGACTACATCAAAGTCCTTGACTGTGTAGATCATGAGAAACTATTGGTTGTTCTGAAAGAAATGGATACACCTCAGAATGTGAGTGTCCTGATACAGACAAGTATTATTAGAATATGGAGAGACAGAATGGTTTCCAATAGGTAAAGATGTCATACAAGGATGGATTTATCCCCTTACCTTTTCAATCTATACTCAGAACATATAATATGGAAAGTCAGAGTAGATTCCAGTGAACGAGTGAAAATTGGTGGAAGAAAGAGCAATAATTTGAGATACTACCATCTTTCTTGCAGAAAAGAGCAATGACTTGACAAGACTTTTAATGCAAGTTAAAGAAACTGCCAAAGCAGAATTGTAATTGAACATTAAGAAAATAATAACCATGATTACAGAAGATCTGGCATAATTTTAATGTTGGCAATGAGGAAATGGAAATTGTTAAAGCTTTTGTATACTGTGCTTGGTTTAGCCATCAATCCAAATAGAGAAGGCAGCTAAGAAATCGGAAGACAAAGATTTGGTAGATCAACAATGAAGGTTATAGAAAAGATCAAGTGTAAGAATGTGTCATTGAAGACCAAGACTAATATAATCCACGCTATTGCATTCAGGCTTACTATTTATGGGCGTGCAAGCTGGACAGTAAATGCAAATAAAAGGTATGCTGCTTATATACCAGCCACAGTGCTTAAAGCACTTTATGGATTGCAATTTAATTATACAGGCTGGGTCTTCAGTTTACCAACCTTAGAAGAAAGGAAGGCTGAGTCGATCTTGAGCCAGCTACCAGGATCTAATGCTAACTATGAGCAGAGTTTTGACTGCAATACTACAATCTAACCATGACAAGACTAAGGAGAAAGAAAAGAAAGCTAACAGGGAAAAAACAATTCATCTGAAATATGGTGGTGGAAGAAAACTTAGCAGATATCCTGGATTGCCAGAAAGATTTGGGGGGAGGGGGTGTAGGTCCTAGAGCAGTGATGGCGAACCTTTTAGAGACCGAGTGCCCAAACTGCAATTCAAAACCCACTTTTTTTTTTTTTGCAAAGTGCCAATACAGCAATTTAACCTGTATACAGGTAGCTGTGAAGGGGTGATGTCGGGTGCCGACAGAAAGGGCTCCGAGTGCCACCCTGGCACCCGTGCCATAGGTTCGCCAACACTGTCCTAGAGGAAATCAAGCATGAATTTTACTTCTGTAGGCCAAAAGGATGAAATTCAGGCTGTCGCACTTCAGGCACGTTCGTAAGGAGGGATTCACTAGACAAGGCAATGTTGGGAAAGATAAACGGCAGCAAGAAAAGAGGAGGATCAAACATGAAATGGACTGCTGGTAATTCCCTAAAGGAAGCCCTAAGCTTGCGATCGCAAGAGCTGAGCAGGGCTGTGGAGGACAGGACATTTGGACTAATACATAGAGACCTCTTGGTAGTGGGGTGGCTAAAAAAATCTTATTTATAAATAAATAAATAAATAAATAAATAGGTTTGTCATAACTTGGGAGGCAGCTGGATGACATGTAACAACAACATAACATCTATGCTTTGTTCCTTTTGCACTCTTGATTTCCCCTGTCATCTCTAAGGTTGCAATTAAATGTCAAGAAACTCCCCAAGTACCAAGAGAAAAGCACCTACATATGCTATACAGCTGTTTTAGTTTGAAATGGGGAAACCCAATGTTGCACCTCTCCGGAGTTTTTTTAAAAAGCCCCGAAATTAATTAAACAAAAGATTCTCCTATGCCTCACCTAAAACCGGCATGCAGAATGACATTTTGTATGCTTTCACTATACGCCTTACAAGTGGACATTAAAAGGTTTCTTTCTAGAGATGATGCAAAGTACAGGTATAAAAGATAGAAACGCTAACCTGTGTTCTAGTTTCAGTATTGAAAATACTTCAGAAGTTGCAACCGCATGTTTCAAAATGATTCAAAAGCTTCCTACTTTTGACACTTTGATTCTGCTGCTACAAAGTAGCATTATGAAGTTTCCAAAAACATTTTCTATGAGGTTTTAAATAAGCATATTTGGGGCACTTGTGAGTGGCATAAGCTGCAGAGCAGAAAAGCAAAAGTCATGGTTTGCTTTATCCTTTTAAGGCACACCATCTTTCGAAAGCAAGAAGACATTTTAAGCAAATGTCATCTACAGAAAATAAATACTTTTTTTAAAAAATTCAATTGTTTAAATCGGCAGCAGCAACAGCAGCAGCATAATCTTAGAACTTCAGGGTTCAATGCCTATCAAGGGGCCACAGTTGGATATCCAACTCCTAGCCTCTGGTTAGTTATCCAGCATTAGAGCTAACATGGCTTCTTTTATCCACTTCATCCGTTTCTACTCTCCTGCTCCACACACGGCCTAAACCATTCTCAAGGCCTCCACAACCACCACAAACAGATTGGGCAGTGGAAGACAGAGCAAACTGTGGAAAGGTGGAAGGAAAACTCCTTTTCATTTCCTGCAGACAATTCAGTTACAGTACACAAGATAACCGATTTTACATAGACCTGACTGTAGTATTGCTTATGCTAGAATGGAGGTATGTCCAATTCAGAGCATCTCTTTTATATTAAATTGGGGAAAGGTGATTGTATATTTTCAAAGACTGCCCTGAAATGTAAGTACAGTATGACCTCCTTATCCTCTGGATCATTATCCGCTGATTCACTTATCCGCGGATTGAGGGGGGAAATATTTTAACAATTCAGTAGGCTGTTGCAAACAGTAGCCGTAAAGTAGGCTACTGTCACAAACAGTAGCCGCAAAACCGGCAGCAAAAAGGGTGGCTGCGCAGCAGCAGCAGCAAGGAGGATGCGGATATGGAAGTCGTACTGTACATGTGAATAATAGGAGGAGGAGAACCGAAGTTCACCTCTGTCTTGCAAGTTTATATCATTGCATGTGGTTCTGATCCTTAGTTAAGTGGCAGGTTCAAATCTATACTAGCACATGGAGTTCTGTATCAAGATCTACATGTGCACCAAGTGTTAATTGCCTCAGGTGTTAATTGCCTACCCATTACAGAAGAAAATGTGTACTGATAATATTTGAGTAAAACAGAAATAAAAACAATGTTGCTTCTAAAAAATCAGAAAATTTTTCACTGCATATTAACTAAGCAAGGCAACCTCAGAGATAACCAGTCAACCTGACCGTCAATCCTAGTGAAAATTCGAGCGCGAATTATAAAGCAATCACTCTAAAAGCACCTTGCAGACAATGCAATAATTAGAAGCCTATTATTATTATTATTTAGCCAGACTAAACTTTAAAATAAAGTTTATTTTTAAAATAAAAAATGGGTAACCTCCCAAATAGACTGTGGGAATGCTGCAGACTTGTGGTTCTCCCAATGTTCTTGAACTAAAACACCCAGAAGCCTCCACTTGATCTGCTGGCCAGGATTTCTGGGCCTTGTAATCCAAGAATATCAGGGGATCCAAGGTTGAGAACCACTGTTGTAGACACAATATATACTGCAGAGATTTTAGCCCCATGATATTCTGATTAGCAAACTGACTAGATGTAGACTGGATAGATTGACTACCAAGTGGATACACAGTTGGTTACAGAATCATACTCAAAGAGTGATTATCAATGGTTCCTTCTCAAACTGGGAGGTTAGTCCTGGGCCCAGTACACCTCAATATTTTTATTATTGATTTGCATGAACCAGTGCAGGCAATGCATATCAAATTTGCAGAAAACACAAAATTGGCTGGACTAGTATTACCATGGAAGACAGAAACAAAATTCAAAAATATCTTGACAGGCTTGAGGACTGGGCTGAAAACAAAAGAATGAAACTGAACAGGGATCAAGTGCAAACTTCAGCACCGTCCTAGGGGGTGCTGAAGAACAATTACAGGATAGGTGTACTTGGCTCAGTAATATTACAAGCACTGTACAGTATATTGCAACAGTTGTATATCATTATTATAGCGGCACTTAAGAGAGAATTGGACAACCATCTGTCAGAGCTTCTTTATTTATCTAAAATATTTCTATCTGCCTTTCTCCCTGAAAGCACTCAAGGCTGCTTTGTAATCCCACATTGAACAGGAGGTTGGATTTGATGGCCTTATAGCCCTCTTCAGGGTGGATTTGATTTAAATCACCATTTAAATCACTAGTCAGTAAGGCTCGATTTAAATCATGATTTTCTACATAAAGACTTATTTTTGCTGGAGTTGTTTTAATCTTAATACTTACAACCAGATGAAGTTTTCACTTTTAAAATAATAACTTTTCAGATTAGTTTTACAGTCGTATCAGAAAATTACTGATTTGGTGGTTATATATATTAGAAAGTTTAAATACATAGATCTACTGTATATAATTGTGAAATTACTGTAAGGTGAACTATCTCCAGTTTAACAGGTTAATCATATCTGGGCAACTGTTCTGTTGCATTTTACTGGAAGGAGAAAAATAATATTTACCTTAATAATAACAATTTAAATAGCTTTATTTAACCAAAACAATAACATTATATAGCATTATGTATACTGGTATTAGCTTAAAAATCCATGTTTGTTAACTGATGTGGTGAAAATATCTTTTAAAAAACAGTCTAGATATTCCCAAACCGGGTCTCTTTTATGGCCTGCTGCCATTACAGGTTTTTCTCTTCAAGGAAGAGAGTGAGAATGATAACCCTCAAGCTGCTATACACATAAAGATCTCAAGATGTGGAGTACTGTGCTCAAAAAGTTTCACTTTCATTTTACTGCTTGCCCCTCCCTCCACAAAATTTACTCCTTGTGCAGACCTATCCCATTCCAAACAACCTTCTATTTATTGAACTTCTAGAAACATAGCACTTAAGAGGTAAGGGGGTTGATTCTGTGCAAACAGATTTGAAGAGGAACAATGGGATTACGGTCTTTTCCTCAATTCTGAGGAACAGTTTTTTTTTTTGTTTTTTTGCTATGAAGGAGGCATGTTATCATTGCAGACCCAAATGCACAGTTTTGAAAAGAGCAAAAGCAAATATGGTTGATAATATCTTCTAAATAGAAAAACTGCCACAAATAATCAGGAACCTCTGGGAGAACATTGCATGCTACATAATTAAAAACTGATTTCATGACCTTTGGACTACAATGTATCTTAACTAGAAAAAGATTTTTAGAGAGATTTTTTTCCTCATAAAGCATTTAAATTTTTAAAAAACTGATTTAAATTAAAAAATCCAATTTAACTGGAAGTTGAGTCATGGCAACTGGACTTCTTTTTCCTGAGAAAAAGAAGTCCAGCTGCCATGACTCAACTTCCAGATAAACTCACCTGGATGACTGAGATTCTTCACAGACAATCAGATTTAAATTTTAAAAATCCATTTTTTTAATTTTTTAAAAAATCATTTATTTTTATCCACCCTGGCCCCCTTTAAACTCAATTACTCAATGATTCTATGAAAAGGCCAGTACTATTTTGGGCTGCATTAATAGAAGTACAGTATACAAATCCCATTATTGAATACTGGAAAGGTGATACCTGGGTATCAATATTTTCTTGAAAGAGATAAATGAATGGGGTACCGATAGATGCTCTCATGTGCTTCAATCAGCATTTTATATAAATGACTCAGTCAAATAAATAAAAAATTCTATATTGTTCTACATTGCAAATGGTATCCTAACCAATTCTGAGAACATTTTCTGTCAAACCCACATGGAAACATTTTTTCTCAGCACATTTTCCTACAAGATTTTTAAAGGATCTTATTATATTTTAATTTTTTTGACCTTTTGATTGTTATAGTTTTGAAAGCTTCACCCAAGCCAGAAAGATGTTTTTTTAACAGTTTTTAATAGCCTAAATATGACATACATTTCTCTTCTATACAGATAAAAAAGAGTCAGATTTCGGGGGGGTGGGGGCAGCTTGTATGTTTTGTTTTGTTATTTTCCCTTTCTTGCTATTCATTTTTAGGTTAGAGGAACACGCAACAGATCCAGAAGTTCTCCAGATAATGGGCCAGAGCAAAGCGGATGACTATGCTGAAAGGTGAAAGATTTACTAGTTAGAAAAACTGCAAGATATCACAGATGATGTCCAACTATAGGGAGTTCAACTCCAGCAGTGAAAGTCAGCCAGATAAGATTTACAAACAAGGTACCACCAGAGTTCACCTGTCTGGATTGCAGAAGGATGTAAAAGTTTTAAATTTAGTTGTATGGAGTAATAAAATAATAGAGCGAATGCTGTATAGAATAACTAGCCCTGGATATGAAAATGATTTCAAAATTGAGGCTTGAAAAATAGTTTACTATAGTTGTTTCAAAAACAATTACCTAAATCCCCAGCAAGCTAAATCACTCAACATTACCAATTTCTGATAGCCGAACAGTTCATGGTATAATGAACTTGTTTATGTTATCAGGAAATTGTTTATGTTATACTGTGTAAACTTGAGGTGGCATTTGTAGGTCCTATAGTGCACCATTTCAATGATTATAATATTTTGACTTCTCAATAGCCTAGTATTTCAGGATTGTATAGTGACAGTATCCTAACACATGATATACTTAATGGTACCACATTTTATTCCTCTAAGATCTGTGGGATCCGCTCTCAATTATTCCAGAGTGCAGGGCACATAATAATGGGCTCTATCTACAGGAAGCCAAATTTAGGCTAAACATCAGGAAAAACTTCCTGTTAAAACGGAGTGATCCCATTTTTATGTTGTACGGATTCTCCCCATTGGCAATTATGTTAAGCAAATTTCCCCTATCTCCGGAATTTTTTATGTTGTATACATTTTATGTTATACAAGCTGTTTGTTATACAAGGGTCCACTGTATAAAATAAAGGTTTTGAACAGTAAAAGTTTGTTTTTTTTTTTTTTATAGATTTTTATTGGATTTTTAAGGGGGGAACAGGGAAAAAGAGCATGGGTGAAGGGGAAAAAAAAGGGGGGTACAATTTTTAAAATTTACATTGAGTATATCAAGCAAAATAGAAATAGTAATTTAACATATTACTAGAATTGCCAAATGTTATCACAATACTAATGAATTTGTTACTTCTTGCCATCTTTCCCGAAAGATCTCGTCGTAGTCTCCCTTTAGATAACCAGAGAGTTTATCAATTTCGATACATTCTCTTATCTTTCCGTGGAAATCCTTCTCTGTTGGCGTGTTTGGTTGTTTCCAAAGTTTCGCATACAGTATTCTTGCAGCAACAATTACATGGTAAAGTACATATCTCTGGTCATAGGAAATATTTATATCTACTATATTTAACAAGAATAGTTCTGGTCTAAGCTCTATCTTAATTTTCAAAGATCTTTCTAAGAAAAATTTTACCATGTTCCAATACGCCTTTGCTTCTTTACAAGTCCACCACATATGATAAAAGGTTCCACAGTCATAGTTACATTTCCAACATTTGGGTGAACAATTATACATCTTGGATAAACGATGAGGAGCAAAATGCCATCTATAAAACATTTTATAACAATTTTCCTTAAACGAAATAGATTTAAAGATTTTAACTGTATTCCACAGAGAGTCCCATTTATTTAAATAGATAGTATAACCAAAGTTTTCAGCCCATCTAATCATAGAGTCTTTAACCAATGTATCAATCATTTTTTCATTTAACAGTATATTATAAAATTTGCTAAGAAGCTTTGAGTCACCAGAGGAAAGTATTTTATCAAATGGGGTATCAGTAGTCATAAAACCACCCTCTTTGGAAAGCTCTTTAAAGTGTGAATGTATTTGTTGATATTTCCACCAATCCAGATTGTAACCTTCTGATACTAATTTCCCTAATGGTTTCAATGAGAGGTCAGCATTCAGAAGGTGTCTGTAAGTTATAACTTTTGAGATTTCACTTGCCTGGGAGCTATAAATTGCTCCCAGTGGAGATAACCACATAGGTGCTTTGAGATAGAATTGTTTTTGGATCAATGACCATATTTTGATTAAGGCATTCCTTATCCAGTGCTTTTTAAAGAGGGTAGGTAAATTTCCCTTGTACCACATATAGTGATGCCAGCCCCTGTCAAGGCCATAACTCTCGAGCTGCAATATTCTTTTATTTGTCATCAAGATCCAGTCTTTAATCCAAGTCATGGCGGCAGCCTTGTAGTATAGTACCAAATTGGGAAGGGCAAAGCCTCCAAATTTGGTTCTATCCTGCAAATAAATATTTTTAATCCTTGCTTTTTTCTTTTGCCATATAAATATACGTATACTTTTTTCCAGATCTGAAATGATCTTAAAGTTTGGTAATATAGGCAGAGATTGAAATAGGAAAAACAGTTTAGGTAAGACATTCATTTTGACTGCAGCAATTCTGCCCATTAAGGATAGCTGAAGTCTTGACCAAGTTTCGAGATCAGCTTTGATTGTTTTAATAACATTAACATAATTGTCTTTGAGTAAAGAGTTACATCGGTTAGATACAGTAATACCCAAGTATTTTACCCTATTAGAATGTTGAAAACCAGATTGATTTACCAGTTTTTCAATCATGGGTGGGGTCATATTTTTAGTTAGAACCAATGTTTTTTCTCTATTCACCTTTAATCCAGAGATTTTAGAGTATGCCTCCAGAGTCTTTAGAAGTTCTACGGAGGAGGTCTGAGGGTTCTCCATGATAACCATCAGGTCATCTGCAAAGGCTTGTACCTTGTAAACTTCTCCCTTATTTTGTAAGCCTTGAATGTCTGGGTTTTCCCTTATTACATGAAGAAGAAATTCCAGGGTGGATATAAACAAAAGAGGGGAAAGAGGGCATCCTTGCCTAGTACCTTTGTGTATATTAACTTTATCTGTGAGGTGACCGTTCACTACAATCCTGGTATTTTGGGTAGAATAGATTTGTTCAATAGCTCGCAGCATTCTGTGGCCACACTGAAGGTAATCTAATTGAGTTTTGAGTAAAGACCAGGATACATTATCAAAGGCTTTCTCAGCATCAATGAATGCAAAAGCTACTTGCTTCTCGGGGTGGGATTCGTAATATTCCAGCACGTTGAGAAAAGTTCTGATATTGGATTGGAGGTGCCTTTTCGGGAGGAAGCCGGTCTGGTCGTGTGATATCAAAGAAGGTAAAATCATCCACCATCTATTGGCCAGGATGGTTGCAAAAAATTTGTAATCCACGTTTAGGAGGGCAATTGGCCTGTAGTTCTGTATCAAATCTTTGGATTTCCCTTCTTTGGGAATCAGTGTCGTATGTGATGATTTCCAGGAATCTGGTATATCTTCGCCTTCAAATATAGATGTAAAGAGGTTTTTCATATTTCCAGAAATTGTCTCCGAAATTTTTTTGTAAAATATGGCTGGTATTTGGTCAGGTCCAGGCGCTTTATTCAATTTTTGATGATTGATAGCTTCTGTTATTTCCATCATTGTGATAGGGGCATTCGTCTGGGCTCTCTGTTCCTCAGTAAGTTTTGGAAAATTGGCTTTGAACAGTAAAAGTTTGACAGTGAACTGAATTAATGTGACTTGTAATAATCAATTTGAGAACAACTGAGTTAATACAAAGATATAAGCTTAAGAAGACTCTGTAACCATGCACATGTTGAACTCTTATGTGAAACCATTATGATTTTAATAACCTCACAATCTGATTCATTTGAAAACTCCACTTAGTTTTCATTTTAAAGGCTTGGGGAAAGCCAGGGATATTTGAAAGATTTAGATTATTCTTGTGGCCAACTGGTAACAGGTGGCCACAAGGTAACATTTTTGGTGGCAGTGGTTTAACTTTGTGGCTAGCTGGGGACAGTAGTAGTCACAGTGGTAAGTGTCCAATGCTGGAGAAATTCAAGAGAAAATCAGAAAACCATCTGCCAGATATACACTTTGAAATGGATTTCTGGACTGAGCAGGGAGTTGGACTCAAATACTAAATGCCATATTCTCAAGGTATGGAACTGTGCATGTATGAATTATTTAGCAGTCAAGTCAAGAACTCTGTTAAAACTCCACATTAAGCTCCAAATGTAAGGGTATTTTCTGAATCAAATTACTATAATGCAAATAAAGGGACAAACTATAAAACACTGTTAGCTTTTAAGAAATTCCCCTCCCACATACACAACCAAAGCAAGTTTTAATTTTAAAGTCAGTAAGTGGTTTAGGCACAAAACAATGATGAATGGAAACTTGTGGGTTGGAAGGAATACTAGACATACATCAGAAGCATCGCCATTACCATATATATAGTTAGGCTAATAAATACTCATCAGCTATTGCCCAATAGCCCAAAAGTATGTCTTCCTTGTTAAATAACAGAGGCAAATAATTTACAATTGTTGCTATTTAGACTCGCACTCATCATTTCTAAAGCTGAGGTTACCCAGTGTTTAAGAAAAACAACAAAAATTGTTCCTAGGCTCCGGAACGAATTAATTGGTTTCCCATGCATTCCTATGGGAAACTGCATTTTAGATAGCAAATTTTTCGGATAACGAACTGCCTCGGAGAGTGAATTGAATTCGTTATCCACGGTACCACACCAGCACCAGCACCACCAGCAGCACCATCTTAGAACTGCAAAGCTGGAAGAGACTCCTATGGTCCAGCCCCTGTCAAGGAGGCACAGTGTGGAATCAAACTCTTAAATTCTCTCTCTGCAGATACTTAAAACCATATTTGAAACATATGAAATATATGTTGTTGTTGTTTTAAAAAAAACCTAAAATGAAAAGGGTCTCCCCAGCCTACAAGCCCTGGTTCAGACAATTGCATGAGTTAAATAAGGGACAGGGATGCTCCAGGAGGAAACAGAAAAGAGAATCAGCCTTGCCCCTTTTGACCAGCTAAACTGCCTGCCAAATGCTGAACTTGCCAGAAAATATGGATTTCTAACCCACATAGCTCATTTACATAAAGGAAGGAGTGCCTGTGGTGTCTGAGTCAGACCTGACATCTGCAACTGTAGTGCCTTTTAAAACACCTTATAATCTAAAATTTTCAACAGCTGCTAAAAGTGTGGGGGGGGGGACATAAGCCCCAAAGAAAAATGTGCAAACTCCATTCCATCTTAAAAGCAAACCATTTTCTTTGCAAGTTTAAAATGAGGGATGCTTTCAACATTCATTCCTATATTCATACAAAGACCGGTGTTAGGATTTCACTTTCTCACTTACTGCACATTTTCCCCATTCATGGCTATTCACCGGTACTAGAATTATTACATCAAAGTAATCTCTGCAAATACTTAATGGATCTTTAGTGGACAATAGGCAATAGGAAGCAGGTGGTAGAAGTGGAAGACTTTTCTCCTTTTTTTTGGTGAGCTCAAACCTTTGTTTTGGAGTTTGATAACAATCATTATGAGAAGTCGGCCACGATGGGAAGCAATTTAAAAGCTGTATTGACATGACACAATATGCACACGCCGGCACTAGTACCTCCCACTATGCTGTCCTACAAACAGTTGAAGAAGTTTAATTTAGACTCGATTATGTACAGATTCATAAGCACAAGCACTGGAATCAGTCTGAACAAAAAGAAGGAATCTAGTGTGCTTAGTTTTAGTTTATGATATATTATAACGACTGTCAGGGGGAAAAAAACATGGTTTCCAAACATTTAAAGAAACAAATGCACGATGGCCATACATAAACACAACTTTATATCCAAACAGCTTGCAAATGTATAAAGCCAGAATTTTCACATACTCTGATCTACACAGAGACCTAATCAACAGAAGGTATCAAAATTATCCTTTTATTACAAGCGATCCCAGAAACCCCCTTGAAGCTAAAGCTATCAGAAAATATTTAGCTTGTTTCCAAGCCAATATTTTCCTACCCATTTTATTACCTCCCAAAATGTAACACGTTTTCAGTAACTTTAGCTTTGCTGTACACCACATCAAGTGACTTTTTCAGAACTCTTGAAAAATCTGACATTCAAAACGATTCTCCAGTCAATTTGTGCATTATTAAGACGAAAGAAGGTATGCTAAGATCATTTGATCATTGGAAAAACAGCAGAAAAATACTGGGAGCTTTAGGACAGATGGACGAACTTCAGGTCATATAAAACATTACCAAAGCTATATTTGAAGAAAGATATGAAAGTGCCCTGGGTAAGACTACTCTGCGTTGCTAAGGAACACTAAAGACGGATGATATAACTTTGTGTTGAACAGAGTGAACTCCAGCCATTTCTTGTTTATTTGTGAAATGTTTCCTTGTACTGATTATTCATTTTAACAAGTATACAAAAGCTAGTGCCTCATTAAACCATTTAGACATAGAGAAAACACGAATACCATGCAAGTCTTTTAAAAATAGCTAAGCTGCAGAAGAGGGAGAGGGAACCAAAAAAAAGTGCTCTACTGCCACTTCACTCACACTCACACACACACACACACACACACATCAAGAGTCTACTATGTACTACTACAAGGAAGTGTAGTCTGGTGAACTGCTTGATAAACCCAAAGAAACGTAGCTTTGTGGGTTACGCTACAACATTCAACTACCTGTCTGAGAAGAGAACGGAGCCAAAATAAAGAAACAAAACGAAGTGAAAAAAGTCCCATGCCATGGTCTAGATAACATGGTGCATACTTCCCCCCTTTTCCTAGATGGTGATTACTGTGAAATATAAAATGCTAACATAAGAAGTAGCTATTGGAGCCATGACTCTAAATGCATCACTCCAGGTATCTTGCTCTGACAGAAACGGGAAGCCTAAATCTGCTATAAGGCATTATTGACAAGCTCCCTGCCTTTTAGAGAACTCCAACACTCACACATGCTTTTGGTGATGCTGCCAGCAGAGTACTGTGCCCCAAAACAGTGAGAAAAACAAATAAGAGGAATAACTGCAGAAAATTGTTTTCCTTTGTCTGCAAGCATCTGTTGGTAATAGCGATAACAAGTGTAGCAATGATCCTGTTCAAAGTGAGTCTAACAAAAGCCACAAAAAAACTTCCTGCTGTTAAACCATCGCTGTCTTTTCCAAAGGTGTATCAACATTTTGATAAAAACTGTTGCCGGTCATAGCACACCATCAACATGAAAGGATCATAAATGCTATGGAAGCTATTAGGGATTCAGCTCATACATGGTGGGGGCAGCAAAAATACTGACCAGCCTTGCTCATGACTTACCACTATTAGCATACATGCAAAAAGTGAACAGTTCTAACTGTATTCAAGAATTAAAATACCAGATCTGCACTGAGATCCTATGCTTATGGCTTGCAAAAGAAAGATTTCTAACCTCAATAGGATTTACTCTTAAGTAAGTATCATGGAATCATAGAATCACAGAATCACAGAGTTGGAAGAGATTTCAAGGGCCATCCAATCCAATCCCATGCCATGTAGGAACCCCCATCAAAGTATTCCTGAAAGACGGCCATCCCTCCTCTGCTTAAAAATCTCCAAAGAAGGAAACTCCACTACCCTTTGTGGCAGCATATTCCACTGCTGAACAGCTCTAACCAAAGTTCTTCCTAATGTTCAAATGGAATTTCTTTTCGTGTAGTTTGAAAACACTGCTCCGAGTCCTAGTCTCTGAAGCCGTAGAAAACAAACCTGTTCCCTCTTCAATATGACATCATTTCTAATATTTAAACATGGCTACCATATCCCCTCCCAATCTACTTTTTTAAGACTAAACATTCCCAGTTCCCTAAACCACTCCTCGTAATTAATTTCTTCCAGACATTTAACCACCATGGTCATCCTTCCCTGGACTCATTCAAGGTTGTCAACATCCTTTTTAAATTGAGGTGCACATAACTCAGTTCACCAGAGCAAAACAAAGTGGTACTATCACTTCCCTTGATCTACATGCTATGCTTCTGTTGATGCAACCAAGAATCACATTGACTTTCTTAGCCACCACATCACACTGTTGACTCATGTTCAATCTGTGGTCCACCCAAGTTCTCAGATCCCTTCCACGTGTACCTCCAGCCAAGTGTCTCCCACCTTATATCTATGACATTCATTTTTTAACTGCCTAGATGCAGGGCCCTACATTTTTCTCTGTTGAACCCCATTCTGTTAGCATTGGCCCAGCACTCTAATCTGTCAAGGTCATTTTGGATTTTCATCCTATCTTCTAGGGAACTAGCAAGCTCTCCTAATTTGGTATCATCTGCAAATTTAATCAGTCTACTCTGTATTCTTTCATCCAAGTCATTAACAAATATACTGAATAGCAACGGACCCAGAACAGTACCATATGGAACCCCACTGGTCACACACAGAAAGTGAACAGTGAACTGGTCCCACCTCTCCATGCTGAGAAGCCATTTACGATCACACTTGGGGTGCGATTATTCAACCAATTACAAATCCACCTAACAGTAGCATTATCTGTCCCACATTCTACTTTTCCCCCTTTTGAAGATAGGGACAACGCTCACTCTATTTATTTGTTTATTTACTGCCCATCTTCCCAAAGGAACTCTGGGCAGTGTGCAACAATTGGATATAACATTAAAAAATTAAAAACATAGCAATGAATTAAAAATAACAAAAATAAAAAAACAAAAAATAATAGTAATAATCAGCAAGATAGCAGAACAAAATGAAACAGAACAAAAAAAAACCTAACGGTTGCCAAATGCCTCTCTAAAAAGCATGGTCTTAAGTGCTTTTTTGAATGCTGGCAGGGACTGTGCAAGGTGAATCTCACTCTGCAGTTTGTTCCAAAGTGTAGGGGCGGCCTCCAACAAGGCACAGTTTCGAGTGATTGATTTCCGGGCCTCCCTGGGGGTGGCCACCAAGAGTGAGAGCACCTGCGACATTCTGGTGGGCCAGGCCTCAATTGACCTCTGGAAGATCTGCTCCGTCAGGTACTCAGGTCCCAAGCCGTGAAGGGTTTATAAGTAAAAACCAGTACCTTGAACCTCATTCGGGACACACGGGCAATCAATGAAAACGAGCCAGAACTGGGGTGATGCGGTCATATCTGCCCGCACCAACCACTGGTCCGGCTGCTGCATTTTGTACCCAACAAGGGTCAGGGGAAACCCCACATAGAGGGTGTTGCAACAATCTATCCTCGAGATCACAAGCGGCTGTACAACTGTTCTCAAGGAGGCCCTGTCCACGTACGGGCAGATCTAAAAAAGGCTGCAAAAGACTCACAAGTGAAATCACTAGGAGGAGGCCCAGGCTGACCAGGATTGATGAGGACTCGAACCACCCGGAACAACTCCAACTGGTGGTTCGAGGCCCCACCAATTATCAGGGAGGCATAAGATCCTTTGGCCTCCCTGACCATCCATCCAAACATAACTCCTGATCAGTAAACAAACAGCAGCCCAACTGAATGCCGACTGGTCCTTTCTCTATCTGCTCTCGAGTTTTCTACATTCTTGCTTCATTGCTCTCAACTCAGCCATGAACCATGGCGAGGAGTGAGCTCCACAACGAAGATGCTTGGGGGTGATCCGGTCAATGGCCTGGGTGGCATCCTCATGCTACCTCTCCACCAGGGCTTCTACCGGATCATCAGGCAGACTGTCAGAAAGCTCACTGAGGGCCTCTAGAAACCAATCTGGGTTCAGAAGCCTTTGGGGGTGGGCCCAAAAAAAGGGCCTAGGTAGCAGATAATTGTCTGACCGTGACAAGGTTGAGTCACAATGTCCCCAACCCTCAGATTATAATCCACTGACATGGAGGAAAAGACCAGGTCCAAGGTATGCCCTGCTCTATGGATGAGGCAAACAACATGCTGGGACAGATTCATGGAGGCCATGGACTCCATGAAGTCCAGAGCTGCTCCTGAAAGCCCATCCTCAACATGCAAGTTGAAGTCCCCTACCACCAAAAAGTGGGGCGACATCAACAAAGACGCCGAGGTGAACTCAGTGAGCTCTAGTACGGACTGTGCAGGGTTGTGGAGAGCACACTACCACAGCATAATGCCAGACCTGTCCCAATGACCCACCAATAGGTGAAGGCATTCTAGCACAGGACACACCAATGATAAAAAGAGACTCCCTGTAAACAATGGCCACCTCACCCCTCCGACCCTCTGACCTGCCCACATGCTGGGCTTGAAGTCCAGGAGGGCAGAGCTGGGGGAGGGACGCCCCTCCCTCTGACCTCACCCAAGTCTCAGTAAAACAAAGCCAGGCTTGCCCACCCGTCCATGATGACATCATAAGGGACCGGGATTTTCTGCCAGTTCTTTTAATATCCTTTTGTGTAATTCATCTGGCCCAGGAGACTTAAATTCATTTAGGGTTTCCAGATATTCCTGTTTCCAGATATTCCCTACCTATTCTATATTGCAATTTCCACCCTACCTCATATATTCTTCATCCCGGTTGAATTCTTTTTTCCTTTTTGGAGAAAACTGAGACAAAGAAGGTGTTGAGTAGTTCTGCCTTTTCCCTGACTCCTGTTAGTAACTGGCTATCGTCACCACACAGAGACCCTATCATTTCCTTAATTTTCCTTTTGATGCAGATACAACATTAAAAAAACACCATTTTTACTATCTTTAATCTCTCTGGCAATACTTTTTACCACCCCCCTGCATATACTGGTTATTTGCTTATGCAGCAATACCTCAGATAATGAATGCCTCTGATAATGAATTAACTCAGATAGTAAATGGGAATTTCCAGGTACCTGTATAACGGTTCCTCAGATAACAAATGTTCCCTATGTGCTGCCTCCGATAACGAATTTTGCATCATGCCTTGCAAAAAAAGTGTACATTCAACACACACCCATAGTTTGTGGAGGGGTGGAGAATAGACATGGGCACGACTCGGCGAAATTTTCGTTTCCGTTTTCGTTTGTTGTTTCCGTTACGTAACGAAATGACAAACGAAAATTGAGCTGGAAATTGAACGAAACGAAACGACCCATGAAAATTGTGGTCGTTAGTTTCGTTTCCGTTACTGGCGGCGCGCAATGAAATGAGCTGTTTTTTAAATGTTAAAAAACGCCCTGGACATCCATAAAAATGCAGCGATAATTATTTATACTGTCTGATAATACCTACCAGGGGGGTGGGGATCCTTAAAACGTGCATTTATGTCTTTTCTCAGATCTCTGTATTTTTTTTTTCCTTTAAGGGGAGTTGGGGACATTGACCCAAAATGGCTCCCAGATGCCTAATATTGATTTCTTGGGTATTAAAACGCCCTGGACATCCATTAAAATGCAGCGATAATGCGAGAATTATTTGAAATTATTACCTACCAGGGAGTTGGGGTCCTTAAAACGTTTGGTTTTGTCTTCTCCCATCACGATAAGGATGACAATGACAAAATGGATGTCGCCAGCCACTCCAGCCACAACATGGAGGCAAGCCATGTGATGGGATCATGTAAATTCTTGGAAAACTTCAACCAATAGCATGCCCAGGTTGCAGACTGGGCAGGTCTGGCAGCCACAGAGGGCATAAAAAGCTCTGGCAGCCCCCGGAAATGCTTTAAAATCATGCAAAAAGCGGATAGAAACGACAAACGAAAAAACGAAAAATGAAACGACGAATTTTTGAAAAAATTTGCGACAAACGGAAACGACCCGAAACGGACCCGTCCCGAAAAACGACAACTAGAAACATAATTTTTTCTGGTCGTGCCCATCTCTAGTGGAGAAGTTAGAGGTTTTTTTCATGGTGTTTTAGAGCCAATTGGGACATTTTTTGCTAAGGAATTTGGACCTTTTGAACTTGGAAAGGTAGGGAGCTGAGGTTTCCTTGCTCCTTCCTGTTCCAATGTGGAGGGGTGAGCTTAGAATCGTCCTGTATTTTTTTCTCTGAGTTTGGTGGGATCAACCAAGCGTTTGTTTTGGAGCTGTATTGATCTTTGAACTGCTTTGCATTGCAGTTTGGGCAGAAGATCTTTGAACTGCTTTGATTCACAGTTTGGGCAGATCTTTGAACTGCTCTGCATTGCACTTTGGGCAGATCTATGAACTGCTATGCACTGCAGTGTGGGCGGGAGACTGCCTTGAGAATTTTGTTGAAAAAACAAAACAAAACATTTGTATCCACTCAGAATATGAACCTATCAAGCCACATGACTGCACTGGTGGATTCTGCATCTTTTCCCAGCACTTATGCACAGAATTATGACATTCTAGACAGTGTTCTCCAACCATGAAACTGAGCATGTCATAAACTGGACCGGCAGTAGCAAATCCTATTGCATAGAATTCTAGAATATGCAGGGGAAGATCTAGAGATGCAAATGCATTCACTGTCTCAGCACATGTCAAACTCTTAAGTTGTAACTGACAAAATGGACAGTGCAAAAAAAAAAAAAAAGCCTAATGGGTTGTGGTGGGGCCTGCTCAACATGGAGTTGGGTTTGAATGCAACAACAAACTATGGTTTACTGTTAAATCGGAACAAGAGTACAAGCATCCACAGCTTTTTCATGCAGCACCAAATCATTACATCCTAACTAACCCAATCTGTCATATACTGTGCTAACTACCAGCCATTGCTCCAAACATTATTGGCATTTAGCTATGATTTCTTAGTGTTCTTGAATATGGAGAGGTTACTGCACAAAAGCAATTAATCTGACAATTATTTTTACAGATTTTATAGTATAAAAAGAATGTCATCTACATAAGACACACAAAAATATATTGTCCTAGTTGCCTGCAACTCTAAAGTAGCACCAGATAGTATGATGTCGCACTGCTGTGTCCAAAGCATTTCCTTTCTGTTACAATATTTGCAGAGATGACAATGTGCTGTTTTAAAAAATGGAACACTCATTATTGAGGAATAAAGGACATATATAAGTTACTGACCAGTGTCCCACAATCTAAATACAACTGATATTTCCCGAACATCCTACATAATTCCATTAAAAATGTGTCCAGTCTAGTTATGAGAACACCAAGTCTCTTAATTTGAAGTTTCTGCAGTTAAAAAACATCTAACACAGCCATCTGTTTTATAAGAAGTCAGTAGATTAAATTAAAAAGAAAGCTAATAGTTTTAAGCAGAAGTGAGACTAATTTTTAAAGCACTGCCAGCAACAGCAATCAGGGCCATGTAACCCGACAACGATAAATCATATCCAAAAACAAAAGGAATTTATGACAACAGAAGCATTTTTTTCCCTTTAAGGGGGAGGAGGGAGGTTAAGTGTAAGATCAAGACAGGAAATTGTTCTTGTTAAGCTGAAAGATCATGTAATTGTTTATTTGGGAAAACTCTGATTTACCTTAAACTATGTGCAAGGTTGGAATGAGAAGGTCACTGGGTATTAAATTGCAGTCCAGTAGACAACCAAGGTCAAAAGCAAATTTTCTGAAAGTTTATATTAGAAAGACCTTGAGCTTTTGTATTCACAAAATATGACTAAGGTTCCCCTCAGGGCACCCAACTCCACTGCATATAAACTATAGGAAACAAACTAAACAAGGCTGAGAAAGTGCTGAGGGATATTAATTTAGAAATTTTTACATGTTTTAGGGTCAAAACAGGAAACCAAGGTTGCTTTAAATTTTCCCACCAGGCTCTTGATATGATCTAACTAGGGTACTAAACTTGGGCCTGGATAACTATGCTGATGGGCTCACTATGGGTGTTTATACACGACCCCTAAGCTCCGCAGCAAATGGCTGCAAGCTCCGGAGCTTAAAAATGTTTCCCCACCAGCTCCGGAGCTAACAGAAAATTAAGTGTGACCCCGCCCACCTAAGCGCGACCCAGCGCACCTTTCAAGTACCTGCTCTTTGATGGTGAAAAATTTTGATGCGGAGAGCGCCGGGCTCTCCTCGCTTCTTTTTGTTGTTGTTTTTTTTGCCTCCTGTCCCTTTAAGAGGAACCAGGAAGTAACGGGGGGTAGTCGGAGCAATTTCCACGGCACTCAGAGGTAAGAGTGCATTCTTTTCTCCCTTTTTAAGGCTTTTTTTCCTCCCTCCCCTCACGCAGACAGAAGCAAGGAAGTGCGGAGTCGTGGGGAGGAAGGAAGAGTAACGAACCCCCAAGATCTCTGGTCCGAATTTAAGGGACCAGCGGATCTTAGGGGTCGTGTAAAAAGGCTCTATGTGAGCCACTCCATCCCAGTTCAGGGTGTGTGGGAGTGGGGGAATGTACTATAATCAGCCTTACAAGGCTGTTGGGGAGATCATAAAAGTAGAGGTAGGACCAGATTTTCACACCTGAGAACAAATCACTGTCTCCAAACGAGATGAATGTTAACAGAAAGCCTGAAGAAGCATGAGGATTCCATCCAAAAAGATTTATTATCCCCCTTTACATCACAGTTACATCTCTGTTTTCAGGAAAACCACTATGAAAGGCAACGCTGTGCAATGTGAAGCATTGTCAGCTTGCTGGATAGTCGCACATTTGTTTATAATATCACATCACAGCTGCAGCATATATGGTAAAGGTGTATACTTGAGACCTTTACTTTAACTAATTGCAAGTGTTACTATGGTTTCCTGGGGTCTGAATTGGAGTAAGTGTGTAAAGAAGCATTGTTCTGTATGCTCCCTAATGCATTATTTATTTATTTATTTATTTATTTATTTATTTATTTATTTATTTATTTATTTATACCGCCAGATTTTCCCAGACAGGAATTTGGGGCGGTTAACAAAGAATATCATACAATAAATACAGAGAAAAATAATCAGTTCCACAATATGACATAAAGTAAAAAAACAAAACAAACAACCATCAGTAGAACCAAAATTTAAAAAGCTAAAAATACAAAACATTAGTTGATTTTTAAAAAAACCTTCAGAAAGTACACCACTGGCAAAATTGCCATTTCATTACAATCTTAAAACTCAAGTCCGAACAAAATCATGGCCATCCTGTAGCTACCTTTTTGTCTGGTTCGGATAGCACTGAAATCACATTCACCTTGCAAATATCCCTTGATGTATGTTCCCACCCCCCAACCCTCAGGTAATTTAGTTTTGGACCAGGTTTTGAATTCTTGAATTCTACTCTTCTTCTGACACTTATTTCAAACATTACTCTTCCACTCAGTGTAGCACTTCAGTTAGTAATCTACCGCTTGCCCCAGGCAGAAGAGAACCATTGACACAATGAGAATTAGCTAAATGTTGATTCACTGAAATCTATTCCTAGGAATGATCCCTGCAACCAGACATATATGGCTACATAGTTCTATTACAACCTTGCTTCGTCATGCTTTTTATCAATTAACAACCAGTGCTAGAACATGACATTCAAGGAAATGTGTAACATCTGAGGTTGCATTCATTTGTGAACAAGTTATGTTTCGTACTAGATAAAATGAAACACAAACATGAAATTCTCTGTGAGCCAGGTTTTCTAGATAAGCTGAAGATCTTCACCTTGACTCAGACCTAGGTTTTCATAGCTCCAATCTCTGTCATCTACATCCAGCTGCTGTAACCTCTCTAGAGCCCTTATAAAGGGGTAAGTAACACTACAAGGCAAATAAATCTATCAACAATATCCTACTATAAGGGACTGTCCAAACAGATAAACATGCAACAATTTTTACTATGCCATGCCCAGACAGCTTTCCAGAAGGGGCCAACAATGTGTAAATAATAGCTCAATTAGCCACATTTATGGGTAGTCAGCTCTTTTTGGGGGGGGGGGTTCCTAAGAACTAGCCCCATGCCTCAACCCCATCAAGTTTGTTTACTTTTTAATAGCAAACCACCAAGATCTAAACTGGATGGTATTTTTTCCATCTTCTCAACTGCTGATGCAGAAACAGATGCCAAACATCTTTTTTGAACGGTATGCTTGGGCATGAATCTCTGTATAAAAAAACAAAAGAAAAGTGTCTGACTTAAATGGCCTCTAGAGAGAAATTAGGTCAAAAGCATACCCTACGGCTTGACATTGTGCTGTTAGTACAAGACATGAGTAGTCAACACACCATTAAAGCACTGCCCATGCTCCCACCCGAGATGTGAACTGTGAAAACAGCTTGTTTTTCTATACATGCATCACTACCGTCTGATAAGTTTCCAACATGCTATACCTTGTTTGGTCCTGCTTTCTGCTCACATCCCATTGTTATCTAAAAGAGCTCAACAAGACTAGATCTCTATGAAGCAAAGCAAAGTATTCTGCTTATATAACTCCCTTAGTACTTAAAGCACTCTCTGGGCGGTTTACAATTTAATTATGCAGGCTACACATCCTCCATCCCACCCCGCAAGCTGGGTACTCGTTTTACCGACCTCGGAAGGATGGAAGGCTGAGTCAACCATGAGCCGGCTACCTGGGATTGAGCCCCAGTTAATGAGCACAGTTTCAGCTGCTGTACAGGCATTTAACCACTGCATCATGAGGTTCCCTGTGTCATGAGGCTTCTATGAAGATTTTGCCTAGAGAATTTCAACATTGAGAACTGAAAGCTATTAAACCTAACAAGGGGTCCCAAAAGTTTAGTTCTAAGTAGGTGTCACAGTGAGTGCTGAATCGCATTTTCCCTTTTTAAAGTGAAAATGTAGATAAGATAAGATGAATGAAGGATATGCTGATTGATGGTGCCAGAGAAGCACAACATATTCAGATATAAGCATAAAACAAACAAACAGAACAGAAGAATGGACTTGGCAGTATTTCTTCTAGGTAGCTTACAACAAAAACAAAGTCACTTAACAGATCTTTTTACTTTATAACATACCATATATACTCGAGTATAAGTCGACCCGAGTATAAGTCGAGGCCCCTAATTTAACCCCCCAAAACTGGGGAAACGTATTGACTCGAGTATAAGTCTAGGGTGGGAAATGCAACAGGGCCTGACAACTCTTCCTTTGTGAGCTGAGTGTGTGATGTTTAAAATAACTTTTAGCCACTGATGCAAGTGCTTGGGTCAGTGGCTAAAAGTCATTTTAAACATCGTGTGCCGCTCCCCTGTGATGCAGAGGGGGGTCATGAGAAGCGACATGCAATGTTTAAAATGACTTTTAGCCATAGATGACTTGCCTCAGTGGCTAAAAGTATCGACCCGAATATAAGCCGAGGGCCCCTTTTTTCAGCCCAAAATTAGGGCTGAAAAACTAGTCTTATATTCAAGTATATACAGTAATTACAAATGTTAGAACACAAAACCAGAGGCAGATTACCACAGCAATCAGATACTTAAAATATTAAAGAAGGGTAGGGAGAGGGAGAGAGAGAGAGGACAGACCTTCAAACAGTACTTTAAAATTACGTTCTAAATACCTACAAAGGAAGATTTTTACTAGCCTCCAGAGAGTTATTAGTTGCAAAGCCTAGGTGCAGCCACTTTTAATGACCTTCTCCTTAGTCCCATTAACTAAGCATACCTCTGGGTGACTGGATATACTGGAAGGACTTTAAAGATTATCTCAATAGGTGGGCAGGTTGCAAAAGAGAAGGCAGTTCTCCAGATGCCCTGATCCCAGCACATTCAGGGCTTTAAAGATCATCACTCCCACGTAGAATAGTACTGGGAAATAAACAAGAGGATGGTGTGACTATTCCAACAAAGAAATAACCTGTCCCCTGTACGGTCCCACTAACAATTGGGCTTCAGCAACAGGAACACCAAACATACGCCATTCTGTTTCGCAGCCTATCACTTTTCAGGTCGTGCATTTGCAGAACAGTGATAATTGCCTTTAAAACTTGGTTGTCCCCAAGCACCAATGAGGAAGAAGGCACCGGCCAACAAGTACCAATTCAATAGCAACAAGAGTGCCAGTTTGCAAACTCTGATCAAAATCATACACTTTATATTTAATTCTATTTTAATAACAACCTTTTGTTCAAAAAAATTAAACTGATGTTAATCCTCCCCACATTATACCAACACCATGACGGAGAAACCTTCTACCTAACTGCTCGGCATTTTGACCCTAGACTTCTAGCCAATGTCCATACTAGATTTATATTTTGCATTATTAACATTACATGTTTTATATAGTATTTGAAATTCTCAAGTTGATCATGCTGTGAAACTAGGATGGCAGACAAACCTTCAAAACAATCAAATATACACAAGAAAGATCAATACCAGATCTGCAGGATTTTGAGAGAACTTAGCTCCCAAATTGAGATGGAACATAAATAAAAGATCAACTTTTAGATCTGAATTTGTTCTCATTATGCTTCTCAAAATTAGCTGTGATTATCCTATCATGTGAAAATATGCTTTCCTCCCATCACACAGGTTTTTTTTATCAAGCCTAAGCTTCTAAATAAAGAAATGTGCATTAGAAGTGAGCAAGAAGAATTGGGGAGAATTCATTCCACTTCATGTCTTGAAAGCTCTAATTAAAATTCAATATTGCACTTTACATATGGGTTCTTATATGAAACTCCTGTCATGGCTAAGGCTTAAGGTTAACCAGGTTAATAGAGTCCAATAAAACAGTTCTATTGAATTATACCAAGCTACTGTAATACACCAGGCTGCAATCTGCTTCTCTTTTATTTCTGACCACTGCACTGAGATTTAAGCCAACAATATGCGGTTAGAATCCAAGAACTATTTATGTGTAGGATAGAAACTTTCAAACGCCACCCCTCTTCCCTTGAAGAAAGTGCATATATTTACACCTCAAATATTTCCCTCCAGTCTGCTATGCCCATTGTCACAGCGTTATGTGTTAACAGATCTGAGCACACTTGCCAAGTATCACTCAGTTGAAACAGAGACACTCCCCTCAATATGGATTCATTTTAAGAGAGGGTCCAACCCCCCTGCATTTAAAAGAAACCTCCAATCCAGGGAGAATTTTATGAACATCTTTAAACCCAAGCACTTCATTATTTTTAAGCCATGCCTCTTTAAGTTAAAAAATTATTTCACTAAACACTTTGATGTACACAGAGAAACAATGTTACCAACTGTACTATTTTACTAGTTTTTCAACAAGTCCTGTTACCTGTATTTATGATATAAACTACCCAAATCTTCTTGTAGGTGAACTGCCTCAAGTTAAGACTAACACAAGAGAATTTGCTGTCAAAAGTTACGCCATCAGTGTAATGCTGGTATAGCCACACAAGAAGATTTGGAGCGACAATTACCATGTACCTTAGCTATAGCCGGAGAAACAGTGCTCCAGTGTTTCATACAACAGGCCTGCATCTCACCACAGACAATGGGATCAATTATCTCTCTTTTTTCTCACAATGAACAAACTGAACCTGAAGTTTGGACATTACTTCAGGTAATAAAACTCCCTAGTGTCCAGAGTAATAAAGATCACAAAAGCCAGCAAAGCTATCTGTTTCCCATATGTTTTTTGGGGGGGCCAATACAGTATATAAATTCAACAACACATAATGCAGTGTTATATGTGTCTACGCAACAAATACAGCATTTGACACTTTAAAGACTGCTTGGGTGTTTGTTTGTTTTTGTTTTGTTTGGCACAAGCTTTCTGGGCAGAATGCATACATTCTTAATAAATACCCTATCTATTACCATCTCTTAAAAATACTGTAGTGAATGAATGAATGATATTCACCAAGTGAACTTAGAGCTACATTCAGGTTTTTAATGTGGAAAGTACTCAGGAGTGTTTTACCAATCACCACTTCCGGAGGGCGTTCTGAGATTTTACAACTTGTCCACGGTCACCAGGGTGGCTGGGCACATATCCTCATGTTCCAATTGATCTCAGCTGGCCCCTCTCCTACGAAGGATACTGGGAGTCTCAGCTTTTGACCACTGGCTCCACAACCAGGGACTCCAAACTACTGAGCTATATCAACTTCCCAAAATATAAGCAGCACCAGACCTCAAATAAGCCACTCACGAGTTTAGACAGAAATGAAAGAAGCTATAGGTCAGGATAAGACAACAAAAAAGTGGCATGCTGCAACTATGGGCTCATTAGACCTATGCATCCGAAGCCTGAGGGAAAGGAGTTGAGACTTCAGCCCATTCTAATCTTGCAAACCAAGCATCATGTTTTACTGAGAAATCCCATGATTTGCCATGGGAAGCTTGCTTCTGTTGTGAGCATGCATGCTAACCTACAAACTCACTAGGTCAAGTATGCAAAAGCCTCAGCACATGCAAAAATGCTGAACAGCCAATTCTGCCAAATGAAATCAGTTACCAGACAAAACAGCAGCTCTGACAGCAACCCTGCACCACTATGAGCTGCTCTCCAGAACCTGCCATGAACTGAAGGTGCCGTGGTTAAGTATGGGCCCTTGGGATTTTAAAAGCAGCCACTTGCACCCAACTGCCCTCTTAACATGTTCTAGGAATGTTAAATGTGCCCATTTTTACTTTCTCTCCCATCAACAAGGAGAGAGCTCCTGAACAGCTGCTAGGGCCATCTAACCCTACTATGGAACAGCTATTCATCAATATGTTTGTGAAGATTCTGTCATCCAGATCCACATCATGTGCCATCCTACATCCCAATTGTTCCCAGCCTCCAAAATCAGGTGACTGTGGACATCCAGCACATCTGGAAGGCATCAGGGTGAAGAAGGGTTGTGTACTTGGGCAGCTGAGTACAGTACTCCTGCTGATTTCCTCCCAGCTGAAAGGAAACTAGAGCCTCATGGCACAGTGGTTAAATGCCTGTACTGCAGGTAAAATTGTGCTCAAGACCTGGGGTACAATCCCAGGTAGCAGGCTCATGGTTGACTCAGCCTTCCATCCTTCCGAGATCGGTAAAATGAGTACCCAGCTTGTTGGGGAGCAATGTGTAGCCTGTATACTGTAATTAAAAACTGTAAACCGCCCAGAGACTACTTGAAGTGATATGGGGCGGTATATAAGCAGACCACTTTGCTTTGCTTTGCTGTATATCTTTTATTTAATGATATAACTTCTGTCACCCTCACTCTCCATGTAACTATATTTTTCCTTGAAAATTCATTATCACCTTCTCTTGTTTAGATTGAGCAACAGGATAAAGGCAAGAACCAGAGAAACTAACCAACCCTTAGTAAGGGGCATTTACAGTGGTACCTTGTATAAAGGAATTAATTCGTTCCAAATGAAATTATGTTAAGCAAATTTTCCTTTATACAAATTCCCATAGGAATGCATTGAAAACGGAGTAATCCCATTTTTATGTTGTACAGATTTTCCCCATAGGCAATTATGTTAAGCAAATTTCCCCTATCTCCAGAATTTTTTATGTTGTACAAATTTTATGTTATACAAGCTGTTTGTTATACAAGGGTCCACTGTAGTTTCCTCCATCTTTTAAAGCCCCTCCCTCATTTTCCTCCAGGCTTAATAAAATAAGCAAAAAGGAGATGAGGGAGGAAGCCCTGCCCTCTGAGTTTAATGGCAGTTGTCCCCAACATGGCACTGTCCACAATAATGGACGCACTACCCATCAGGAATGCTGGGATTTGTAATCCAAACCCATCCCATTGGGGGAAAGTGCTTTACAGTAGGAACTGGACTATCGGTCATGAAACTAATGCTCTAATAAAATATGCTTTCTTTATAAAATAATGCTCTTTTGTTGCGTTTGCTGCAACTAACCCAGAAGACTACAGTGGACACATTAAAAGCATGGACGAAGGTGGAGGGGCGGGGGCTTAACAGCGAAAGAAAGGCCCGTGGCGCGTTCTTTGGAGTCCTCTTCTTAGGGGCTGCACCAGGGCTCAACCGTGGCACGAGAAACAGGTCTCGGAGGTCGCAGGGGGGCAGAGGCGGTGAGCCACGACCTCCTCCTCGGAGGGAAAGCTTGCCTCCAAGCGCGAGAAGGGCCTACGTCGTTGCCGCGGGGCCCTGGGAAGCCCAGGCGGTGCCGGCCAGTCTCGGCCCAGGAGCCTACCCACCACCCCACCACCCCCGAGGACGAGGGGAGCTGCGGACTCTGTCCTTGGGGCCGAGGCCGCGCTCCTCGCCGAGGCTTCCTTCCCCGCGGAGCGTGGCAGCGCCCGCCTCTTCCCTTGCACGCCGAGCGAAGGGCGGCGGCTACGGCGACCACTTCCCCCCCCCGCCTCCAGCGCCCGTCTGTCCTAGCCGCACCAGAGCTCGCGCACCGGGGGAGAAGAGACCGGGGACACGTTTCCGTGGGCCCGGTCTGGACTGAAGAGCTGCCGACGAGGGGGCAAGCGGGCGGCTGGCCAGATAGGTGGCTCCAGAGGCCGGCCCGCTTGCCTCCTCCTCCTTCTCTTCTTCCGGCGGCGGCGGCGGCAGCTCTCCTCTGTCTTGTGACCCGCGGCGCCCGAGCGGCCCTGGCACCGACGCGCCCTCCCTCCTTGCGCCCTGGCCGCGCGCGGAGGAGCCGCCCCCCTTTGCCGCCCAGCTTGTCTCTTCGCGCGGCCCTGGCGCTTTACCCCACCTAGAGGGGGGGACTCACCTCCTCCTCCTCCTCTCGGGTCCCTCCTGGAGGCCGGCTGGAGCAACGCGCTTCCTTCCCGGCTCCTCCCTCTCGGTCTCCACCACCACCACCAGCAGCCCCCACCTCCACACAGACACACACACACACGCACGCACAGAAAGAGAGAGAGAGAGAGAGAGACTGCTCGCCCCAACGCGGAAGGAAGAGCCCGGCGCAGGACCGCCGGCGGGGGGGTTGGCGCACGGCTTGGTGACCCGCGCGCTTCTCCCAAGCAAGGTTCTCCCCGTTTCCCCAAAAAGCCGGCGACTCCTTCACAACCGGCTTGGCTTCGGCCCCCCGCAGTGGCCGACGAATCTGCGGCCCCGAGCCTGGCCTGAGAGTGCTTACTCGGAAGTACGGCTCTGTTTGCTTCCAGGGCATTTACTTCCGAGTAAGTTAGTGGGGTTCCCTTCTCCCTGCCAGGATCTCAGTCCTGAGGCTAGTAGGGAGCGCTGCCCTGGAAGAAGGCGCGGCGTGTTTCAGAAATAAAACAAGATTATTCCTTCGTTTTTGATTGTTAAGAGTTTAGATCCGTCCGCTTTCTCATCCACCCCGAGCCTTGTGTGCCTCATCGCAACACAGGAGCCTGCTATTTCATTATATGAAAGACTGTTTAATTCTGAATAATTGCAAAAACGATAATTTTGGGTGTAGCCATGCTAATGAAATAGGGTGGGTGGGTTCCTGGATAAAAACCCTTGGATTCTGTCATTGAAGCACCCCAGCTGAAGGGCGGTCACCTGGGCTTCCACCTTTCTGCTTCTCTCCACCTCAAAGACAGAACATCCCTCAAGGCAGAGTCAAGGCATTCAGGTCTTGTATGTGTAATGTTTTCTTACAAATTAGCCCCATGTAAATGTGCGTCTAAATACAGACCTAATATTAGAACATTTATAGTTCCTTACAGGAGACCTCATGCTGCAGTTCATGTGGGTATTCATATAAGAGGTTTTATCTGTTTAGATGTGCAATGCATGCCCACATATAATTCTGAAAGGAAATTTAAAATGCTGAAGTAGAAGAAAACTATGGATTTTAAGAATACAGCCTTGGGTAGGCTTTGCCTGGAGAGAGATCAACATATTTAAACCAAGATACAAATACAAGTAGTATTTGTATCTTGGAATCAGCCTTCCATAGCCATGGATAAGCTGCTGGTTGAAACTGAAAAAGGCATACATTACTACAGTGGGGTTGGATGATGTTGTCAGCCTTAGACACATAGAACTGCATGAACAGGATTCTGACCTCATGATAGGAAAGAGATGGTGCTCTTGAGTGCTTATTAGAGCAATTCTAAATTATTGAATTAGGTGTGAATTGTATAAGGGAAACCTCACTGGGTTGGAGAAACTGAGTCAGTAAGTTTTTCAGTTGCCTTGTGAATGTGAATAAAATGGCTATTCTAAACTTCAGATCACATCTCTTCTAATTTAACAACAGTCATGTCATATCCTTCCTGACCACAGATAATGACTGTGAAGATAGGAGGGGAATAGACCGTTTTCTGTTGAGGTGAACCATAGGTTCTTGCCATGGGGAGGGCAGAGTTTTCAAAATGAGAAGGCAGAGAGAAGGATGTTTGTTCACCACCCGGAGTTCCTTTGGAAGACGGGCGGTACATACATACATACATACATACATACATACATACATACATACATAC
>JAHTLZ010003547.1:14925660-14941092 GCA_023846285.1 Phrynocephalus versicolor
ATACATACATAAGGAGCACAGCTGATGTTTGCCACTTGAAAGAGTTTGTGAATGGCATAATGTTTAGACCCAGGAGTTACTCTGCCAGTAAGCAATACAAATCAATAGTGACACAATTTTAGAGGAAACTAATGGAGCTTTTAGGGGAGGAAGTTGCATAGCTTGTCAGTGGTGATGGGAGACACGGCAGGGCCCTCTCTGAAGTAGGAGAGGATAATTAATACATTCTGGCCTCCCTTGGGCAACAATGCCCCCACCCCGTTGGGTAATCCTTCCCTTCCAGAACCTCCATTGAATTGTTTTGACACAAAGCAAGAAGAGAACTAGTACTGTTGGAAAGTACTCCCGACTTGGTGCCCCAGGTATTTAACCAATTATGTTTTCACAGTGACTCATGGAGCCATTAACATAGCAGTGGCAGGAGGGCCATATTTTGATCATTTTAGAATATCATGGAATCTTCCAAAAGCTGCTCTTTTTAAAATTGGGAGCGCCGCTGTCAATCAGAATCTGACAGGAAGAGCTTATTCCTCGTAGCCATTCTGTGCTGCCATTGTGAGGTGAAGGCTCTTTCCTAGCCCTTGGACTTCTCAATTCTGAGGACTAATAAAAATCTGTTCTTTCTCCCAGCAGGCATAATGGTTTCATAGCCTAAGGGTTCCGAGGACAGTGATCGTGAACCGTCACTGGGATCTATGTTTTGAAGCTTTAGTGACATCTGTGTGAGGGACCACAATTCCCTTCATAGCAACATTCTGAATGACCAAATCAACTGCTGAAATGTGTCCCTTTCGGAAACGGTATATGTGCTCTCTCCAGCAGACACTAGGCACGTCTCTAGACTTTCCTGCCTATATTGGACAAAGTGTGAATGTTTATGCCACACCAAAAATCTATTAGGCAGTCTTCACTGTGCCAGAGATCCCTTTGTTGCTGTTGTGTTCCCAATAATTTATTGCAGCAGCCTAAGAAGTAATTAACAGGAAATATGAAATTTTGTACGAAAGAAGCAGAATATTAGCCCCGAAAACCAAGTTTTAGTTTAATTACAGTCGCACAAAAGGAAAATCTATTACTGTATATTATATGCAAGGCATTACGCTGACATTATAAAGAATGACAATAGCTGAAACCTTGTTGCTTAGCTTAGTAAGGCACAACTAGAATAGGCCCATTGAATCAATGGGAGTTTGGTGCATTAAGTTGTCTGGAAGTTCATTAGATTCAGTGAGGCAACTCTTTAATTGTGACGTACCATGTCAAGCAGCGGGATTTCAGCTAATAAGTATTAAAACTATAATTCAAGGTATCCCCACCCTGTACTTTTGGTTTAGGGAAGAAACTTGTTTTTATAATTATTTCTCATGTTCATAAGCTTCTGTATTTCCTGCTGTCCTCTGTAAGTGGAAGTGCCAAGATGTCACAAGACTGGGAGTTCTTACATATTCTTAAATAGAAAGAGGAAGCATTCAGTAATTTTATGAGAACAGTCATTTATAGGCAGTATACGATCACAACAACTGCTCATTGTAAGAGCTATAATATTTCTTCATACAAGAGTTTGAAAAAGTTTTGTTTTGCTGGCAGGGGACTGAAACTTCCTGAGATACCAGCTTTTTAGAATTCCAAGTCTAGTCCAAAAAAGCAATTTTCCATAGTTGTTCAATCATTCAGTCGTGTCCAACTCTTCGTGACCCCATGGACCAGAGCATGCCAATCCCTTCTGTGTTCCACTGCCTCCTGGAGTTTGTTTGTTTGTTTGTTTGTTTGTTTGTTTGTTTATACAACTTATATGCCGCCCACTACCCAAAGGTCTCTGGGTGTGGTCAAATCCATGTTGGATGCATCGATAACACCATCAAACCTTCTCATTCTCTGCCGTCCCCTTTTCCTTTTGCCTTCAATCTTTCCCAACATCAGGGACTTTTCCAAGGACTCTCCTCTCCTCATGAGGTGGCCAGAGTACTGGAACATCAGCTTCAAAATCTGTCCTTCCAGTGAACATTCGGGGTTGATTTCTTTCAGGATGAATAGGTTTGATCTCCTTGCAGTCCAGGGGACTCTCAAGACTCTCCTCCAGCACCACAGCTCAAAAGCGTCAATTCTGCGGTGATCAGACTTCTTTATAGTCCAGCTCTCACTTCCATACATCACTACTGGAAAAACCATAGCTTTGACTATCCTCACCTTAGTTGGCAAAGTGATGCCTCTGCTCTTTAGGATGCTATCTAGGTTTGCCATCTCTTTGCTCCCAAGAACCAGTTGTCTTTTAATTTCATTGCTGCAGTCGACATCTTCAGTGATCAAGGAGTCCAAGAAAATAAACTCTGTCATTGCCTCCATATCTTCCCTTTCTATTTGCCAGGAGGTGATGGGACCAGTGACCATGAGCTTAGTTTTTTATGTTGAGCTTCAGCCCATTTTTTTCACTCTCATTAAGAGATTCCTTAATTCCTCCTCACTTTCTGCTATCGGAGCAGTATCATCTGTGTATCTGAGGTTGTTGATATTTGTTCCAGAAATCTTACTTCCGGCTTTTGATTCATCCAGTCCTGCCTTTCGCATGGTGAACTCTGCATATAAGTTAAAAGGGCAAGGTGACTGTATATAGCCTTGTCGTACTCTTTTCCAAATTTTAAACCAGTCAGTTGTTCCATATCCAGTTCTGACTGTTGCTGCTTCTCCCACCTATAGATTTTGTAGGAGATAGATAAAGTGGTCAAGCACTCCCATTTCTTTAAGAACTTGCCAGTTTGTTGTCTACACAGTCAGGGCTTTGGCATAGTCAATGAAGCAGAAGTAGATGTTTTTCTGGAACTGTCTAGCTTTTTCCATAACCTAGCACATGTTGGCAATTTGATCTCTAGTTCCTCTGCCCCATTGAAATCCAGCTTGCACTTCTGGGAATTCTCAGTCCACATACTGCTGACGAGTCCTTTGTGGAATTGTGAGCATAACCTTGTTAGCATGTGAAATGAGTGCAATTGTATGATAGCTGGGGCATTCTTTGGCATTGATTGGGATGTAGACCAATCTTTTTGAGTCCTCTGGCCACTGCTAAGTTTTCCAAGTTTGCTGCCATGTTGCATGTAGCACCTTTACAGCATCCTCTTTTAAGATTTTAAATAGTTCAAATGGCATATCATCACCTCCACTGGCCTTGTTGTTTGTAATGCTTTATAAGGCCCACTTGACTTCATTTTCCAGAATGTCTGGCTCGAGGTCAGCAACTACACTATCTTGGTTATCAGGGACATCCAGATCTTTCTGCTATAATTCTTCTGTGTATTCTTGCCATCTCTTCTTGATATCTTCTGCTTCAGTTGGGTCCCTACCAGTTATGTCCTTTATCATATCCATCTTTGCATGAAATAGCCCTTTAATACCTCCAATTTTCTTGACTAGATCTCTGGTTTTTCCTTTTCTATTGTTTTCCTGTATTTCTTTGCACTGTTCACTCAAGAAGGCTGTCCTGTCTTGTCCTAAAATTCAATTCAGCCACATAGCAACTTCTTGTTTTTGAAAACGTATTTCTCAGCAAAATTTGCATTACTGGTTCTATTAAAAACATTTGTTAATTTTTAAACATTCCTCATTTGAGAAGCCTTTTTGGGGTGATCATCATACTGTGCCATCAAGTCAATTCTGACTTATGCTGACTCTTTTCAGGGTTTTCCAGGTAGAGGATAGAGGTGATTTACCGTTCCCTTCTTCTAAGGGTGCCCTGGGACTGTACAACCTGCCCAGGGCCACAGAAAACACCTCTTTCTAGGAGCCTCACTGGGGAATCCAGCTGCCAAACCAGGTGCTCCTATTGAGTGAAGTATCCAGCCAGCCAATAAGTGCCACAGCTCCCATGCATTATTAGGTCTTCAGATAAGAACAGTTTGTGACCATAAGCTTCTCTTGAGATCTTGGGAATAGAGTAGCATTTTTCTAATTGGCCATCGGGCTGTGGACAGATATTGTAACAGTTTCTTTAAAATAGTTTTCTTCTGCTTCTGTTAATTTGCATACCTATGGAAGAAAAGAGGCACTTCCTGCCAGTAATTAGCTGCAAGTTTGAATTTAAAGAAATGAACAGGCAACACCATTGTGGTGGTTGGGTGGTAGCAAGGGGACAGCAGAAGGGGGCCACTCCCCTTGCCTTCCTTTAGAAAGGGCTTTTAGTTTTAGGGTGACCATATTTTACCTATGTGTGACAGAGATTAGCTGTTTTTCCAGTCTGATGTTTCCTTCTAAAGAGGAACATGCTACCTTCTAAAGTTATCCCTTTACTTTTTTCACTTGCAACCACCAGATCCACCCTAAAATCCACCCCTGCTCCTCTGGAGGTAGGTATCCTATCTTAAACTCAGTGACAGAGACTAAAGCAGTAGTTTCCAGCCTGGGGGTCGGGACCCCCCTTGGGGGTCAAACAACCATTTCACAGGGGTCGCCATGAGCCAGTGAAGAAAAAGGCACAAACGTCTTGGGTCTGGAGGAGGGGGGTGAAAGTGAGTTACAGCTTAATAGGTTGGAGGGGATATCAGTCAGTGGCACCAGAGGCTGCGATTGGCTGGGGGTGCCTGTAGAGGGAAATTCTCTATAGCACCCGCGGCAGTGGCTTGCCAAAGGGGGCTTGTGGCTTCTTCCAAGCAGGGCAAGATGTCACCACAACATGAAGAACTGTATTAAAGGGTTACAGCATTAGGAAGGTTGAGAACCACTGGACTAAAGGATAGAAATGCAGTTGTTTCCAGATGATATTCAGCAAGTCGGGGATTTCAGTCACAAGGCCCTCAGGACTCAAGGCTCAGTTTAGAGATCCAGCATGTTTAGAGATTTTGTTTTGGTATATACTTTAATCCATACATCTAATTCCATAAAATATTACATAATCTGATTTGTTCTTCCTCATTTACCTCCCCCCAGCAAGCACCTAATTTGAATTCCCTCTCATATTATACATTATTTAAGCATGGTGGAATAGTCTAGCCCATTACTTATTCTCAGGCTTTCCTTTTTTCCAAACTATAAACTTCTCCCACTACTTCAAATTCTATTTTTACCTTCAGTCATTCCTCCTTGCATTGTTTGTATCCATTTATTTTGGAAAAAATTATATACTGTATATATATTCTTTCCATTTATTATATTTCCATTTTTCTTCATCCTTCCATCCAGCTGTTAACACCATTATAGCTGATGCTATCCCATAATACACAATCTTTTTTATATCTCTCCAATTACTTCATCTATCTACCAACCCTAAAAATATATGCTCTGTTTTTACCTCAATCCTTTTTTTTGTTATTTCTGATAACCAATTTTCTACTTCCAAAATGTTCATATTTTCTCACAGTTCCATCTCATATGTACAAAGGTGCCCTTTTCTTTCTTACAGTGCCAACAACAGGGTGAGATATTGTTATCAATTCTATTTAATTTCTGTGGGGTATGATACCATTTACGTAACACTTTCATTTGCATATCCTTAATTTTCCCCCATTTTTACTTCTCTTACCCCTCCCCCTTAACAGAGCCTCTATCTTTTCTTTTAGTCTATGTCTTCTTCCCAAACATATTTAGTTATATTTTCTGTCTGATTTCCCAAGCTAACTAAAAATCTATAAATGGCTTCTGCTCCAACCTTTTTCTCTTCATATTTCTTATACACTGCTGACCGTTGCCTATCTTCTTTTCGCATAAGGTAATGAAACCATTGTTCATATCTCCTTTTCATACTTTGTACTGCCAACCATTTTTGATTCCCTAGTATCCCAAGGTTGTTTTGCCTTTAGAGCATCACTTTTAAGAAGAAAAGTTTCTATTGATAAGGATTTGTTGGTTCAAGTCAAGTGAGTTTTATCTTTTTGTATTAGTTCCGGCCTATTTATTGATGTATAGTGTCTTTGTTTTAAACTATTTGAATGTGTTTGCAATATCTAAGGCCATACCAATAAATAAAATCTTAAATCTGAAAAAAAGTATAATCACTTCTTTACATTGTAGCCAAGTGTCATTTCTTCAGTGTTGTCATATGAAAAGTTACACTAAAATATTTACAAAATGTGAGGGGTGTACAGTACTCACTTCAATAATATATTGTACAGTGTGGTGCAAATACCAGCAGATAGCCAGAAGTTTGCAAACCAGACCTATGGTAGCAAACACCATAGGAAGTGATGAAGAAATGAGATATACTAATGGAAAACAGGAGAAAGGAAAGTGTCTACATTTCCTCAATGGTCCGATATTGTTTTCAACTGAATTTTAGTTGTATTACTTATAGTTCTGGTAAAGATTATCTAGCAGATTTCAAGTTTGCATTTCCATACAATTTATCAGGCGATGTATCTGCCAGATAGCTGCTTTCTGGGCTGAAAAGTATTGCAGAGTATTTGTTTTAGAATGTTGTTGCCCATATCTTTTTATCACTCATGCAATGCTTTTTTGCACAGGAAGAACATTGTCTTGTCTTAGCACTTTTTACTCTCACTTGTATTGTTTCAAAACTTCTTTCCATACAATGACACATATCAGTTTTTGCTCATATAACATGCCTAGGACAATGCATCCAGTGTGAAACTTTTAAATCTTGCACTTTGTGTGTACCTACAATGAAACACCCAACAATTTTAAAAAGTATTGTGACGCTTTAACATGGTAGCAGTAACCATTTAATTGGAGATGTAGTATCATCTTAAGATACAATTATATCTTGCAGAGTTTTTAATTTTGGCTAAAAATGTAATCGCAAAGCAGACGTTCGGGGACTTACAGAGCAGAATAATTTTCAAGTCTTTCCAGAGTAGGCCACCCATTATTGTCTCATCTACTGGCACTTATAGTCTCAGTGACTTGTACTGAGACATTGGTAAGAAAAAGAATAAAAAAGGTCTCATTTGCTGACATTGGAGCAGATTAAAAACAGCATTCTGAATAAAAATTACTGCTTATAGCAACAGGCTCCAACAAACTCACATTGCCTTTTCAGCAGACACCTGCAGTTGACACTAACGTACCTGCACCAACAGACTAACGGCATTCACTGCCAGCAGACTAAAAAGATGGGGAAAATCACAACCAGAGAGGCATGGCCCACTTTGAAATTAGAGTCAAGAAAGGACCAATAAATTACAATTACAACCCTAGCCAAACCTACCAAAAACAGCACACAAGCCTGAAATATCTCCAACATAAGGAGAGTGATGTGCCATTTCAAATATGTTGGCACGTGAGGACCATATATTCCAGCACTGTAGTATTTGCTGCATTGTTTGGAGGCTTTGGTTTCAACCCTTTAGCTGGGTGATTATTCAACTAACAATTGAATCACAGATTAAAGACGATAGGAAGTAACAACCTACCAAAGGCCCTGTAAATTCACTGACTGGCTTCAGATTTGCAAACTAAAAGCCATGGGCTCCATTACAAAGTGAGTCCATTTCATGTTTATCTTTCTCTTAAGATTAAAGTCTGCCCTATGGTTAATCAGGGTTGCGATCAAAACACCTGACATCCAGGCAGTGCAGATGTGTCCTCTTCCTTCGTCTTTGTACAAGATTTGATGAAGAAATGTGAAAAATAAGCTTCTATTTTGTACTCAAAAGTTTTCATCCCTTTCAAAGAGAAACCCATGGTAGTTTCTTTTTCCATTTAGTCCCATACGAAGCCAGAACTGCAAATACCATTGACACATATTCTGCAGTGGTGGTTGGTTGCAAAATTGTTTTAAAAGTCTCTGAGTGTCATATTCAGTGTTTTATTGTTCTTAACTATGATGAAACAATTGAAAAGTCAAAATTTGGCTGAAAACATTTTAATTGGGGCTGTCGTATCATCCTAAGCTACGATCATGTCTTTTGAATTTAACACAGAGGGGCTAAAATTGTTACTTTGCCAATGGATCAAGGTGGCCTGCTAGTGGGATGGTGTATCTGTCTCTAGTGCAGAGGCAGATACAATTGGGATTGTAATTGTTATTGTTGCATCTGCTAACAGTTTTGTGCCAACATTGGAACCACCACCACCACCACCACACCAAAGGACTTTGGGTGTGGCAGATGAGATCTCACAATCACCACAGTCATAGGATGACTCTGACTCTTCTGCATAAATTAGCAGAGTTGGGGGAAAAAAATCACTGTTCCTAAGAAAAAAATATCCTTCATTATGGACAACGCATTTATGACTTGGGAAGCATTCTGCCAGGAGCCGCCTCCTGCTTCTTCCAGACAGAGAAGAATTTGGTTGCCCTGGCATTCTTTGAGTCTCATATTGAGCTTTCTTGAAATACCAAAATAAATGTGCTAAAATATTTTCAACATCAAAACCTGATAATCTGATGAATTGAGATCTTTTTAAAATAAATCACTGATTCTTCTAAATTTATTTATTTGTTTATTTAAACATATACACACAGCTTTTCATCCCTTTATGAATAGCAGGGCAGGATATAATAAATAAGCATGACTAAACTACAGTAATAAAATAAAAAATCCATAAAATTTAACTTCCAGCCAATTAAAATGCTGGGACAAACAAAACTGGTTTGTTTGTTTTTTGTTTTGTTTTGTTTTGTTTTGTATTTTGGCCTTGCTTTAAAAAATGCTATAACAGTGGCAACAGGCAAGCCTCTCTGAGGAGAAAGCTCCATAGTTTTAAACAATCAATTACATGTTTCAGGCCTAATTTCTATCAATCGCTCAGCACTCTAGTGCACAGATACAGTTAAACACCACCAAATTATGTGTGTCGATTCCAATATACATTTCTCTGAGTGCCACTATCTGAAATGGCCCACCCTACCTGCCCATGCCAGGGTTGCATGCTACTCATCAGCATTTAGACCGCTGAATAGCACTATATAGAATGGGGACTGGGAATTTATGGCCATCCAAAAGTTGCATCACCTTTAGCTAACAGATGTAGTTCAAGGAGGGTGGAGTTCACCTGTTGCCTGGATGATTTCTCAAAAGAGAGGAAGGGGGAGGGAAAAAAGAGATCCTTAATGTGGTGTGTAGCCAAGTTGGCCTTATTTGTCAGGTGTTTCTGTAACTTCCCTCTTGCACTCCTGTGTTTGGAAAATGCTGTCAGTCAGGTGCACTTGGGGGAAAAACTGCCAGTCATTTCAGCTGATAAATGTAGGTCTACCAATCTCAAGGGGCACTAGAATACTTCTAGTACATTCATGATATTACTGGGTCTTCCCCATGATATTACTTGTAACAATTTCCAGCTTGTTTTCAATTAGTATTACCCAATCAGGATTGGACAGCCTGAAATACCTGATCTCTGGTGATCTGAATTGTAATTCCCATGAGAACAGAACTCAGTATTATTAATGAACTGCCGGCATATTTACCTGTTTAAGGAGGAGTAATTTAATTATCAATCAAGGCTGTCTCATAGATCTTGCCCCTCACTGAGGGAGTGATTCTTCAGGATGTTAAGCACACTTGGTTCTCTGGCAAAGAAAGGCATGGGTGGTTCTCAGGCAGTAGCTTGTTCTCGGGGGGACAGGTGAAACTCACATCCTATATCATTTGCTCTCTGTCTTTCTCCTCGATACAGTTGAAAAAGACAAGGGTGCGCAAGGGTGTGGAGGAATTTCCTCCCACGTGACAGAGCCACTGAAGCAGCTGCAATAAAGGAGTTCCATGCTCCCTGTAACCGGTGCCAGTCATTAGCATGTCTGCAGCATTTTGAACCAAACACTGGTCCAAACGCTGGTCAAAGCCAAACCGTATGTAAGGCACGTTGCAATAGTCCAAATGAGATGTCAATCAAGGTCCATGGCAGGCCACACTTTTACACGACCTCTAAAATTCGCTGGCAACTTAAATTCGGACCAGAGATCCTGGGTTTTGTTCCTCTTCCTGTGTTCCCACTCTTCTGCACTCCATTGCTCCTGTTGGCGGTGAGGGGAGGGAGAAAAAAATGGAGAAAAAAATGCAGGATCACCTCCGCTCACCTCCATCTGCCGTGGAAGCAGCCCCGTAGGGATTCCTGTCTCTTAAAGGGGCAGCGGGGGACAAAAAAACCAAACAGAAGGCGAGGAGAGTCCGGCGTCCACAGCTTTACAATCCGCATCAGAATTTTTTTTACCTCCGGAGACCAGGTACTTCTAAAGTGCGCTGGGGCGCGCTTAGGTGGCCGTGGCCATTCTTTATTTTGTTTAAAGTCCGCAGCTGGTGGGAAAACAATTTTAAGCTCTGCATTTGGGAGCCCTTTGCTTCAGATTTTAGGGGCCGTGTAAAAGCAGGGCTTTCTCCCACATGAGCCACATTTAGGTGGTGTCTGTCAGGTGGGACTCACAGAATTTAAAAAGGCACATGGTCTCCACACTGTAGAGGTTAATGGCAAACATTCCTAAACCAGACTATGGAACCTACTGACTTGATTGTAGGCTCCTTATTCTTCAGACTCATGCACAGAGTAGACTGAATCACAGCAGACCTCTCACTTTATGAACCCTCTAATTTCTTTTAAAAGAAGATAGCAGATTGGCTAGACCACGTGTCTTACCATTTTCATGCTCATAGAGTAGCTTCAGTTTCCTAACCCTGTGAAAAACTTAGCAGAAGACTTTAGAACTGCTGTCAGTGTGTGCTGGCTGAATAAACATCCTGAGTAGTAGTAGCAATGGGGCTGTATCCAAGGGTACATTCATGAAACCTCTATGTTTTATTAATACAAGAAGGAGAGAAAGCACTCAATGAGAATGTCAACAATTTGTAAAATACACCTATTGTAAAATCAGTTATTCTGATGCTATGTTGTTGCTATATGCTGTCCCGGTGGAAGGGACATACTGTATAGGGCTTCCAAGGTAAGTGAGATATCCAAGGAGTGGTTTTGTCCATTCTTTTCTCCCACTGAATTTCCATGGCCAAGGAAGGACTTGAACCATGGTCTCCCAAGTCCTAGTCCATCACTCTGTTCATTACATCATACTGCTTATTTTAGGATATAGTAAGAGATAGTTTGACCTACAAAGTTTTTTGCTTATATACCGCCCCATACCACTTCAAGTAGTCTCTGCGCACTTTACAGTTTAATTACAGTGTGTAGGCTACACATTGCCCCCCTCCCCCAGCAAGCTCTGTATTTGTTTTACAGACCTCGGAAGGATGGAAGGCTGAGTCAACCATGGGCCTGCTTCCTGGGATTGAACCCCAGGTCGTGAGCACAGTTTTACCTGCAGTACAGGCATTTAGCCACTGCGTCACAGGGGTATTCAACAAGGGATTGTACAGTAGTAATGATGTTCCTCCAAAAATTTCTCTGGTGCAATGTGCAGATGTCTATTTCTTGGTAAGTCTATTCTTTTCCCCTTCACCTGACTTTCATGGTGGGGATTATCAACAGTTTTGTGTGTGTGTGTGTGTGTATGTGTGTGTGTGTGTGTGTGGCAGTAACAACCTCTTTCCCCTGCCTTAGATAGCAGGACGTCTTTTTGCAGTGTCACATCTGAGAACTTGAGATGAATCCTCAGAAGTTTGCATGGCACAGCAGCCAGGCCGTGACCATATGGCTGTAGCCATCAAGCAGGGGACAGTTTTTTAAAAAAAAAAAAACATTTTTATTCTACTGAGTGAAATGAGAGCACACCACAGAAAGCGTGCAGAGAGGGGAGGGAGAGACAGCATGTAATGGGAAGATGTCAACATTTTCTTTAGAACACATGGAAAGAAACTGTTGCAATACAGGTGTGGTCAAATAAAAGTGGATATTACAAGAATGGAGTCCAAGTGATGCCCATGTCTGGGGGTGATTTTCCTTTGCTTCTTCGCTTTGGTCCTTCCCATATCTACTGTTCTTTTTAGACCTAGGCAGATTGTTATTGGGATCATCTTCTCAGACCACGAAGCAAAACAAACAATTTCTGATGTAAACCTTCTAGAAGGGAAACTGGTCTTCAAACAGTCAGGCTTGCCTCTTGACCTTTTCTTTGTCTTCTCTCTTTTTCACAGCCCCTGGTGCTTTCCCTCTTGCTCCAGAATCACCAGAAGGTAAACAGAAGGGCAGAAGAGTATGTGCCTCCGGCATTTGTAAAAATAGCCCCCCAAGGCGAGAGATGTGCATGAATGTGTGGGTGGAGAGGCAGCGCTAACTTCCAGAGAGATACAAAGGCCCGACGCCCTCTGTGTGGGAAGAGACAATGCTTGTGAGAAGAGTCAGAGAGAAAGGCCGAGCATTACTCTGTGATCACCTCTGACTGTGTTATTGGTGTACCAGGATGAAAATAGCCCAGGAAAATGGCTAGGCTTTTAACACTGATAGTTCTCACTCAGGGTTGAACTAGGCAATACATGTAGCACAGCATCAGAGGCTGAAAGCACTAGTTTCCTAGTGACGCAAATCACTCTTGAGTTTTGTGCAACTGAAATCCCCATTTCCTTCTCAATGGCCAATCACAAAACGAAGCAAGTTACAGCAGGGGAGGAAAGCTCATGCTGTGACAAACATATCAGGAATTTCTGTTCTAACAACATACAAATTCTATAATTTTCTTCATTACTTGGTCTCCCGGGAAAGGAACTCCTACTGACTTAGAATGAAATCCTCATGTCTCCACTTGATCCATTCTGGAAACAAGGCAAATATACGACCACTACCTGACTTCTCACCTCTTTTTTAAACAGAGGATTAGCTGGCTAGAGAGCAGAATCAACTATCCTCGTTGGTAGCTGACCAACAAAAAAGTTGGCAAGGAATCCCGTTGCCATGCCTCAAAAGTAACTATTGCCCCAAACTGGAAACACGGCGGAGACTTGGGATGGGTGTGCTCGGGCTACCTCTGACTTCCCTGTGGTGAGCACAAAGCTCTAGACAGAGACAATGGCCTACAATGTGGAGAGATGATATGACAACTTTTCATGCAATCAGGAGCTCTGCATTTTTAGGGTTTGCTGTAAGGCAAATTAGTGTAACCCTATGGAGACAAACATGGCCAATATCTCTTGAAAATGTCCCAGTCCCAGAGGGAAGACAGGGCGCTAAAATAGGAGAAAATCGGAAAAGGAAAAGGAAGGGCTGGAGCACACATGTCCAATGTCCATGGCATTCATGAGTCTTTTCTGGATTCAGAAATGCCACACAGCCCTGTTTTGTCCCCTTAGGCCACAAAAATGTTGGGTTGAGGGCTTCAGACAAACAGGCTAAGTTCATATGCTGATACAGGTCAGAGAGAACTCTGCGTCACGGGTAGTGTACTAAGAGTAGACTGGGGTTTTTTCCCCAGATGTGTCACTCCAGGATGGATTATGTTTTCATGTGTCATTGCATTTTCATGTTTCATTGCATGCATTTTTGTGTTTTCATTGCATTGTCATTTTTTTTAAAAAGTCCCTTGGAGCTTCTTTCTGGCACCGGCTTTCCTGACATTTCTCAGCAAACAGCCATAATAACCACAGAGAACATCACAACATCTGGCTCACATTAAGTTGGAGGCAATGCACACACGGAACATAGAGTCAAGGTTGAAGAGGAAAGTGTATCAGTGCTGATAATTTCCTAGTCAGGAATCTTGAGATAAGTGATTGACAATTCTGGCCCAGGAGATTAGGTTGTAGCCTTCATAGAAAGCAGAGACCTTGAGTGCCGTATCCTGTGCTGATGGGGGTTGATTCATATCCCTGTGTGCGTATCATACCCACACGTGCAGGCACACTTTCTCATGCCGTATCTCAGCACGCACAGGTACATCCTCCTGACTCCCATTCCCCTCATTTCCCACTTATTGAATCAGTCTTACTTTTTGAAAACTGTGCTCCTGTCAACAGGAGCAGCTTTGACAGCTTCTAGAGCTGGGTTCCAGAGCATCTCCCCCCCCCCAAAACAACATCCCAGGGCATCTCCTATAGCAATATTCTGAAAACAAGCAACAGCAAAGCTCTAAATCACAGGACAGGATCTGTGGGGTCATCTTTGGGGGTGGCAAGGCAATATTTTTGGCAGAATAGGATAAATCGGTAACACCACAATACCTGTTTAAATCAGCATTGATGTTGCTAATAAGAGAATCAGGAGGTGTGCACAGAAATACTTGGAGTGGCGCATGGGGTTCATTGGATTTCAAACTTACATGTGCTGACTGACAACACCGTTCACATGGCGCCATGTAGGGAGCAGGGGAGATCAGAAGGTGTTACTCAAGACTTGGCACCATAATAAAACAACAGGGCTCAAATTAAGAATAGTAATTGTTTCTTTTGTATTATTTTGTGAGACGGGGGTGGGGGGACCTGGATCTCATTGTGCTCTTTGTGACATCTGTGACATTCAGATGGAGCTTTGTAATGGAAGGAGCAAATGGAAAATAATCGCACATGTGAGCTTTGAACATAGGCCAACTTCACCCAGGTCTTTGTCTTCAAGACCACATTAAAAACCTTGTTAGGTTTGGGAAACTGGTTGCTCCCAGGATCCTCAGCATCCTGTAAATTTTCGTTATATATTCTATTGGCAGTTTTAAAACTGAGGTGTGTATAACTCAGGGAAGAATCTCAGTTCTCTTAACATAACTAATCTCAGGCCAGTTGAACAGCAGCAATAGAGGGCACTTCTGCATTCTCCATGTTCTGTTGCTTATTAAAAATACTCTTATTTAAATTCAAAATATCTGGCAACTTTGGATGGCTTTACATCTCAGAAAATTTTGTTGTTCTTTTAAATTCCACATCTGAAGAAATACGTGTGTTTACCTATGTCTTCCTATGAATGTGTGTGTTGTGTGTGTGTGAGGGAGGGAGGGAGAGGGGGGAGAGAGTGAGAGAGAGAGAGTTCTAAAGTATTATTCTCTATGAGTATGAATTTTCTGTTCAAGTTATGTGTGCTTATATCTTTCGGTCATCCTGCCAGCACTTCTTTCAGTATTGTACTGCAAACTGCCACATTAAAAAGGGGGAAGAAGGAAAAAGAAAACTGTAAGGGAAAGAAACTTGGACCAGAAGCTGTGAAAATACTTGGAGGGAATGATTGTGAGGAAGCAAAATGCTGAACTGAAATGGAACAAATTGGCCCCAGAAAACAACAGCAACAAAAGCGATTTATATCAAGAGCAGTACTTGGGAGTTTGTGTCTGCAAAGAATATAACATGTTTGTAACAACAAATGGAAGCCATTTGATACTGAGTAGCGCCAGTCCTGGGTAAGGAGTAAACCTCAGAAATTAATGGAAAGACAACCCTAAATGCATCAGCGGACCCAAGTAACTCTTGACAGGAGAGGGGAGTACAGTTCTCAGAATTCCCAAGCCAGCATGGCAAGATATATCTGAACTCTTAGACTTTGACTGATTGGGCCCTGCTGAGACAAAATAAGGGGAAAGAACCAATCCTTCCTTCTCCTTCCCTGACTTCCATCTCTTTGGTCTCCTCAGCTGCCTCCTTGTTGCTTCTGCACTAGAGATGGGCACGACTCAAAAAAATAATTTTTCGTTTT
>JAHTLZ010003547.1:14941102-14952985 GCA_023846285.1 Phrynocephalus versicolor
ATCTATCTATCTATCTATCTATCTATCTATCTATCTATCTATCTATCCCTGGCTGCCTGGCTGGCTCATTGGAAAGGAGAGTTCAATCTGCATTCCAGGGCAGCCAACCAGTGTGGCTTTGGGCAAAAGTCCCAAAATGAGACATCTTCAAAGCTGACTAATCCACATCTTTATCCTTTCTAAGATTCATCAGCAAATTGGGTTTGGAGGGATACATACTGTAGTTTGTGTTTTTTCAAAATCTGAAGCATTTTCCCCCAAGGCTAAGGAAACAGGAAGTTGAGAAGAAGAGCATGAGAGAGAAGCTGTGCTGTTTTTTTTTTTTTTTTGACTGACAGCTGCATTTTCTAAACAGAGTGAATGGTTTTACTAGAACCAGTTGCATTGCATTCAAGGAGATACAGTGTGTTTTTGATATTGCCAGACTTTTCCTATGTGCAGTCCTCTTTGGTAAGTCTCTCTCAGAGCCGGAATATTGAAAGTGTTTCTGAGGATTCTGTGAGCCCTGTGAAGGTAAAGCAATGGATGCCAGCGTGAAAAATGATGGATATTCATCATTCTGCCTATGCCACTATATACTTTATTCACATCCATCCTATTGCACTTTTGTTGACCCTATTTTCAATTCATCATAGCTTCATAGTCCATTTATTCTTCTATAATTTTGCATACAAATAGCAAATATATTTATATATTGATTAAGAAAACAAATTTACTGCTATCACCAATTTGAAGCATCCTCGTCTGTAAAACTAGTACAGCTTTAGTTCTGAATTTTAAAATATTTTCCTAACTAGAACAACATTCATGCCATACTGTCATTCTCATAGCAATAACCCTGTCGCCAGACTCAGGGAGTTTAAGTCCTTTTAGGGAGCAATTGCCAGATTGTAGAAGCTGCTTCTGCACAAACTTTTTCTGCACCTCTTTCTGAGTCTCAGGGCTAAGTCGCACCTGCCCACAGAACCACAGCTATACAGATTTGGCTGTTATTTAGACTGTTTCATAATTTTCCCTTCACACAATGCACATTGATTTGTTTGCCCCACCTTTTTCTTTAGTGTTTGTCCCATGTGGTGGCAGGGTCTGCTGTTCTGGATCAGAGGTGCCATTTCTCTTGGTCACCAGCTTAGCCTGGGTTTAGGTGAGTGGCCCTGATGTCATTGTGTAGCGTATCAAGCCAGCATTGCTTTGGTTGGCCCTTTGGTCATTTGCCATCTACCTCCAAAGGAAGACCCTTCTGTACTAGCCTGTTAGTGTCAGCTCATAAGATGTGGCTATACCATTGTAACTGGGCTTCTCTCATCTTGCCAGCAATTGGATCAATGCCATATCACTGCCTCATATCATAACTGTGGACATGGTTAAAACAAGTTTGGCCACTAGGCATGGGCTATTGCTTTCGGAAGCTACCAGTTCCGAAATGACACGCGCAAGCCCAGGTGGTGTTGGGAAGCCTCTGAAACACAATCAGTGAATCCCTTACCTTGTTCTGTGCCCGCACAGAGCTGAGCTTCCACAAGGAAGAAGCCTCCAATGTCATCTTTCCTTCTCCCTGGTGCTGGCCAATCAGGAGCTGTGCAGGGAAATGCATCATTCCATCTCCCAGTCTGATTGGTCAGCACCAGGGAGAAGGAACAATGACATCAGAGGCTTCTTCCTCATTAGAGTTCAGCCCCATGTGGGCAGAGAGCAAGGTAAGGGATTGGCTGATTGCATTTTGGAGGCTTCCGAACACCACCTGGGCTTGCGCATGTCGTTTCTGAACCGGTAGCTTCCAAAACGAATAGCCCATCCGTAGTTACCACTGATTCAACACAGCAGCTTTGATTCATTTTACACAGCAATTAGTTTATTTCTCCCTCAATAGAAGGGTTGTCCTAAAATGTACCAATCATGCTTTGCTGCATACCTTATCATTTCAGTGTGTGAGAATGTAGCTGTAGGTTTACAGTATTTCATTTGCAAAAGGATTTTGGTTTTGTGGCCACTTCATGGCCACTGCACTTGTAAACTAAAAAAAGAGTAAGGGATAGTTTTTTAAAAAGCAATTATTTATTTATATTTCTATACCCCCCTTAGTGCAAACTGCACTTCCCAGAGCAGTTTACAAAATAGTCATAAAATACAATACTAAAAAGATACAGTTATAAATAAAATCCAATTTAAATAAGTTAATAAAATTAAAATCCAGTTTTAAAAAATGTTATATAACACATGTAAAACACCCATTAAAAGAACTTGTTAGACGGCAAACACATCATCCTGCCCATTTGGGGGGGGGGGAATAAAAGCCATAATAAAAAGATGCCCCTTCTCAAATGGGTGGGGAGAGAGACAACAGGAAGAAAACAAAATAACAACAAACACCACTAAATAGAGAAGGCCTGTGCAAATAAATAGGTCTTTGGGGCCTCCCAAAAGGAGAGTAGGGAGGTAGCCTGCCTTATCTCTGCTGCCAAGTGGTTCCACATTTCAGTGGCCACCACCAAAAAGGCATGGTGTCTTGTTGTGTTTATGGCCTGCCTCGGGTTGGCCACCTGCAGGATGAAGGATGGGGAGGATCACGTAGACTGGGATGGATTGCTTGGGGGGGATACGCTCCACCAGATACCAGATACTGAGGTCCCAGGCTGTGTAGAGCATTATATGTTAATGTCAACACCTTACCCCTGATGTGGAACACCACTGGGAACTAGTGCAGCCTGGCCAAGAATGAAGTAATATGGTGAGACTTTTTCACAACTGTAGCCAACCTGGCTGTCACATTTTGCACCCTCTGCAACCTCCCACATCGAGTCCAAGGGCAGCCACACATAGAGTGTATTGCAGTAATCTAATTTAGAGACTACCAATGCATAGGTCAGAGCCTTTAGAGGACCCACCCACACACACACACACACACACACACATCCAAATAGTGTCAGAGCTGGGCAATCCACTTAAGATGGTAAATGGCAGATTTGACCACAAGCATCCATGTGTGGTTTCAAGGTGAGTGCTGGATCAAGAAGGACTTCCAGACTCTGCACCCAATCTTTAAAAGGTAGAGGTATGCTCCAAAGGGAGAGTTGAGGGGCATCCTCCCCCAAGGATGGGAAGGCCCAGCCAGCAAGATGTCCATCTTAATGGGATTCAATCTCAGTTTGTTGCACTTGGTCCATTCCAGTTCAACCTGCTGGCAATCCTCCAAAATCCTAACAGCATCCACTGTTGGTGTTGTAAATGAGAGGTAGAGTTGCATGTCATCAGTGTACTGATGACATCACACTCCAAATCTCCCGATGACCTGTCCCAGTTCCCCCATTTAGATGTTAAAAAGCATGGGGGAGATAGCTGATCCTTGTGGAGCTCCATACAGTAGCAGCAGGCTCTTCCTCCAGAAAAACAATATGAATATATTGCTCAGAAGGAGACAGCTTCCCCCCCCCTCCCTTGAGGACTTGAACAGGGACATTTCCTACTTGACTATATAGAAAGGGGCATTGTATTAATCTCTCTCTCTCTCAATAATACTTTGCAAGGTTTTAAAATCCCATGCCATCTAAATCTGCCAAGAAATTTAAAAATCAGTCACCCATCCCTTTTTGAAATAGAAATGTAGACGCATATAGCACAGAAATATGCAGACTTACATGTCTTAGATCTGCTATGTGTGAACTCTTTCAGTGGGGCTAATATACCTGACTTGTGACCAACAGGAATATGGCAGTACCCATAAATAAATAAATAAATAAATAAATAAATAAATAAATAAATAAATAAATAAATAAATATTCACTGATTTCTGAGGGGAGCGCAGCATTTGGGAGCTGCAAGCTGAGATTTGGGCCCAGATTGAAACAGGCAGCCTCTAAATCAGTCAGAGCTGAACTGGGTTCCAGAGGAAATGCTGTGGTTGGCTCATACCTCTCTTTTGCAGTCTCTGCCTTGGCAGAGAAGAAAATGCTTGAGAAAGACTGTTATGCACACGTTGACCCCACTGACTCAGAATGATACTCAGAGGTCACTGTAAATGAAATACCTGGAAGACAGGAAATTAAGTGCTACAGTTCAAGAAATATCATTTGAGAATAGAGCGGCTCTGTTTTCTCAGAGCACTGCAGAAAAAGTTCACACAAATGTAAATGGGAATGTGGAGCAACCGAGTAATTGCTCTGCAGTTGTCTTTCTAGATAATTGAAATCCAGTTGATAACAAAGGTAGGTAGAAAGGAGGAAACTACCAGAAATGTATATATCAATAATGTGTGAAGGCTTCATTGGGAAATTTTTCTTACATGTCATTTGAAACTTTTCTGATCCAAGCACTGTGAGCTACAAGTTTGGTCTTCAGCCAGAATGTGAGAATAAACACATATTCACTTCCTTTCTGAAACAGCTTTATTACCTATCACATTTCAGTGACGGTGTAACTGATCTGATCTGACTTCCCCCACCCTTCACCCTGAAACAAGAAAATTCCCATCGTACGTTTTGCATTGCCCTGCACGTCAGTGTGAACAGGAGATCAGTAGAAGCAGCCATGGAAGCAATGCTGCTGGTTCAAATGGCTGTTGGGATCTAAAGGGGCGGCAGCAGCGGGTGGGTGGGAGAACTCTCCATTAGCATTTGAACTCATGAGCTGCCTATGCTGAGTGAAAGAGGACAACCCTCCACCCCAAACCATTGTCATGTCTCATGCCACAGAACACGACCAATGAAGCCTTTTCTAATAGCAATGTTCTGTGTTCCAAGGGCCGGCGCTAGGTTTTTTTGTGCCCTAGGTGAGGGGCATGGGGGGCAGGGGGTGGTGACGGGCGTGGGGGGAGGATGGCGACGGGCGCAGGGGGTGGGCAGTGATAGGCGCGGGGGGCAGCGGGCGGACGGCGACAGGTGGCGGGGGGATGGGTGGCAGTGGCCGCCAGCGGGGGGGGCAGCAGGCTGGCCAGTGCCCCCTCTCCATTTTGGCGCCCTAGGCAACTGCCTAGTTCACCTTAATGGACGTGTCGGCCCTGTGTGTTCCCCCTACCCAAAACAGAGCAACCCTACCCTGACTTTCAGACTGGAGGTGTGGGGAGCCAACTCTTTCCCTGTGACTTTCAGCTGGGTTCTCTACAACTGTATCTTCTGACTCAGCACCATCTTCATCTACAGTGGGATGATTGACAGATGCATATGAATCACACAGTCCCAGGATGGATCAATTTTATTATGCCAGATATTTATGGTGTAGCTTTCTCACTTACACATACCCTGAGAGAACAAGGAAAATATTGTGTGGTCCCCAAGATTGCACAAATGCAACTGGATAGAATGTGGTTTGTCAGGTTAAGTACAACTTCCTTACCCTGAGGAAGTGGGTTTCATCCATGAAAGCTTGCAGTTTTAAAAAAAATAATTAGTGGTCCAAAAAGCTATTTTCCACTCTTGCATTTTTATACTATATATCCTGCTTTTCTGCTAAAACAACCAAAGCAACTTACAATAAAAAGAAAATTAAATTTAACAAATGAATGGAGTTTATTTTTTTTTAAAATGATAACAAACAATGGTACACAAACATCCAAGTCAACACTGTTGAAGCATTCTTGGAAGAATCAGGAACTCAACAAATGTAAAGCTGGTACCAAGACTGTCACTAAATGTGCCAAGTAGTCACCTATGCACACCAACAAAGGTGTCCGTTTACATTACATGGCTCTTTAAACATGATTTCCTTTTATACCCCATGTAGGGGTGTTGTGGTTCTCCAGAAGTTATTTGCATACAATGCCCATCACCCTTCTCAGCAGCTGGAGCTAAGAGGTGTAGGAGCCCAACAGTAAATAGAGAAGTACAGATTTTGCTTTCTTTTTTCAGGCAAATGCAGGGGCATATCTGGGGTGTGTGTAATGGAAGGGTGCATTTGTCCTGGGCGTGCAGCAATCTTGGGGCACCTGGAGGAGGAGGGGAGGAGGAAGCTGTGTGCCTTTCCACCAGCAGTCCTCCCCCACCCCAGAATAGAGGAGAGGGAAGCAGATGATGTTTTTATTTTCAAAGCAGTACCTCTGAGAAAGAAGGAGGGGGAAGCATGCGACAGAGTGCAGGGGGTTGGGAGGGTAGCAGGAAGGCAGGCAAGCAGCCATGGGTCCTGGGCTTCTCGGGGCTGGTGGTGGCACACGCCGTCAGACCGGGACCGGAGCCTGATTTCTGCGGAGAGATTCCTAAAGCCTTACTGAGGCCACACTACACACAGTGGCCATTGGCCAACCAGCAGTTTATGGGAAGACCACCCGGAGGAGATGATCGCAACTGCATATTCCATTTCATGTTCCTCAGTAACCAAGAACACCTCTGATCCTGGGCATGATACTTAACTATCCTTACTACCAGACACTGATTGTGCTATCGAAGCTTTGGGAGAGGGCCTGTAGCTCTGGGCTGAGATCACCTCCTTCACAGGCAGAAGGTCCAAGACTCTCTCCCTGGCATCTCCAAGCTGGTCTAGTGAAGCCCAAATATCCAGCCTGAAACTCGAAGGAGTCTCTGCCCATCAGAGTTGACAATACTGGGCTAGATGAGGCTGTAGTTCAGCTTGGTAGAAGGACCTTCCCCCTGTGACCATTCAGACTGGTAGCCATCCATGGCCCTTGGCCTCTGAGGATTTAGCTATCGTTTTTGAGGCCGTCCAGTTTGGCAGCCCTCTAGTCGTGTTTTCCTTTGCCCACCTTTGGCTCTGCTCAACAGACGCCGAGTGTTGTCTCGTTTCTTGACAGGGGAGCTGCTCCAGCCATTTTATCATTTTTGGCCACCCCTTTCCGCACCTTTTCCAGCTCTGGATGAGTGGCCCCTCCTTTGCGGCAGGAGGCCAGGTGCTTTTGAATGACCCTTTAGGGGTGCAGAGTGGATGAGCGATTTCAGAGCCTTTTTGCTGGAAAAGGAGAGCCGTGTCTCACCGCTTCTACTGTTGGGTAGGCTGTCGCCGGGCCAAAACAGCTTAGAAATCCAGTTCTGCTTTGGCTTATCTCATTCCAGTGAGCTGAACGGAAGCCAGACAGAGCTAACTGCCTTTCTTGTTGTCCTTTCTCAAGAGGACTTCAGCCAACTTGATCATTCACAACTGCCCCTTTAATAGGACCTGTGCAGCCGAGAGGGACTTCCTGGCCGAGCCATCAGACTGCAGGCAAATGCTTTTGGTCTGCCTCCAAGTTGCTTTGTACCCCTGCTTTTGTTGAGGGGAAAAAGGCATATTCAGTGACAGTGCTGTGTGATTTGTTTTGGTGGTAGCTCTCTGCATTCACCTAGCTGAATAGGCTCTGTACCTAGTTTTTTCTCAATTAAATTGCTCTCCTACTTTCTGCTGTTTCTTTTGTTGGTTGATTGTTCTGACTGCACAGTCCCCTCCTCCCCTGGCTCCAGTGGGCTTGCCAATGGAGCTTGCATCAAAGTCACACAAAACATACCGGTGGAGAATTCACGCATTCCCAGTAGTGTTGTTGTAAGGGAGCCAGAGCAGAATACAAATACCAACCTCCTTCAAACGGTGCTTTCCGTTCCCCTGAGACAGGCTCTCAGCGTATTTATTTTGGAGGTACAAGATGGAGAAACAAACATTAACAAGGTTGTTACAGTCTGTTTCTTCCTACAAACGCCAGCCTGATGTTGAGTAGGCTTCTGAAAGGTGTGCAGACCCAATCAGTAATCAGCGTACAGGGCAGAAAATGATTCCATGGCTGCCACCAAGAACATTCACCCAGATATTCCTCTGGGAATACAGTTGATGTGAGCAGAATCGTTAGAACCTGCTTGTCGCTAAATTGATTTTTACTTTAAAATATGACGTCCTTTTTACATGCCATCAAGATGTTTCCAACTAATAGAGTTATCTAAGTATGAGAGGTGTCCAAGAAGTGTTGCATCATGGCCACCGCCCAAACCTCCTGAGTCCTGAGTCCTAATCCAACATGCTGTCCATGATACCATAGTGGTTCCCATATGGGCCATAGCAGTACAAAACTCACTCACTCACTCACTCATTTCTATTCCATCTTTTCTGCAGTGAGCCCAAGAGGCACATGTACGGCTTTTCTCCTCTACCACCTGCACATATGTTTTCACAAGCAGTTTGTAAGGTACATCAGGCTGATAGAAGCCAAGTAGCCAGTAAACTTCATAGCCTGCTATCCAATAAACCACATAGCCAAGCAGGGAGCCAAATCACAATCTCTTCAGTTCTTGGTCAGTAGTCTACCACTACACTACACCGGCTCATTTAGGCAAGTGGCACAGTGCACTCAAGGTCACAGTCACATAAGAACATAAGAGGAGCCATGCTGGATCAGGCCAAAGGCCCATCTAGTCCAGCTTCCTGTATCTCACAGTGGCCCCACCAGATGCATCTGGGAGCACAGGAGACTAGATATCTGTCTCCTGATACCGCTCCCCTGCATCTGGTCCTTGAAGTACCCTGGTTTTAAGCCATGTCACCCAAAATTACAGGTTATACCTAGCTCAAATTAGGGCAATATTGTGATTAGGAAAAGTCAATAGTATAAAACCGTGTAGGTTTCCAGTTCTTTTCATCAGGCGAGATGGTATACAAAGCAAAAACAAACACAAAAGCAGAAGGACAGAAAAATATATATGGATTTGCTTCCTCGGTTGAATGGTGGTGGTCGCCCATTGACTGCCTCTGAAGGTTGTCCATTCCTGAAGAAAGATGTGATGTGGGAAGGTGTTGCAGACATTCTATATGGCTTCCCAATTGCACCTTATGTTCACTCTGATGAACTGGGATGGACACATGATGAGTGATTCTACCAATTTAAAATAAATTCTAGCTTTTACCCAGAACAGTCTCTGGCTTTTATGAATATGCACGGGTTCTTTCGTAGGTACCAAGCAGATGTGAAGAGAAATTATTTTCTACTTGAAGAAAGCTAGATATGATGTTGTATATTGGATGACAAAATACTTCCTGGATGACAAAACACTAGTAGAATCTAAGTTGGATACTTTTATGGAATACTCAGAGGAAATAAGTGCATTATACACAGAAGCTGACTCTTGCCAAGTTGACCATTCAGTATTGTCCACTCCATAGGCAGCCCATGGTCCAAGCAGAGCAGCACCTTGAGATGTTGGTTTAATTCATACTCCTTGCTAGATTCTGACTGCCACTGGTCCAGTCTAACTGCCAGCACATTTTGCAGGTGTGCAATCTTGCGTACTATTTTAACACGGAACGTCAGCGGAGTACACCTGCTGCTAACTGAGAGAATTCTTGAGACCACCCCATCTTTCCCATTGATTCCATTGTTACCCATTTTTTTCTCCTCCTCCTCCTCCTCCTGCTCTCCTGAGACAGAGGTGTGGGGAGATGCAGTGTCTCATATAATAAATAAAGGAAAACATGACCTGTAAATGACGTTCTTCCTACTCCGATTACATTTGGCCTGCACTGTAGCCACAGAACACTAAATTACGCGAGCACTCCCATTGTCAAAATGGACTCCACTGGCTTAGATCTGAACAAAATCGGAGAACCATGCCCCTGCTCTAGCAGTGCACTGTGAGGAACTAGGCCGAAACAATGTCTAGGCTCAGCAGAACTAGAATATGCTTGTTTGCCAGCGTCCCAACCTTGGCAGAGATAATTAGAATCCAAGATGCCTCTAATAAATGTTGCTAAATTTCATCAATGCTATTAAGCAATTCATCTCTCCATACATAATATCTTACGATAAATATCAGTCAATCTTTAAATGCCCAATCTGCGGTAGGATTTTAAGGATATAGAGTATATGTATGCATATGTTTTCAAAGCAATTTCTTTTATTGATTTGGAAGAGAGAACATACCTCCAAACATTATTCTTACAAAGATTGCTCAGGATAGCTGTAGAAGGAATGCAATACCCCAAGTTGATTTAACAAAAAAGAAAACATAAAATCGAACACTTAAAAGCACAGTATGTTATGTACCGTACACAAGGAGGCTTATGTGATTATTTCTTAGGGCATCTCATCCCCCCAACCCTTGTTTTAAAATAGCAGGAGGGCAAAAGTGGCCATATTTAGAGTGTCATTCCCCGAAAACAGGAGAAGCAAGTTTTGTGCCAGATGAAAGAAGGGGTTGGAAAGCAAATAGCTTTCTCCAGGCTAATATCTGCTCTTCAGAACCTGTCAAAATCCTCCCTCAGTCCAACTGGAGGAGGTAAAATGAAAGACATTTCACTTGACCTGATGGCCAAGTGAAGAAAGAAAAGAACAGAGTATTTCCTTGTCAAAGAATACACTGTGCCATAAGTGACTCTGTGGGTCTAAGGTGGGGCTGGATGGCAAGCTATGTGGTTGAAAGCTACCTAACCACAAAATAATATCAAAAAGACATTGAGCAGCAACCAAAATGTTATTTGTACAAATCAGAGAGGTCAGTTTTTGTGCCTCTGTGTCATTTGGAAAGGGGTGTTGCTTTTGTGATACAATGCTAGATTTCTGCAAGGGAAGCAAGGGGACTGAGAGTATTTGTACACGACCCCTAAACTCCTCCGCAAATGGCTCCCAGCTCTGGAGCTTAAAATTGTTTCCCCACCAGCTTCGGAGTTTACAGAAAATTAAGTACGACCACGCCCACCTAAGCGTGTCCCAGCGCACTTTTCAGGTACTTGCTCTCGGAGGGTGAAAAATCCCAGATCCGGATGTAACCTAGAGTGCCGGGCTCTCCTCGCTTCTGTTTGTTGTTGTTTTTTGCCTCCCGCCCCTTTAAGAGACAGGAATCAGAACGACGGCGGGGCTCAGGGCGGCTTGGACCGGCAGACGGAGGTGAGCCTGCATTCTTTTGTCCCTTTTTTCTCCCTCCCCTCACGCAGACAGGAGCAAGGAAGTGCGGAGGGGTGGGGACGCAGGAAGAGCAACGAACCCCCAAGATCTCTGGTCCGAATTTAAGTGGCCAGCGGATCTTAGGGGTTGTGTGAAAAGGCCCAGAGATATGTTGGCAAGGTGCACAGAAGGTTTCAAACACCTGCAGTTGGATCCATGGAAGAGGGGATGGGAGAAAATAATGTATTTTAAGCACTTTGGGATGAGCCGCCATTTATGTCTCCCACAGTGTAATGATTATTAGGTAATGGTTTTTAAATTCATTTCTTGGAGTAAAAATCCCATAATTTCCCATTTGGTGTGTTCTACCTGATTTATAGACACCTAAACTTTGGCTTACCTGGAAGGAATATGGCCTGAATTGGTAGGCTGCCTAAGCATCCTGTTCTTGCTGAAGCAATAGCCAGGAAGGTGTGTGTGGGTGTGTGGGTGTGGGTGTAAGTCAGGGAGAACCCCCAGAATGGGAAATTGTGGGATTTACAAGATTTTTTTTTAAAAAAGTCATTAATGATTATAGCAAGGTCGGTTACATAGGATGCATTTGCACAGTTGCTTTTAACTGAATCATTTTGGGCCCATAGCACACGGATCTACTGGGTAAACCCCTGCTGTTGTTTTAGAGCAACAGGCAGGAGTGAGCTGGCCACGGATATGGGTTGTTCAACTAACTACCGGTAATCACATAATGACTGGCACATGAGGTGGAGTCAGATACCCCATTCAGCAGTCCTCTTGAATGAGTGCCATGTGAGTCCATCAGCCTGTGGTGCACAGGATTTGCTTCAATTTTGATGCAATAAACTTCCATCTTCTAAGGGTTCTTCTGGGTCACAGTCCATATCCTGCAAACAGAGAAGTGTTTTAGAAGAGTGACAGGCTTGGCAAATCCACCCACTTAGAAACTGTAATTTCTGTACTGCGCCCAGCACAGTCCTGCCTGTCTTTTAAAAAGCCTTGAAGACCTGGCTTTTTGGTGAGGCATTTGGCGACCTTTAATTGTTTTTTTCTTCATTTATTCTATTCCACCATCTTGCCGAGTATTA
>JAHTLZ010003547.1:14952995-14972995 GCA_023846285.1 Phrynocephalus versicolor
GGAATAAAAATATATACATAAATAAATAAGCTTGTGGTCCTCCGTATGCTGTGGGGCAGTAACTCCCATCATTCCCTTGCCACTGGCTATGGTGGCTACAGCTGGAGGGTTAATTACAAATTATCACCAAATATCATATATATAAAATAGGGTACAATACACAGTTCCCCTAACTTCAAGCAGTGTGTGTGTTGTACATTGTGGGACTTTGTGGTGCTGTTTTTATGGCTGCTTCATTGTTTACTTCAGTCAGTGGGACACCTGTGGATTTTAAGACCAAGCAATCCAACCGGTTCCATTTTAGCAGTGTTTCCTAAGAGTAGAATTAAAACAAGCCTGCTGCATCATCATAGCTCTGGAATTTGGGTTAAGCCTTCAGATGAGGTTTCCTGCTTCGCGCTGCCAGCGCTGTGGTCCACCTTTATCAAATCCATTCAGAGGGTCTGGATGATAGGATACAGCACACTGCCACACCTATCTCATGAGTGCAGCTTAACTGGGACTATTAATTGTAAAAAAACGCCAGCTTCCTTGGTTCCTCCTTGAGAGGAAATGCCTTGTCAGCATGTCACTGACAATGCAGCTCCAACTTCTGCTCTGCTCCGTATGTTATTATAAAAAGGCCACCTGAGGAATTCCAGAAAGTTGAAAATGCATACATTTGCGCGTTGTTTATAGCACAGCTTTTTAAGACCACACTTCCCAACATCTCCCAGCAAGGATGGCCAAGAACCATGTTGGTTGGAAGATTCTAGAACTTGCAGCCCCAGTTCTGGCTAGGTATTCATCAAGATACACTCAAATGCAGCTTTCCTTCGTTTTGTTAATACACCAGCTGTTATCCAAACCAAAGTGTGTTGCTTACATACTCCCCCACCCCACCCCACCCCCATAGTGCTTAAAGCTTTCTCTCGGTGTTTACAATTTAATTGTGCAGACTACACATTGCTCCATCCCCAGTGAGTTGGGTAACTCAGTGTACTGACCTCAGAAGGATCAAAGGCTGAGTCAGCCTTAAGTCGCCCACCTGAGACCAGAAAAACTCAGATGGTGAGCAGAGTCTTCACTACAGTACTGCATTTTAAGCACTATGCCCCCAGGCTCTTGTGCTGCCAGCTATATAACTTTCAGGGTATGCAGGAACTGCAGACGTTACTACACTGCAAGTGGTGATTGTCTCTGATTGTGACAGCAGGACCTTCCTTTGCCATCTATAACTTGCAAATGAGCTGACTTCATTTATAACCTCAGGACTACAGACAGATTCTTCTTTTGCAAGGCTGATTTCCAGGGACAGAAACAAACGCTACTGATAGCCCATTGCTAGAGCTGAGAACACAGTAGTGTTGGAGAGCTATGACTGAGGCAATCTTTTCACATTTGAGAACTCAGACTTCAAATGGAGGCCTATGCACACATCCTGAAGACTGATCATAAAACAAAATGGGCTAATTTGCACATCCCGGAGAAGCTTCTGTCAAGATACTCACACACAAGCAGACCATTAGGATCTCTCTCTTCTGCTTACAGGCTATCTATAATAACACTTTCTTCCAGCGGACATTAGAAGCTGCCTAACTCATGCCTCTTGAAGGGTAATGAGATTTCAGCTGCAAAGATGGGTGATCTGTAGACTATAGTTTGGCTCCAGGCCCCAGGCCTCATTGTCTTGAGATATGTTCATCTGAATGCGGACAGAACCCTTTTTGTTGCTTGACAAAGCAGAGTTCTTGGCTTGATGGACAACTTTTGTTTGTAGTCAAGTGAGGAAAAGTAGAAGTCTCCTGTAGATTTTTCTGTTGCACATGGGAAGGCCAGGATTTTGAGAGGTGGCCTGGCACGTAACCTTGTCCCTCTTACAGATCTTTCTGTCCCTTTATTCAGACAAGCTGTCTGGATGTGGACCCAGTTGTTGGGGGTCATTTTAGGTGGAGCTTTAGTTGAGAACCACCAGGGGAACATCACCATCCATGCAAATTGAACGGGAATGCAAGCGAGTGTCTTTGCTCCGCATCTCAAGAAAGACATAGTAGAACTGGAAAAGGTGTAGAAGAGAGCGACTAAAATGATTACTGGGCTGGGGCACCTCCCTTATGAGGAAAGGCTAAAACATTTGGGCCTCTTATTCTGGAAAAAAGGCGCCTGAGGGGGGATATGATTGAGACATACAAAATAATGCAGGGCATGAGTAAAGTGGATAGAGGGAAGCTCTTCTCCCTCTCCCAAAATACCAGAACTAGGGGACATCCACTCAAATTGAGGGCTGGGAGAGTAAGAACAGACAAAAGAAAATATTTTTTCACTCAGCGTGTTGTTAGTCTGTGGAACTCCCTGCCACAGGATGTGATGGCATCTGGCCTGGATGCCTTCAAAAGGGGATTGGACAGATTCCTGGAGGAAAAATCCATCACAGGTTACAAACCATGATGGAGATGTGTAATCTCCAGGCTTAAAACCGGGGTACTTCAAGGGCCAGATGCCGGGGAGTGATATCACGAAACAGATATCTAGTCTTGTGCACTCCCAGACGCATCTGGTGGGGCCACTGTGAGATACAGGAAGCTGGACTAGATGGGCCTTTGGCCTGATCCAGCATGGCTCTTCTTATGTTCTTATGTTCTTAATTTAGACTCACGCTTGCTTCCATTCCCATGTTCAGATGGTGTTATTTCATCCTGTCGCTGTAAATTACTGGTGCTGAAAAATGCTTACTCAGGGAATGGGTTATAGCTCTTGAAGAAATGAATCCCACATTATGTCAAAGTGCCTCTGCAGCAGTTTACAGTGTGTCCCTCAGTGTGAGTCATTGTCACACATTTGAAGGCCAGCGCTACACATCCAAGTCAGCTTTTCTTGTTCTTGCAGTCTTTGTGGGCAGATAATGTTATTAGGCGACTTTTGGCTAATTCGAAGAGTGCTGGGTTGTGATTCCAGGATTACAACCCTGCACAATGGCTTTGGAGAGAGCAGCTTGTTTAGCTACAGGTCCTTAATTAGTTCAGGAGGACTGCCTGTCTATTGGCAAGAGCGGAGTAGGACCGAGTGTCATGGTTTTTTTAAAAAAAATTCAAAACCTCTTTGAGGGTGGAGTGAGATTATTAAAGTTGGAGATTGAGGGTGGAACATTTAAGTAGGCCCAGAAGCTCCAAAAATAATGTTATTAATAACATTTTTTGCCTGGAAATCCCCAGCCACTTCTGTGAAACCAGGTGAAATTATCTGGGTAGTAAGGAGTTATTCTGAAGAATTTTGACACCACAGTGACATTTCCACCTTTAACTTCATTGTGTTGTGTCGTTATAGTCGTGACCGACTCTTCGTGACCCCACGTCCATGGAGTTTTCTTGGCAGGAATACTGGAGTGGCGTGCCAGTTCCTACTCCAGGCGCCTACAGCACCTGGTATTCCCTGGTGGTCGCCCATCCAAGTACTAACCAGGGCCGACCCTGCTTAGCTTCCGAAATCAGGTGGGATCAGATGTGCTTAGGGCATCTAGGCAGCTATTTAACTTCATTATATATCTTCATTTGTCATGATGGCTGATACTATGTTGCCTTCTGTCAAATGTAAAAAATTGGAATGTCCTGAAGGGATGAAGTTATTTCAGAGCCACTAGAAACAACTTCATGCAGCTTTTCTTTCAGTCATTTGGGAAGAAAATTCCCATCATTCCTATTCCCTGGCAAAGCCACTGCCAAGTGTAGATGGCACTGGGCAGCTGGCACTACTAGGAAGGACAGAATATTAAGCACACAACAGAAGGTGTGTTAGATTTATGCCTGTCCCATCCAGCCTGCCAAAGCCGATGTGTCAACATCTGCTCTTTGGAACTCTCTCCTGCTGGAGGCCAGGAACTGGCCCACCTCTGTTTTCTTTCTGTAAGGCAAAGACCTTCCTCTTCAGGCAAGCTTTCCCTGAATGGTGGATTACCTACTATGTGACTTTATATGGATTACCATACATGATTGCATTGACTGATTTCATAAGAACACCAGTGTCTTCCATGTTGCTTTTCACCCCTCATAATGGATGTTTCTTTTATTCTTGCATGCTCTTTGTAGCTCTACTGTTAGCTTTTGATGTTCTAAGATGCCTCTTCAAACTCCCTATACATAACTTGAATATGTCTTAAATGTTCTGGATTGTATATTGTCCCTCATTATTGTAAGCCACCTTGGGTCCTTTTCCAAGAAGAAAGGTGGGGTAAGAGTATTCAAAATAAACAAATAAATAAATAAATACTCCAGGTGCTTCTTCCTATTCAATAAGCTGGCCGAAAACGCCCAACATGCCCCACTTTCTGCAAGCCTTAATTATGCCCTTTTAGTATGAAAAAGGTACTGTCTTATTTTGAACCTTGCTTCCCTGCATTATTGACATGTGATGGGCAAATTATCTCCTGTTTCTTCCATTTGAAGAATCCAGGGGGCCCAGGTTCATCCGGATCATGAAGGACCAGCCCATCATGACCCTCTAAAGCCTTGTCTAGCACATTTGCCCCCTGATCTTGCCACGGCTCCACTTGCTGGCTTCAACCATCAGGCAGTGACACCCTCTGGGCAGCAGCTCTTCAATGATTGTCTGCAAAGTAAGCTCAAGATGCTTCCTGTGTGCTCCCCCTAAACCATATGTACCATGTAATATAAAAATGGACCCAGATGGTCATCTGTGTGCATGAGAGCAAATTGTCACTGCCCTATAAAAGATAGGTTGGCTTTCAATGTAAAAAAGCCAACCACATTGTATGTCACTAACACTAATCATTTATCAGATGTCTATCTTAGATGGATCTTTGATGCTGGAACATTATAGAAAACAAATAGGCAGGTGATAAGTGACTGGTGTAGTCCAAAAAAACCAAACAAAACATGTGTGCATACACATAGGCGTACACTCACACACAGTGCTTAGAATGTCTCTCTGTCCCTTGTTCCTTTCATTTATATGAGGTAGCCCTCATCGTGTTCTAATAATAACAAATGGATTGAGTTTGTGCTTGCCAGCCAGCTAGACTTTGTAGACTTTCTCCCACACTGAGAGAAAGAAAAATAATTCACTGGCACAGACTTTGTCTTCCACATGTACGGAGATCAGGAATCTCTCTCCTTGCTTCACTCCACCCACTCTTATGATTCTGTCCCTCTTAGATCTTCTTTGTTTCATGCTGGGAACACAAGGGAGCAGATTGTTTTGGCTAGAAGGAGAGGGACACAGATGTTACCACCTGTTGCACGCTCCTTCCTTTCCATTGGCTCTTGCAAGGCTTCTAAACATTGACTGGAGGAGGAAAATGTTGACCCTTGGCACTGTGGAGCAGTGGCTGGCTTTGTTTGTTTGTTTGTTTGTTTTACGTACAGGTTAGCGTCCTGAGGCCTGCTGTTCTGCCATATTAAGAGGGTGTCTGAAGCGTAGCGGTGCCAAGATAGGATCCAGTTTTGCCACAGCTTCTTCTCTCATTTCAAAGAGAGGAGGAAATATCCTTGGACAAATCTGCTTTGTCAAGGTTGAAAATGTTCCGCACCACAGATGGTGACCATAAGGTGTAAGTGAGTTTCGCAATGAACGGAGATGCCCTGCCCATTTGCTTCACTTCTGAAAGCGGAAGGGGGGAGCGGGCAAAACACCCACCTTTCTCCACCCTCCTTTTCATTTACAGAGTGACATAATTTGCTCAAAAATCCCCTCTTCAGTTTAACTCCTTCGTTCTGTTCTTCTCACTGCATTCCGTCTGTTGGCAATTCGACCGCGTGGGCCTCCATTTCAAACCAGTGCCTCACAGTAGTACCTTATCAGCCATTTGTTTGTTAAAAGGGGGGAAAGATGGTGATCTCTCTCTCTCTCTCTCTCTCTCTCTCTCATTCGTGTGTGTGTGTGTGTGTTGCAAAATGAGTAATAAGCCAGGCCACGTTTCTCTTTCAGAATGCTGCAGAGCTCACCTATCTTGAAACAGAGGCATTTAGGTCAAATGTGGCTTTACTTTCAGGACACCAGTGGAAAGAGCAAGGAAAACTGCACATTTGTATGGCCGCTTGGCTACTTCCCGGTTGTCTGCTTGGCTACTTCCTGGTCTACAGACAGACTGGAATTTTAGTCTTACCCTTTGTGCCATTTGCTAGGCTGCCAGAATGACAAGGAGAGCAACCTGAGTTTGCATTTGGTACACAGAGCAGCACCAAAAGTCTAGGTCAGGAAGAAAACGCTTGAAAATAAAATATCTGACACTCTCATCGTTTAATCAGGTCCACATTGGGAATACGGAATATGTTCTGGTCATCATACCACAAAAAGGTCACACAAGAGCTGAGAAAGAGCAGAGGAGAAGGCTCCTGGCCCAGTAAAAGGGCTGGTTGGAGTAACTCCAGGGTACAACATGTGCGGCTCTTGTTAGAGCAAGTTAGCAGAGGACATGACAGTAGTCCATAGGATCCTGTGTGTTATGAAGGGTGATATTATAATGCTTGCCCCACCCACCAACCTCCCACACTCATACAGCAACCCCTAGAATAAATCTAGTGAATAATACTGAATTGGGGGAGGGGGGAATGCTGGACCAATGAAAAGAATATTCCAATGTAGCCTATGATTCTGGGCAAGGTGCAACAATTCATCCTGCAGAAAAATAATGAATCCCCGCCCTTGCTCAGACCACAGAGTAGTGGTCAGAGCACGCCTTCACACAGAGTGCAGTGAAATACAGGGTTTGCTACCATCAAATTAGCAATTATGGTAGGTAGTTTTGTAAAGACACCTGTCAAATTAAGCTTGCTTGTGATTCAAAGGTGGTGTTTGCTGTTTTAAATATGGAATGGACTTCCCATGCTTTTGTGTGGGACCACCCAGCATCAGTGGTCCCACACAAAGGCTACCTGAAGTCTCCAGTGCTCGCTCTTTCATCTGAGAGTCAACCTGTGCTGCATTTCCCACCTCACTGCTCAGTCAAGGGGAAATGGAAATATTGTTGGGAATGGGCCTCTGTTTCAGACCCCCTTGCTCTGCTTTTCTGCACCCTCTTGCAATTTACTTCATTTCATTGTGGAAAGGCAGCTTCTGATTTTCAGCATTGTCAGATTTATAGAACTCTGTTTCCTGGCTAAAAAGGGGCTTTTTAAAAAATGAAGAAGTACAAACTCACTGAGAATCCCAAGTATTCTTGTTCTTTCTAGTCATCCAGGTGAGTTTATCTGGAAGTTGAGTCATAGCAACTGGACATCTTACCTTGTGAGACATAAATGTTTTGCTGCTCATCTACTGTAAGTAGCTTGGTCAGCCCCAAATAAACAAAGCACTTTGTTTTGCTTTAGCAAAATGGATGCATGTCTCCCCACTGCCCCCATCGCCTTCCTATCTGGTCCAGCTGCCTCCACCACCATGCCTGTCTCCGTCAATATCAACACCACCGTCAAAGACAGTAGGCTGGCTTCCCTTTCAGGATCCGGGCTTGCGGCCTCTACGCATGCACCCAGCTCCCAGCCGATCGCCCTCGTCAGCAGAGGGTTGAACACTCTGTGCCGATGCAAGAGCCCTGGCTCCTGGAAGAGTAGCCAGCAACTGCCTTCTGCACGTGCCCTTGCCTTCCAGCTGATTGGGGCAGTCAGCTGGGGGTCAGGCATCAGCCCAGAAGCAGCAACTAGGCTCCTTACTTTCATGGTGGAGTGGTTGCAACATGACAGCAGGAAAGAACCACAAATCAAAAACTCAGCTGTGAACTGGTTGTAGTTTTGGAGTTTGTTTGTGGTGGTTTGTAGTTCGTGGCTAACCACGAACCATCACAAACTACATGTTTTCAGGTCCGTGCCCATCTCCACTTGCAGCTGTTCTCTTCCAGGAGCTCTCCTGTTGGTTTTAACTGCACAGCAGTATTCCAACCAATTTCACAGTTGTGATGTTAGCTGTGCAAAATGAAGGGGATGTTTCAGGATCTGAAACATGGTCTCATGAACCACATTGCCCCTTCATAGCCACCTGTACACAGGTTAAATTGCTGTACTGGCAGTTTGCAAAAAAACGAGTGGGTTTTGAATCACAATTTGGGCACTCGGTCTCTAAAAGGTTCACCATCACTGAACTATAGCATATGCAGAGAAGATATTATTAATTACAACCTTTGAAGCAAAGTGGTCTGGTTCGTTTAAAATAGTGTTCTACATGACTGGATTAATAAATTAATGGATTGGGCCATCTGTCTAGTGTGTGTTTTGTTCTCACCTGACAGCAAATTGTACAAGATTACCTCCACTGCCCATCATTGTACCTTGTACGATGAAGAAGCAAGTGTTCCAGGGACTCCAAAGGTCCAAATGTACCATATGTGATCTATCCATTCTTGGGTAGAATGTTTCAACAGCAATAGAGGAACTTGACACTGGAACTAATGATTCATGAAGCTGTTTTTATCCTTTCTGTGCTGAAAGTGTTCAAGTCATCTAGACCAGTGGTTCTCAACCTGTGGGTCCCCATACGTACCTGAACTGCAACTCCCAGAAATCCATTTTAGCACAGTGAGTGGTGAAGGCTTCTGGGAGTTGCAGTTCAGGAACATCTGGGAACCAGGTTGAGAAACACTGATCTAGACTGATGACTACTTGAGATATTCTAGCTCTGGGTTTCCATTTTTAAAGGCACGGATTTGAGGGTTTTTATCTTGAACCAGAAATTTGAAAAGTTACTTTTTCTGAGTTCCTTCAGAAAGTTGGGTGGTATATAAAAATAAAAATAAAAATAAATAAATAAATAAATAAAATTCCGCCAGCTAGCAATGACAACTGGTTCTTTGATCCTTAAAACATTCACCATGGCCACTACTGAGGAATGTGATGTGATGCCCAAAGGCAGGGAGTTGTTGCAAAGTAACAGAATAACTTTATAACCCAGAGCACAGAGAGAACTCCTAGTTCCCTGAGCTACTTGCCCTCTGAAGATGCCAGCCACAGAGGCTGGTGAAACATCAGGAAGAAAAAAACTCCAGAACACGGCCACATAGCTCAAGAAACTCACAACTAATAGAATGGGCATTACACTACTAATCCAGATGTGACTCCTCAACTGGAACGTTGAAAAATTCACTTTCATTACTACTGTTCCTGGAAGCCTCTAACTCAGGGGTGCCCAAACTTTTTGTAAGGAGGGCCAGATTTGGTGGCTGAGAATGTGTCAGGGGCTGGTTGCTCCCCGACCCTGCCACCCCACTGCAAGCCCCACCTACTTTCTTTTAAAAAAACATGGGGTGAAGGAGGGGGAGGGAGGGGTGGGCCAGCCAGCCGCGGGCCACTCAGAATGGCCTGGCGGGCCGGATTTGCTGCCCCCTCCCCCCGGGCCAGACTTTGGGCAGGCCTGCTCTAACTAGTATGATGTGTAGCCACAATGTCTGAGGCATTCTTCGAGTTGCTTTCTCAAAAAAGTCCATTTTGTTTAATCCAAACAAAATGTCATGTTTCTTCAACGTTTGAGGGAGGACCTCAGCTCCCATCGGTGACACAAAGCAGCACAGAATCAGATTGTGAATGAATCATAGCAAAACATCAAAAACCACACCCACGACATGAATAAGAAACACCCCCCAGGTTTCTCTGTATGAAAATAAGTCACACAAACAAAAATGGAAGGGGAAAATGTATCAAGATGCGTAACTGGTTATTAAAGTAAGCTTTTCTGCATTCTAAAAATTTCCAGGGAAGGCACTAGGAGCTTTGCGAACTCCTGGACAACAGGATGAAGGAAATAAATTATATGGACATTTTGTTTCAAGTATTAAATATGATTTGTAGTCTCTGCAGTCAGTCTTCATCTTCATTTCCTGCACACCTTTCTGGAGGAAAAGAGTGCATAAATCTGATTTTGGCAGTTACAAGACACATTCCCAACTTCTCTCTCTCTCTCTCTCTCTCTCTCTCTCTCTTGTTTTTTCCTGAATGAGAAGAGGGATGTGTGTATAAGAAAAATGTAGCTGCTTCACTAATTGCAACTAAAGTGACTTGCATGAAGCATGACCCACCACAAAGAGGAACACAGCCCACTAGTCATATTGGGTGGCACATGCCCCACCTCAATCCATGCTGTGCTATCAAGGACATGGAAAAAGTTAATAAGCTGCAATAGGTTGCATTCAGGTGGTGGTGGGGCTTTTATGCTGGCACCCTGAGGAACTCTCCATTTCCTTTCTCAACAGTGTGTCATTTTGGTCCTTCACTTGACTAGCATCTGCATTGGTAGGTGCTTCTGTTTCCCTGCCACTCCATGAAAACAGAGACTTCTAGATGAATTCAGAAGCTATTTTTTGGATTTCCAGTTCCCAGATTTGTATAGCTGGAGGAATTCTGGGAGTCATCATCTGAAAAAGCAAAAATCCCAAGCTCTGTTACAGATTATGCTCCTTTGTGCTTTTTCATCTGGAATGTCTGTACATGTTTGTGACAAGCCCTGTGTCAAAGCATGTGGGGCATAGCAATTGCATGGTTAGAGGGGAAGGACCGGATGCATAGGAAGATGCCTTATTCTAAATTGGTTTGTTGGTCTCTATCTACTGTTGTGTGCTCCTTCTGTTACCACTTCCCTGCTTCAGCCTTCTCCAACCTGGTGCTCTCAGATGTGTTCAACTATTTACTCCCGTTATCTTCAGCCAACATGGCCAATGGAGTTAGTCTCCAAAATACCTGGAGGGCATCAGGTTCTTGAAGGCTCCTCCTGAGAATTTTTCCCCATCACGAGCGCCATGAGCATTCTAATCTCAAGTGCAAGAGATTGAATCTGCTGGGACCAAAGGCAGAGAAAAAGTCATTTCTTCACAAAGGCGCATCAGATGAGGTTTGCAATTTCAGTAGCAAAGAGATTTATGAACACTATTAGGCCTATAGAGGGTATCAGTGGAAGATGCCTGCCTGCCTGCCTGCCTGCCTATGGATTTTGAATAAAACTTAGATTGAGCCCAATTTACCTTGAATTCAGTTTGATCACCCGGGCATAATCTTGTTCACTTACATGATTTGCACTATGTCAGGCCTTTCCTCTGCTGCTGTCCAAGAAGGTATGCAGATCTCCTTGCACAAGTCAACACCTTACTTTCTGGAACTGGACTAACTCTGAATTCCTCTGTGAAAGGTCTGAAAGCAGCATGGGGGCGGGGATGGGGGGGCACAACCCCCCCCCCAAGGACAGGCCTTCGGTTTCTCCAAGCAAGGACTCAGAGCCCAAACTCTGTTACTTCCGTGAAATGTTTATTTAATCCTAGTGCTCAGTTTTCACTGTAAATTAATACTTGCTTTGATAAAAGTTGCTGTGTATCCACTGATGCTCTCCTCCTCACAATATAGTTGGTTTTCCTTTTCCTTTTTTTCCCTTCAGCTTATGTTGGTCACTTTAAAAACTATAATTTTTGTATTATGCATTATTCACCGTTATGCATTAAACCTCAATATAGGTGGTCTGCATAACTTTATTACATATATTGTGAGAAACGTAACTTGATTTCCTTACAGTTCAGCACTTAGAATCTTATTTATAAACCTGCATTAACATGCTAAAGCAATTCTTTTGCCTTTCATTTTCTGGTTTTAATAGTAGCATCTCTGCGCTGCTTGTGGATGTGCTTTGCGTCCCACAGTCCAGCAACCCAACGGATTGATTTGAAACAAGCTTTCTCATGCCTATCTAACAAGTGCACTTTTCTGCATTTATTTTAATGTGCATTTGCAGCCCCACCACCCTGAATTCATTTATTTGAAGTTTATCACATGTACATGGGATCACACCACTCAGGTAAACACAGCTGTGTTTATCTGAGAGTGAGACCATACAACTCCACACTGGACGTATACAACGCCTGCAAGTGGACAGTGAATTTGTGGTCTATAAATGTCATCCAGCACTTACAGAAGAGTTTACAAAACATGGCCTCTTTTGCACACAGAAGAATATCTCTGTTAACACAAATGCGTGGGTCTGGATTCCGCAAAACTGATTATTTATTTAATTGGAAATGCTTTGGCCTCGGCTGTACACAGTGGATGTGAAGAGGCAGCAAGAATGGAAGGCTATCCTTTTTGTTTCTTTTAGGAAAACATGCTTCAGTTCATCATGATACTGGCAGCTGAGCCTTTACTTTACTCCCTCTACAACTTTAGGATCAAAGAGAAAGGTTTCAGCAGTTGTTTTCCGAGGTGCTTGAAAGGCCTCTAAACATGGCAGCCTCCTTCTAAGCTTGAGGAGAGGCCTAGGGCTTGGCCTTTGGGTGCCTGATTCCATCACCCTTGAGGTGCACAGTCATTGTAGGAAAGGTCTCCCATGCCTGTACACAGCTTTGAAAAGTTGGTTTTCTGCACAATCAACTCTCAGAATTCCCTAACCACGGGCCATGCTGGCTAGAAGTGTCCAGGAGTTTTTCATCCAAGGAGGAGGAGGAGGAGGAGGAGGAGGAGGACAATGACGATGACAATGACGACGACGACGACGACGACGACGACGACAACAACAACAGCAACAACAACAACAACAACAACAACAACAACAACAACAACAACAACAACAACAACAACAACAACAACAACAACAACTTTTATAGGTTTCCAGATGGATAGCTGTATTAGTCTATTGCAGAAAAAGAAGTAGGAGTCCTATAACACCTGGAGGACTAATGTTTTATTTGACATAAGCTTGTGTGGACTGTAGGCTGCTCCTTCAGATGCAGACAAGCTTCCCTCTAAAGTGTATAGCTGTGCAAGCACACAGTACTGTGCCCCCACCTGAACACACCACCCCCCTTCACTCACCCACAGTGAGTATTTCCAGTCCCTCTGGTTCTGGTTGCAGTGGAACCCTGTGGAGGGGGGTGGGGAGTCACACATGGGGTGGGTGGAGTTGCACAAGAAAGGGGTGGAGCCCTGCTAAGCAGAGCTGAACATTAGAGGGAATATTGGATGCACCTGAAGCTTAGAAGATGCTTACATGAATGGAAGTGTTTCAAGATCCCGATCCCTGGTGCAGGTGTGTGTGTGTGTGTGTGTGTGTGTGTGTGTGTGTGTGTGTGTTGACTTCATCCTAAAAAAAAACTGTGTAAAGTTGAAGCAGGAAAACAGAGCCATGAGCTCTGTGCCTCAGTTAATCACAGTTGGCTAGTAGTCAGTTCTGTGGCAATCTGGACAATTTCTACATCTGTTGGATCCACCCGGTATTCTGCCAGGATTGGTTTCTGCTGCTTCTTCCCAGCTGATAAATGGTTTGGGAGAAACACAACTCAGCCCTTCTCTAGAGAAGCAGTGAGCAAGATAGTGACAAGACTAAGGAGCCAGAGAAATATTTTTTGTTGCAGACCCACATTTTTGCAGCACCCTGCTTATCTCTGCCCTCTGTTCTTCCCCCACCCACCCTGGTGTTTTATCCCTGCACGCTTTCTGAGATCGTGTGATGCTGCTGTACAGTCAAATCTAAACACTCAAGGCATGTAACTAACCAAATCCTCTGCTGCTCTCACTCACCCCAGATTAATCCTGATTACTGTATGGTGATCACAATCTTGATAGGAGTGCTGGATTCTGAAACAACCAGGCCTTATACTTGCTTCTCATGCCATTTCATGTAGCAAGTGTGGTTCCAAAATGAGAGTGAGCACTGATAATTGTATTATGGAATGAATCTCCCATTTTGCCTCTCGGGGCAAGCAGGAGATTTCACAAGAAATAATGGTACTCTTTCTGAAGCTGAAACCTATCAAGTCAATTGTGGCAACAGAGCCAGCAATCCTTACAAGGTACCAGACAAAAGGGTAGACTGTCATGAGGGGGGAAGGCAGGGACAGACGTGGGTTGGGTCAAATGGCACAGGAATCAATTTCTAAACACACTTGTTCAACTTTGTAGCCCAGACCTGGCAGAGACAACCAACCTGCCAATTCTGGATCTAGGCAACGAACTGCCAGCTGTAGAACAGGACTTCTTCCGATTGTTCACAACTAGACATGGGCAAAAAACTAAAAATGAAACACTGTTTTGCCATTTTGTCATGTAGTTACGTAACAACTTACTTTGCATCGAATTATTTTGTTACGTAACGAAACGGAAGGACACGTTTCTTCACGAAAGGAAATGCATTTTTTTCTTTTAGAAACGAAACAAATCATCCTAGAGAGGAATCAATGGCAGGGGAGCTCAAGCAATTCCCTGTAAGCCCCTGAAATTTAGAAAGATTTGGTTATTAAGCTCCAAAAGAGATGCCCCTAGGAAAAAATCTGGAAACAACAACAGCCCCCCTGCGGGCGGGCAAATAGCGCCACTGCGGCTTGGCTTCCAAAACCTATTTCAATCAGTTAGAAAGATTTGAATCTAATTAGAATCTAACTGTAGATTCAGGGGCTTACAGGGAAGAGCTTTAGGAAGCTCCCCAGCAGTTTTGGTGCCGAGACACAGCTGTGATCTGTATTTTAGAGTACATAAACATAACAAAACATTACATACACAAAAATATGAATCACATCCATGTTTTGCCATGAATATGGCAGGGTAGATTCCTGAAGCGATTCTAGGTAAGCTCCTGAAATTTGGGGAGGTTTGGGGGTCAGGGGGCTGAGTTATTAAGCTCTAAACTGGGTACTCCTGGTAAAAAAATTAATTGATTGAAACAGGATTTGGAAGCCAAGCCGAAGCAGTGCTAATTGCTCACCTGTGGAGGGGCAATTGCTGCTTCCTGGTTGAATTTGAATTTTTTCCTAGCCCCCCCCCTTTGGAGCTTAATAACTCAGCCTCCTGATTCCCAAACCTTTCCAAATTTGGGGGGCTACAGGGAAGTGCTTGCGGAAGCTTCCCTGCGGTTTTGGTGCCTCTAGGACCCAGGGGAGTATAGCACTTCATTTCATTTTGTTTCATTTCATAACAAAACTACTTCAAAAATTCATTAGAAATGAAACAAATGAAACTACCAAAGAAACAAATGAAATGAAACACTATATTTACATTTCCTGCCCATCTCTATTCACAACAAACCTGAAGGAGATATTTGACTTTTCCTAAAAGTTGTCAGAGAAAAACAAGGAAATGAAATTTGAGCAACACCTTGTATTTTCAAAACCCTCCACGGCTTGGGAACAGAATACCTATCGGAGTGTATCTCTCAGAGGTCATCTGGGATCAAGCCCACTAGAATGGCGCAGGCGTGCTCACTTAGGGTGGACACACCAAGGGAGGCGCAGAAATCGCCCACGCGTAACCGTGCCTTCTCTGTGGTGGGCCCCACATTGTGGAATCATCTTCCTAGTGAGCTGCGCTTTGCACAGTCCCTGCCCGCCTTCAAAAAGGCTCTGAAAACCTTCCTTTTTAAGGAGGCATATGGTGACCTTTTCATTTAATTCTTTTTCCCCTTTTTTTTTGTCTGTGCCGCCTCTTGTGGAGGGTTTTCCGCTCTTTATCCTATTAGTTTTTTTTTTCTTCTCTCCCTTTTCCCTCACCTGTTATACATTATTGTTTTATTCTCATCTGTAAACTGCCCAGAGTTCCTTCTGGAAGATGGGCGGTATAAAAATGCAACAAAAAAATGAAAAAAAAACACCAAATAAATAAATATTTTCACCAAGGGCACAGAGATTTATGGGACTACCAAAGTCTCTAGGCCTTTGAAGAGTGGCTTTAAAGAAAAAGAGCAAGTAGTAGCAGCAGAAAGTAAAAATAAAAGGGATCCCATTCGTCCTTCTGAATTCCTGCTATGACTAGTTAATAGGGAGCTTTGCTGCATTATTGATTAAGCTTGGGTCAGGTGATATTGGTTTGCACAGGGAGAGGATGGAGGAATGGGAAGAATGCCTGGGCCTGAGGGTGTGGTAGCCATACCGGTGAACTCACTAGTTTTGTGTTTCCTTCTGTGCTGGAAGTATTGTACACAGTTGGGTTGGACAAATTTGTGCCCTTCCAGCTACAAATGCTGACAGCAAATTTGTGCCCTTTAGGTGCTTATTTTGGTGCCCTCCAGATGTTCATGATCTGCACCCTGAGTCTCAGTTGCCTCTCCATAGTTTCATAAGTTGTGTTTCAAAAATATCTGCTAAATGTAGAAAATGTGCACATGTGGGGGAGATGCCCTTATAGTGACTCAACACAACAATGGCTAGTTCAGGTTGTTGAGATTTAGTTTGTTCTTTTTAAGATTTTGCCCCAAGAATGACATTCAATATTAGAGGGAGGCCAGGTGCCACCCTTGTATATGTTCATGATTGCAGGTTTTTCCCTTCCATGAGCACAAACATATCATTTTGAAGAGTTCACTCCTGTCATCATCATCATCATCATCATCATCATCATCATCATCATCATCATCATCATCATCATCATCATCAGTAGTTGACCTGGACTTCCACTTATCGGAACATCACCCAATATGGCCAGTGGCCAGACATTCTTGTAGTTGTTCCCTTCTAAAGTCTAATCCTGGTAATCCCAACATTTTCTCATTCCAATGCACTTGGACTGGTGGCAGTCAGGATCATTTTGCTGTCACTAGCATTCAAGGATTGGGAATCAGAAATCCTTATCAATGTGCTCTAAATCACTCAAAGAACTAGCACTGGATTCAGGTCATCTCACCCTTAATGTAAAGCAGACGTTTTCAAAATTTGGCCTGCCAGATGTTTTGCATGTGAACTCCACAAAGTCATGGCCAATAGTGAGGATTCTGGGAGCTGAAGTACATACTCAACTGATCCGCCAGGTGTTGAGAGATACTGATTTAAAGGGCCTATTTGCATTTGCAGCTGAACTTTGTGGTCCTTGGTGGGAAATGCATCTAAACTCATTTCCTTTCTAAGTGTAAAGACTAAGGCTAGCAGTAACAAGACTGCATTTTATGCTTTTGATTCAAGAGAGAAGAAAAAATGTGTGTGTGTGTGTGTGTGTGTGTGAGAGAGAGAGAGAGAGAGAGAGAAAGAGCTTTCTACCCATGGTGGGTAGAAATAAAATCATACCATTGTAGATTCAAGGGTTGCAAATTTGATATGGTAATATGCTTCTTCTGTTACTCTTCACTTACCAATTAGATTTAAGAAGCAGAATCCAGCGTCTTGATAAAAGTTATTATGTAAAACCCACAAATACAGTGTGAATATTATCATGTGAGAACTGCAAAAAATATACCCAGCATGCTTATTTTTGTGAGACATTTCCTTTAGTTGCTATTCCTCCAGGTAAAATCAAGAAGTGACAGAAGCATGTTGTTGTTGCTGCTGCTGCTGCTGTTGTTGTTATAAATAATATTGGATAATGCCAAATTATTTCAGAAGCACTTTCTCAGAAGAAACTCAAAAAGGTGTTTGTTACGGAGATGTAGTCAAATTGTCTGGGCATATTGGCTATGAAAACAGCAGCAACATTTATCAAATGCCACATCACATTATAACAAAACAAAGGAAGGAAAAACTAAAGATTTGACCACACATATAAACAAGCTTCTTGTATGGTGAAAGCTAGAAAGTCATTTTCTAAGTGGTTTCTTCCTGTTACTTCTTGCAGCATTTGAAAATGGGCCCACTATCATTAGTAATTACTCACTACTGATGTTGAATTTATTACATTGGCTATTTTTACTGTTTTTTGTTTGTTTGTTTTTGCAGTTCTTTGCATCTTTTTTTTTAAAAAAAAATCTCATTGATAACTGAATGGCATAAAACATGAAAATTTCTCTCTCTATAAACAGCCTATAAAAATAATGTTTGGAATAACTAGAAAATAACAATGTAATCTTGTTCTTTCCCATTATTTTACTTGTGAAATGTAACTTTGTTACATTTGCAAAGCCCAAAGTTAATATGTTGCAAGTAACATGTAACTACATTATATCTTGTATTCTCCTTGCGACAGGGGTGAGAAAGTGGAGGCAGTAATCAAAATCTCACCTGGCTTCTGCTACATCACAAGGAAATAACTTTTCTGAGCAGATGGAGAATATAATTTCTGAACTCCAAATTCCATCTTTTTTTACCTCGTCTCTCAAAACCACCAACTGATCCCTATTTTTCTCTAATTCAAGAGGTAAAGAAGAGCTGTGACAACCCAGAGAGGAAGCTCTTCTGCAACACATTTATGGGCCGCTTTGGTTCCTTTTTCAGGAGAAAGGCGAGGGATAAACGTTTTCAATAGATACTAAGCAAAATGGGGGACTTGGTTTTGCAGCTGATCTTTTTAAACAGTTTGATAGATTGTGTATCAAATATGAATCCAGAGCAGGAAAAGGCTGTGCATTTTTTAAAAGAATGCCTCTTTCAGAAATTCTTTTCAGATACATCTGACACATGCTCATTTCAATGCATATCCAATGACTTCCATGGGACTTCCTCCCCTACAATTCCACACACAGTTGCTAATTTTCTCGCAAAACTTCAGTGGGACCTTCCTCATCATTTGAAAAAAAAAATACTGTCTGCCTCCTCCTGAAACAACTATTGATGAGCAAAGATCTAACCTTAAGAGCCTCGTGGCGCAGTGGTTAAATGTCTGTACTGCAGGTGAAACTGTGCTCACGACCGGGGGTTCAATCCCAGGTAGCAGGCTCAAGGTTCACTCAGCCTTCCATCCTTCCGAGGTTGGTAAAATGAGTACCCAGCTTGCTGGGGGGGGGGCAATGTGTAGCCTGCACACTGTAATTAAAATTGTAAACCGCCCAGAGACTACTTAAAGTGGTATGGGACGGTATATAAGCAGAACACTTTGCTTTAACCTTCTCCTGTTCAGCTTCTACTCACATTCACAAATTACCCTCACACACAAGCTTTTCCTTGTGGCAATATATAACAGGATCTCTGGAGAGAGATCCATTCCGATGGGTCTTTGACATCCAGTTATAGGCAAGATACTTTAAAAAGATAAACAAATAGAATTGCACTCAGAAGAGGACAGTGAAGGCGAGTCAGCAATATGAAAAAACAAGTTCTGTCATAAAAGATTGAAGGAACTGGGTAATCCCATATATGTGTGAGCTCGCAGAAACCACAAAGAAGAAATATCTAGGGCAGTAGTGGTGGATTCAGTCACACTTTTTTAACATTTGAGGGGCTGATATCTGAAAGAAAGGCTGTACATTGTTAAGAGTAGTAGATTTTATCTGAAGATTGGGCAGGGGGGGATGTCTTCTAACAAGAACTGTTCAATAACGGGATTAATTGTTTGGAGGATCCGAGGGCTTCCTCCCTCAAGGATAGTCTTCAAGGAGAGGCAGGAAAGCCATCTGGTTGAGAAGTCCTAATTTTGGAATGTTGGACTAGACAGTTTACACGTTTTTCCCCAAGCAGCATAAACTCTGTGAATTTATGGATTCCTTGCTGGTCACAGACTCTAAAAAGAAATATTTTGTGATGGCTCCTTTGGAGGGCTTTTGTGAGGAAACAGAACTAAAGCAGGCCTCATACATGATGGTCTTTATAGGTTGATTTTATAGGTACAAGTGCCTCCTCACTCAAGAGAAAGTGTAACCTTTCCCTATGGGATTAAGGTCTAGTTTTCCATCAATCAGATTATAGATTGTATGTTCTTTGGGTTATTGTTTTGGACTTTTTAAACAAAGGACATACACATTTCTGCCTTTCAAGGGTATCTGCAGGCAGATTAGTATAAAAACAAAAGGAAAACAAAACAAAACAAAAACAAAGAAGACAAAAACATTGTGGCACCTTACAGACTAACTGGTACATCTTAATGAGAGCTTTCATGGGTCCACTGCCTCACACTAACATGGCTACCTGCTCTAATAGTACTACAAATGCAAGAAGTGGCATTAAGTTGTGTTTAATACAACCATGAGCTAAGAAGGCAAACACATTTTCCTTCTTTCCAAGCCCGATAATTAAGGCTGCTAGCCTATGCACACTTTCTTGGGATGTAATCATGTCATTACTAGACATGTATAGGATTGAATTGCTTGGAATCTTTGAAAATGCACATGGAACAGACACAGTTCAGTGACTCTAACACATTCATGAAGCTCTACTCCTAGATGTCTTCCTATTTGGTATTTGTTTAAGCCAATCTAGCCATCTTATT
>JAHTLZ010003547.1:14977995-15025495 GCA_023846285.1 Phrynocephalus versicolor
CATCTGACCATAAACAAAGATATGGTTACTTAATAATTCACTTTTCCTGGTTCTGTTCCATCGTGCAGCTCGTGATTCCAAGGGGGTTTCTCCATGCCTCACATGAAGAAAATTATTAAACTATAACAATATCAGCTTTCACAAGCTTTTAAATGTTAAACCTCAAATAACCTTTGAAAGTCCTTATAAGTCCCAAATATCTCCAAATCACAGGACAGCTATACCTACATTAGTTTAACATTATGAATATTTTCCATTATAATCTAAACCAAGATTTTACAGTTGTTAGGAAGGGAGAATGAAATGGGCATTGCTCGTTTTCCACAGTTAACTCGAAGTCATGATTCCCTTCCAACAGAATATGGAGAGAAGCACCATGGCTGTGTATGTAATAACCCTGCCAGAGGAAGCCGGAAGCCTGTCCAATCAGCTGCTTGACCAGGAAGCCAAACTGAGGAAATCCGAGTGGGTGCAGAGGAGGGCAACCAGGATGATTAAAGGTCTGGAACGTATGTCTTATGAGGAGCGGCTGAGGGATCTGGGAATGTTTAGCCTTTCAAAAAGAAGGCTGAGAGGGGATATGATAGCCATGTTTAAATATCAGAAAGGATGTCAAAATGAAGAGGGGGCTGGCTTCTTTTCTATGGCTTCACAGATTAGGACTTGGGACAATGGTTTCAAATTACAGGGAAAGAGATTCCATTTGAACATTAGGAAAAACTTCCTGGCAGTTAGAGCTGTTCAGCAGTGGACTATGCTGCCACGGAGGGTGGTGGAGTCTCCTTCTTTGGAGGTTTTTAAGCAGAGGCTGGATGGCGTTGGGGGTACTTTGATGGGGGTTCCTTCATGGCAGGGGATTGGTCTGGATGGCCCTTTAGGTCTCTTCCAACTCGATGATCCTATGATTCTAGATATCTATTACTATGCTCCCCAATACAGAACAGCCAGGGATTTTAATTTAAACAACTACAGATGCTGCACCTAAATCATCTTCCAATGTAAGGCAAACCTGTTTACTGCAAGAGTTCCTGAATTGCATGTTGTCTGCTACTTCTCTCCAAATTTTACTCAGCCTTGTAATCAAATTTCTCTTCCTCAGATGCACCTAAGTGGTTCACCAAATGTTTCTGAACAAAGTCCTGACAGACAGAGAGCGCTCATGACCGGGTCAGAGAGTGTGAGTCATCCTCCACTTGGAATTGTGGGGTGAGGTCACCCCCTTCTTCATCCACATGCCATCTTTGTAGATGGCATCAATGTGGTATCAGGAAAATGATGAAGATGTCTCTGCAGAGGAAACTCTTCTGGAGAAAGATTGCTTAGGTCTCTCTTGCAAGAAGTTGCATTTCCAGGCCCCTGATATGTAATGATAATTTCTGGAGTACTGTGGCAAGGACAAAGATAAATTCTGAACGAGATGAGATGAGTTGTTCCTTGAAAAGCCTTTCAAGCCCACAAGACAGTCTAGCTCAACCTTGTTGAACCTGGCATTCCTTAGATTTTGGATTACAACACCCATCAGCCCCAACAGACCCGATCAATAGACAGGGAAAGGAGGAAGTGAACGCTTAAAACATTTGGAGAGCATGAAGAAGAGAAAGAAGTTCTTTGGAGCAACTTCAACAGCTCAAAAAGGGATAAACAAATGTATTTCTGATGTAGCTAAAGACAGGATAAAGGGAAGAAGACATTTGCTGAATTATATAAGAACAAAACCATTGCCTCACTTACCACATGCACAGTAACTAATTGTGAGGAGAGAAGGAACTATAATGCTAAGAATTCAGTGCTGAAATTCTTACTCAGGGAAAATTCCCATTAACTATGGTGAAAGGTTTAGTTCCCTATCAGCAACTACTGAAATATGCTACGTGAGCAGAATTGTTGCTAGGCAGTACTTTGGGGAAAAGTTTTCTGTGAGTTGTCAGATATTCACTGAATGCTGAAGTTCTCTTCAGCTGTAGGACACCACATTCCCTTTGTTATTTCAAGCCATTTCAGCTCCAAAGTATGAAATTTGATAACAGTCCCAAGCCTAAACACATCTGGTTGATTTGAGGCCACAAATAATCCTGGAATGCCTTTGACACCTTCCCTTGCTGCCATTGTTTAAAACTTTGCTCTAAAATAGAGTGGGTCCTTCCTTCCCAAACTTTTCAGCACAGTGGGACTGCCCAGACTTCAGCAAGGCTACAGGGCAGCAGCCATATTCAGCATGCTGTGCGTGGGGTAGAATGCACTCTCCTAGCAAACAATGACATTTTATCGATGGGTGGAAGGAAAATGCACTGAAGAGAACATAACCCTATGTGTATGCTGTAAGTGCTGTAATATAACAGGTGCTGCAGGATAACAAGCTATGTGTAAGTGCCAAGTGTAAAAATCTTCATATGCTTAAGGAGACACCTTTTTTCAGAGATACTCATCAGTACGTCACCACCTGCCACCAGCTAGTGCACAAGAATGAAAGCACTTTCCCCTCAAGTATGATCACCCTCCACTGCAATGTTCCTTCTAGTTCTACCCCTGCTTAATTGTGCCAAAATGTGCTGTGATCACCTAATATCCTTTGTTCAGCTTATATTCCATTGACCCATCTTGTTGTATTGCCTTGTTCTGTTTTTTAATCTTGTAAACCGCCCAGAGTTCCATATTGGAAGATGGGCAGTATAAAAATGAAATAAATAAATAAATAAAATAAAATACCACAAGGAGCTTGTACTGTATGTATGTATGTATGTATGTATGTATGTATGTATGTATGTATGTATGTATGTATGTATGTATGTATGCATGTATGTATGTATGTATGTATCTATGTATGTATGTATGTATGTATGTATGTATGTATGTATGTATGTATGCAGGCATGCATGCATCCATGCATGAATGTGTGAGTCAGTGGGTGGGTGAGTGAGTGATATTTCTATACCAACCCATAAAAAGCAGACATTCTCTGGGTGGGTGGTGCCCAATAAACCCAAGATTTCATATAGTAAGGTTCTTTATGGACGGAACTGCTAACTACTTCATACTGTAGTTTCCTTCTTTGCATGAGTCTCTTTCTCTTAGGACCTAATCTACCAATCGTCACAAGTACCTGGATATCACGCGTTGAATGATATTGACTGCATCTGGTGGCTCATGTTCTGTGATACTCACAGGAATAGACTATCCATTCTATAGAGTGCAGTACTGAGCACACATACATATAGCATGATTTGTGCCTATGCATATACTAACAGAGTGTTTGCACTTGTGGTACAGTGGTCCACCGCCATTTTGCGATTCATATACTGCGGTCCCGGTATATCGTAGGATGGCAGTGTATGAAAGGCAAGGCTCCCTGGGGCAAGCTGCTTGGGCCCACTTGAGGCCTCTTGCACTTACCCCAGGCCTGGAGCCGCCCTGAGCAGGTCTCCAACGGGCTTCCCAGAAGTGGTCTCTGGCGAACTGGAAGTGACTTCCAGAAAACCAGAAAAGACTTCTGGACCAGAGGAAACCACTTCTGGGGCCTCCAACAGGCCCGGGAAGCCCGTCGGAGACCTGCTCAGGGCAGCTCCAGGCCCCAGATAGGCCCCAGATAGGCTTCCCAGTCCCAACCCTACCCAGCATCCGCATATCGCAGATTTTCCATTACAGTATTGTGGGTCGGGTTGGGTCCCTAATCCCCACGATAGGTGAGGGATTACTGTATGTGCTAAGTGGATGGCACTGGGGGCAGGCACAATTATAGTCCTCCCATGAGTAAATAAGAATGGCAGCACGGGGCTTCAGACTTGTGGCAGCTGTAGGAAGAAGAAAAATCAGCTTCCAACAGTGTCAGCTCATTAGCCAGGCAACCCTTTCAATGGCACACAAGTGGAATGTGTAGGATTTGGCTTTGATTTGCCAACAAAAACACTCCTGAACATTAGTTGGTGATGGTGGGCCAAACTCTAATCTGGGCTGAATCCAGTGTGTCTTTGCAAGGACAATTTTAAATATCTCAGCACAAACCTAGCATAGTGGCTTGCCAGCCAGACCAGTATCTTCCATAGAGGCAACATCACTGTGTAGGAATGGGAGGAAAGCGGTTTCTCAGAGGTTAAAAACTCAACTTTATATCCTGAATTGGAAAGCCAAGTCTATTTCTGAAAAGTCTTGTTCTTTGAACTTCCCTGAAAAGTCACACTTGAATAGGTGCCAAGGCTTTCATGCCCACTCTGGAGCCATCACTTGACTGAGCCACAGATAGCATTCAAAAAGTCATAATATGCTACTGCTTGCATAACTCAGCTGTGAATGTTTACATATGTTTATAACAAAGATCAACAATACATTCTTAGCAGCATTGCTCCAAGCTCCAGGACATACTTGTGGGAACAGGAGGTCTACATGTGGAAGTCTCTATGAAGAGAGATGGATGCTCTCTTCATCCCTGAACTATACAAATTCTCATTGGAATCCATTTCATAGTAACAGTGAGATATAGCAATTCATAGCACATTTTGAAACACTCCAGATTTTTCACATAGCCTAACACAGAAGCAATCTTAATATCATCCTTGTAAGATAAGCATATATTACATCCATATTGCATGTGGGACTGAGACCTATTACAGTGAACTACAGCATTCAAACAACAGTTCAACTGGGAGATTTCTGGTTGAGGCTGTGCTCTTTGCTACCATGGCTTGAAGAAAATGTGTAGGTATATACAGGAGACCCTTTGGGGCAAGCATAGATCGATACTATGCTGGCCCAAGAAATAGAATTATGATTGCATTTACTTGGATTTTACTTTATTTATGATTGCTTGTATAATTTTTAGAATATTTTGTTTCATTTTTATTGTTATTTGTATACATGTTTTGTTAGGCTACTGGTGCCATTTGATCAAAAGTTAGATGATCTAGCTTCAGGTGGTACAATGTTCAATTGTTCTGAAAAGTGTTTTAACTTGTTACATTCTATTTTTGCTTTTTATTGGTGTGTTCATTTTCCATTGGCCTTAAAGTATGTTTTTATGGCCAGTATCCTCTTATGGAGCTCTGCCGGTGGCAAGGAGGATGACATCACCAGCAGTCAGACTGCTGTGCGAATAAAAGTAGTGGGGAGCGTGTGACTTGCATGCAATAAGACAAAGTTGCATGTACTGCAAAACTGAAAAAGAAACTACTGTATTTTAGTTAGTGGTGATTTCCTAGTGCAGATGGCATCATTCCCTGTGCACAGAAGAGCTTCACACAAGGATAGTGGCTTCTGTTTCAACTATATTTCTTATATCTGAATATTATTACAGTTCACCACCTTGAATTCCATTTGGTGGCAGAAAGATAGGATCTAAATTAAATAAATAAACAAATAAGTAAAAAGTTACTCATCTCAAATGTTTTGTTGACTGCAGTCTACTGTCTATACTCAAGTATAAGTCTAGTTTTTCAGCCCTAATTTTGGGCTGAAAAAAGGGGTCCTCGGCTTATATGCGGGTCAATACTTTTAGCCACTGAGGCAAGTTTGGGTCAGTGGCTAAAAGTCATTTTAAACATTGTGTGCCACATCTCCTGACCCCCCATGTTTAAAATGACTTTTTTAAAGGTCATTTTAATACAATGTTTAAAATGACTTTTAGCCACCAACTCAAGCACTTGCCTCGGTGGCTAAAAGTCATTTTAAACATCACACACACACACAGCTCACAAAGGAGGAGTTGTCAGGCCCTGCTGCATTTCCCACCCTAGGCTTATACTTGAGTCAATAAATTTTCCCAGTTTTTTGGGTTTAAATTAGGGCCCCCGGCTTATACTCGGGTCGACTTATACTCGAGTATATACGGGTACTTATAAAAGCTGACTGAAGTAGCAATTAATAAGCCTGATCTCTTTTTGTTTTTGATTTGTTTGACAGCTGGGAAGAAAGCAAGGCATAGTCAACTCAAAAGTTTGCCCACTGTATTGCAAACAACCAGGGAGCTTGTATAAAAAAGTTCTTAATCTCCGTTCCATGTGACCACCCCTGTGGTACGTGAAGGAGCGATGATCATACACTTTTGACATATACTGAAAATGATTTTATTTTAATCCTAATTTTCTTCCAAATATTTAGTTGATTAAGTTGCTTCAAGCTCTGTCTTATGGAGCTCAGTAATTCAATGTGTCTTTAAAGTATTTCATTGTATAAAAATTTGTTGTCAACCACTGCAGGATTTTAAAATGGGAAACAGTATACATGTATAAATATTTTAAATCCATCAATAAAGAAACTTCATGACAGCTGCAGTTCTACATCTGGCCAACACAATGCATAATTATCTCCGTTTCGTTGAAGCAGCAGGTGATAACGTTAAGAATCACTAGGTTTATGATAACAAGAATGACTTTTATTCCAATACACTGCAGGTCATGTTATTTGACCTCAGGTAGTCTCCCTAAGATGGAGGAGGAGCACAAGAGTTGTTTAATTTTTTGTCAGTAAATAAAATGTTATAAAATACGGGAAAATTTTCCTTGACTCTTTGAAAACAAAGTAGTGCTAAGGGACAAAAGACTACATGCTAGGGGCCAATACTGAAAGATGTAGAAAAGAAATAATACCTTCAGTGGCATATCCCTTTAGAATCGAAAGGAAACTGGATGAAAAGCTAAATGATATTTTACGAAGAATGGGAGGTCTCTGCTGTCAAGACAAGCTTCCAGTGCTAGCCTGATCAAGTACTGTCAGGTCACTGATATGATTACAGCCAAAGATCAAGATGGAAAGGTGTGCCCAGGTCATATCCACCATTCTCCTGGAGCTACGACACAGCTTCTTATTAAATACTCCTTTGAAAGGACTAGCCAGCTTCTCCTTGAAAACAGATGAGAAGGGTTGCAGCCTCTCCGGTTGCTCTCTTGCTAAAATGTTTATATACAGGCAAGATATATCCTGCAAAGCAGTGCATGTAGATTTTATTGTTATTTTTAATCCTTTCTAGATTTAACCCATCCTCTATGAAGGCAGAGCGGCCTAGATGCCCTAAGCACACCCGATCTTGCCTGATTTCGGAAGCTAAGCAGAGTCGGCCCTGGTTAGTACTTGGATGGGAGACCACCAGGGAATACCAGGTGCTGTAGGCGCCTGGAGTAGGAACTGGCAAACCACTCCAGTATTCCTGCCAAGAAAACTCCATGGACATGGGGTCACGAAGGGTCGGTCACATACATTTTATATTTACATAAGTTCAAAAGGAAATGCTCTGTTTGTTTAATTTGCCATTTCTCCTTAAAATTTGTCCCAGACGTATTCATTCATTTTGCTGTTTCATCCCTGCCCTTCACTTTTGCCCACTGAGTAAAATCCAGCCCTAGTCTCATCCTATGATTGTGTATTTAAGGGTTTTTTTAACAATATGTCTTTGAAATTATCTGAATGAAATTAACACATGAAAACTAAAAATATAATTTAAAACATAAACAGAATATGGCAATTTCACACAAAGCTTTGTCCTATTGATTTTGTCAAAAGGGCCAGTGCATCCCACCCCTTGATTCTATCTCCCTGCTAAAACTCATTTATTGCCTAAATGTCATTTCAATATTGCACTGTTATTAGAACTATTTTTTTAAAAAAAACATAATAACTAATGGGGATGATATACATATACAATTAATAATTATTACATGATCAAAGATATATTACATAAACATTTGTGCATGTATCTCTGGATGTTCTGTTTACATTGTGTTTTTATCTTGTATCCCTTAGGATTTGCAGTGAAAAATAATTAGATTTATTCATTTTTTTTAAAATAAAGGCCTAACCTTTCCTCGTCCGACGTAAAAATGATATAAAAGCCTAAAGTTACAAATTTCTCAAGCTTAGATTTGGGTATCCAGAGTGTGTTTGGAAAAGCTATATATTTCCTTGTTTCTTATTTCAAGGATATAATGCAAAGTAGCTTTTGAAGGGTGAGGATTGCAGAAAAATTCCATACTTGGAAGGTACATAAGGAATCATCTGGCAGAGGTTCTGATTTTTCTAAAGGCAGCTGATTGAAGCTACTGAGGGGCTTGGGTGTTAGAAGTAGTCCCGGTGGAACAGGATTAATGGGCAGAGTGTAGTGAGGCGGTCAAAGGTGTGCAATAAATGCAATTTGGCATAATTGCAAATACCACACTTGCTCAGATGCTAAACAGGAGAAAGGCTTCAATTTCTAGTGTAAATTTCATAAGCTTTGAATTTATTCCAAGAAACTGTATATTATCGAAGTATAAAAAGTAATCCTCATATCTAAGTCAAGTGACAGAAAATTACCTATAAACAGCATGTAATTTTTTATGAATCAAGCTCTAAATAAGGGAGACTCCTGAGACAGGAATTCAGAGTAGCATTGTAAAAGAGCTGATTTGCTGGTGAAGCTCAAGAACAATTTCTGTTTATTGAATCAATACTGAAATAAAAGTAGTGTTTGTATCAGTGTGAATGGTACAGGCTTTTTTTAAAAAAAGAATTCTTAATGAAACAAACCTTTGCAAATAAAAGAAAAATTTAAAGAATAATGCAGACATGATGGCTCATACTAGTTTGCTTAACATAATATAATGGACCATATTATTATGCAAGATAACAAGACCTCTGGTCTCTTAGGCATGAATACAAAAAAGAGAGAGTAATTTGTCCAGGGCAAACAAGGTGCATATACTTCACTGCCTAAACTGTGAACAGCTTTGAGTGTGAATTGTGTGTTTGTATGTATGTCATGTGTGAAATAGCTATTTGTTACAAAAAACTAAAAATCAAGCAGCACAAACTAAGTGTCTAGAGTTCAATAGATAACAATCTCATCTCATCATCAACTAAGGAAACTACATGCCACTGACTCACTATGGTTGAAATTCAGTAGTAAGTCACAACTAGAGTAGGGCCACTGAACAATGGGATTTTCTAAGCCAATTCCTCCCCAGGTTTCATAATTCAGTTGGTCTATTCTGGCTGCCACTTACTACTAATTTTCAACCTATAACAAGTTTCTCTGTTTCCTTTCTTCTCTTGAGTATTTCCAGATCAGAGCTTTAAAATATTACTTTTGGGTGGCTGTAGTTCTCAGAATTCCCCAGATCATGCTATTTATGTGATTCTATAAATTATCTGGGGTTCTATAAATTTAATCTGAATCAATCTTTGCTTCACATAACAGGCAACAGGAAGCAAGCATCCTTCATAGTTTCCCCAGTTCTCTGACCTCAAGTGGATGCCCATGTGGCAACTATTATTGATTAGTATATTTTTATCCCAACTTTCCTCCAAAGACAGGGGAAATTAAAAATACATTGAATGGCCCACATTGGCCACTGAGCTTTAAGGCAGAAATTGGAACCCAGAGCTCTGTGGTTCAAAGGTAGTACTGTATCAAGAGCACACATACACCCGCCCATGTTGTCCTTGCATCTTCCATTTTTCTGAAATAGCCATTCTCCTACTTGCCTGTGGCAAATAGGAATCATCCCAGGTAACCAGGCAGGATAACCTTTGGAAATGAAAAGTTGGATTTTGTATTTTAAAATAGGTTATCTGTAAATGAGATATTACTAATCTGCCTCATTATGGACAGTAAACCTAATAATAATAAATATTTTACAGCACAATAACTTTTATAGACTTACTTGCAGAACTGAAGTCTAAAAGCCTTTTCACACGACCCCTAAGATCCGCTGGCCACTTAAATTCGGACCAGAGATTTTGGGGGTTTGTCACTGTTCCTGTGTTCCCACCCCCTCCGCACTCCTGGCTGCTGTCTGCGTGAGGGGGGGGAGAAAGAAAAGAATGCCGGCCCACCTCCGTTCTGCCGTCTGGCTTTGCTCCCGGCAGCATTCCAGTCTTAAAGGGGCGGAGGGCAAAAACAACAACAACAACAACAAACAGAAGTGAGGAGAGCCCGACACTCACTATGTTACATCCGCATCAGGAATTTTTCACCCCGGGAGAGCAGGTACTTGAAAAGTGCGCTGGGGCACACTTAGGTGGGCGTGGTCGCACTTAATGTTTTGTAAACTCCGGAGCTGGTGGGGAAACATTTTAAGCTCCGGATCTAGGAGCCATTTGCCACGGATTTTAGGGGTCGTGAGAAAAGGCCCTAAGTATCTCTAAGCCAAACACAACTATATTCTCCCTCCCTCACCTGAGCCACCTGGTCTCTGTTTGGCCTCCAGGTGGCTGGCTGCTGGCCTTGGTCAAAGGCAAGACTACCTGTACATGAAAATATTTTTTCCCTAGTAGAAAGCAGAATAGAAGGCAACCCATACCTATATTCCTCCCTTCCTCAATCATCTTGTCTATGATACCCATCCGGAAACATCTACTTGAAATTCTTTCTGTACTCTGTGGAAAGCAAAATGATACTTGACTTATTTATAAGTGACTTTTATAAAGTACCTTTTCCCCAGCCACGTCGAACCGAGGACTAGGTTTAAGAAAATTCTGGGCAAAGAGCCTTCAGAGTATCCTCATACCACACCAAGGAGAAAATGTGTGAACTTTCATTCTTTCCTGCAAGAAGATATTAAGCAAAGATTTACATCCCAAGTACTGTCTCTTGTGAAGAAAAAAGGTCTTGGAGACTGGAGAGCTGGATGCATTGGATGCAATACATAGAGGCCTTAGATAGCCTGCTTTATAGCATAATCCATGTGAATTACAAATCCATTGCAAGACAGGTGCTATGAATGATGATGATGATATATGACTACACTTGTATGTAATTGTGTCAAGCCAAATAAGTAAAATCATATCTGTTGAAAGATTTGGTAGCTCAAATCAAGCCAGCAAGTAAATCACTACATATTATTGGATGAGTTGATTAACTGGGCCATAAGGCCAGATTCCACTGGGCCTGTTCCTTGAAGCACCAGAATGGCTTCTGGCCACAGAACCACCAGGCAGATCATTCTTGCTCTCTTCAGCAGCCTACTCCTTCATCCTGAAAACTTGCTGTAGTAAACTGCAAAACCTTCAATGTCATTGGAGAGGTGGTACTGAGGGGTGCAATGGGGGAGGAGAGAAGAAGAAAGTCTTGCCACAGGATAGATGATTGCCAGCACAAGGCTGGATCCAGACATGTGGTTTCTCATTGCGTTGCCTCAAAGATACCAAGCATGGAAAGTTACTCTGAAGTGGGGCTAATCCTAAAGATATGCCAGAGCCATCGATAACTGGGCAATGGCATTATTTATATCTCTGGGGTCCCTGAGCACCATCTTATTACTGTTCAATAATGGATGGCTTCAGCAGTTCATTATTTTTATTCTTGTTAAAAACCTCCCCTTGTATGCACAGACATATATGATGTAACTGATTAAAGGGAGGAAGACAGAGAAAAGTGGGGCTCTGTATTTAGAGATCAAAAATGTGGCTTATAAAATTATACCCATTATTTGTGCTACTCCAGCTAGGGCAAGATAAGCACTAACTGTCCCCAAAAAAGATGAGGAAGGGATAATGATTCAGGCACTAAAGCAAAGGTTAATTGCAGTTCAGAGAGTCTTGCTCTGAACACAGATTGAAATTTCTCAAATATATTAATAGATGAGACAGCCATTCCATTGCTCTGGCTTTTCCCATAACTTTATCAGTTTAATTTGCAATTCACTTAACATTTACAAAAGAGGCCGAAGAAGACAAGGAAAAAGGCAAATGGCCTTTACATTTTCTTGAACTCAACTTTAGCTGGGCAAGTAGGCAAAAGGTAGGTAGCAGAATATCAAGGACAGACTCATGTGAGGCTGCATGTCTCCTTCCTGATATATCAAAGTGAATTTAATCCTGTTGTTGTCACCTCCCATGCTTGCTGCTGCTCCAACCCGCTGGTTTAACATGGGTTTCAAATTAGCTTCAAATTGCTTGTGGCAACTACCGGTATTTTTGGGGGGGGGCGGCAAGTCAATGGCATTTACTTATGAGAAGATATGAGCAGGACGTCGATGACTGAATTGACTCCTTTTATAGTAATAAGTGTAAAAGTTATTTTCCTGCTGCAAGATCAAAGGGCAAGGCAGTGGGAAGAAAATGGTTGCATGAGAACGAAAGCCCGAGAATGAGAAAACCCTGAAAAAAGCAGAAGACGATGAATATAGTAGAAGATGATGTTTCCAATACCCCCTCAATACAGGAAAACTGGGGACTGAGGGAGGGGGGCAGGCACAAAGATCTGTGGGTGACTCTTCCCAGCATGGTCACTTACTCCTCTGCTCTTTCAGAGAGGGTAGCCGTGTTAGTCTTTTCAAGAATTTCAGGCAAAAATCAAAGAAAAACAAAACAAAACAAAACAAAAGACACAAACATGTGGCATCTTAAAAACTAACTTTCATATTTTAATGTGACGTTTCGTGCACATGTGCACTTGTTCAGACATATAGCAGCAGAATGAGGCGTGAGATACTGTATAATATGAGATTTATATTTCATACCAAATATTGATTGGCTGTAGTCTAGATAGCCATTGGCTATAGAGTTGGGGAGGGGGTTCACAGGAGTTGACATTCACAGAAGACATTTGTGGCAGAGATGAAAGAACACCCAGCCAAAATCTCCCAGTTCCAGATTCTATGATTTGGTAACAGGGCTGATCCTTTTCAATTAAGTATTATTTATTCTAAATAAAAACATGTAGGACACCACAAAAAAGGAACAGGGTGATTAAGAAAGCAAGGTTTCTTTTTCTTTTTCTGACACAGCAAGACTTCCTTGCTGGTCCAAAAGCAGAGTGCATATTTTGCTTAGTTTTTGCAAATTCTATATCTTTTTGCCAAGCAAGGTGGATTACATGTATTTTGGCTTGTCAGCCTCTACATTTTCAGCATACGTCTGTGGACCGTATGGACAGCCAACTTTACGGGACTCAGCCATATGTCTAGATCCCAATATATATGAAGGCCAGCTCTAACATTAAGAGGTTTACGGTAGTAGTGTAGTAAACCGTAATATTTGCAGATGGTTGTAATAAAATCGTTCAGGAGAGGAAAGGTGCAGGGATATACAGCCTGCAAGCCTCCCCCCAGAACAAATAAACAAACAGACAAACCACTGCATCTGAGCGTAAGGATTATATACACAGCAGAAACAAAATTCTGCTCCTAAATAGTTGTTGTATTTTTCTTTCTTAGTTTCAAAAGGATTTTAAGCTCCTTTTCATTTTCTGCAAGTTTCTAAAGATTCACCAGCAAATAATCATTTTTGTATGTGCCTTTTTTTTTTGAAGAAATGCAGAGAAGCAGTGGTTTTTAATAACTGAAATCACTTAGACACAGTCAGTATTATTTTAACACAATACATTTTGGACATCTCATTTTTATTTGTTCATAGCAAAGGTTTTGAACTGAATTATCATTGGCATAACTGCAAGTTAAGTGCTAAGAATAGGTTAGAGTAACGCTATAGTTTATGTAGCAATCATGTATTTTTTATCACAGCACTAGTGTTATATTGGTATTTTCTTCAAGAAAATACATAGGCCCATTACACTTTTGCCACGCGGAAGACTGTAAAAAAGGGTTCATGCACTTGCATGAGCACTGCCATTGTTCACGTGTCAATCTCCATGAAGGAAACCCATTCGGCACTTGTGCAAAGGCCATTGTTGCAACAAGCAGCATGATCCTGGTGTTATGGTAATGGTGCTTTCCATCCACTGAAAGCTCCATAGGATATTGGCCACATGGTGAAACCAAAACTACACATCCTTTAATATCTGTGGAAATGTATCAGGCGATTGTGGTTTAATCAGACTCCCACGTGCACCTGCATGAATATAATCCCGACATTGCACCTCTACTACAGGAAACTCCAGTGTTGACATGGATGAAAACAAAGGAGACATGCCTTTCTTGAAGTGCAGAGTCCCTCTTTATCTCATAATTGAACATGAAGCATGGTCAACGCAGAGCACAGGTGAACAGACTGACATGTGAAATCAACCATTGTTCATGTGTATTGCCTGGAGTGTGCATGAGAACTGGTGGCTACTTCTTATATCATATTTCTCAGTGCTCTCAAGTGATGGCTGAGGTCATCAACCCTCAAGTCAGGAGACAAAGAAATAAGGAAGGGATGGAGGCTGCAGATGTTATGGAGCCTTGTGGTCAGGTAAAGCTGCTGAGCTAGGCCAAGACAGAAAGTTATTGCTTTCCAAATAACAAAACTCTTTACAGAGTAATGTTTCTTGGACTGAGACCTAAGCCTGAAGTTCATTCTAGTTTAGTAAGTAACTAGTGAGCTCTAGAAGCATCTGCCTGTTCAGGGTAGGTATTTCCTGAGATCCTTCTTGTGTTCCCCCATTGCAAAGCACAAATTCGTTCAGGAAGTGATTTTAAATGGTTCGTTCACAAGCTGGGTTTTCCTTTTTAAAATACTTATCAGTTATCTAGTAAGGAAGAAATGTTTCCAGATTTTCTAAAGAACAAGATTTATGAAAGCCCGAGTAAGACGCACTTTGGAAAATGGAACAAACAACATATTCTAAAGCTTCCAATTCACTTCACTACTTCTTAAAAATAGAGAATAATGTTGGAGTTCTCATTCCCAAATTCCTTGTTACTATCCAAACAGGAGAATCAACACCACTGTTGTGAAGAACGCATTCACTGGCCGAAATCCAGTCGTATGTTGCTGTAAACCATCCAGAGTGGTCTTGCCACCCAATAGTTGTGTACAGCAGGAATTTCATGGATCACGGCAGAGGGTGTCTTTGGAAGGCTTCTTTATAGCAGCCATATTGTCCAGAATAGCCAGCCTAACACGTAGAAGCAACCACACCAGCCGTACTGTCATGTCTGGTATGATTTAAACTAACAAGGATGCAAGTGAAGGTATAGATTAGATTTAGGTATCTCCAGACTTAAGTTACACTATTCCGGTTCTTTCTACATGCTAAAAGAATTGGCCATGTGGTTCAACCTGTCTAGCATTTTCAAGGTGTTAATATTTAGGATGATATTTGCCTATTTAGACTGGAAGCTGTCTTTAGGCTAAATCCAGAATATAAAAGAGTTATTTTTCCAATCTTCTTTGGTTGGTAACAAATTACAAGTCAGAGAAGCAAGAGGATTCTCTAATCCTCTCCATATATGCATTTAAGAGCAGGCTGGCTAAAAGATGTTGGTGGTCCAAAATGACCTTCATTGTGAAACAAGATTACTCACGAGAGAGCTCAAAGTTAGGTTCCTCATGTTTACTCTTCAGAAAGTTACCTGACTTTTTGCAGCCTTCGGAGGTCTAGTCAATGGACTGGTTTTCTAGTCTATTCATGATTCCCCCCCCCCCCCCCGTGAAATATGACCTATTCAAAAATAGATGCAAAACCAGAAAGGGCATGCATATTTAGCAAGCAAATGGTTGGTGGGGAGGGGCTCAAAATAAGCTAAGCAGTGCCCATTATTTCTTCCCTGTTGAATGCCTAAGCATATGCCGCATCTTATGTTGCTGAAGTATGCTCATTAAATATTATGAAATGTGCCACATGCAAGAAAACTTGTTTCTGCACATTACAGTCATCCATACCTGTGTGCTCGTATTTGTGTCGCAGAAGGGAACTGCTTTTCTGGAATGTCTTGTCACATAAGTCACATGCATACATGCCACTTTCTGTCTTCTTGATCTTCTTCCGGGACAGGCAGGAGTCAGAGTCTGTCATGTCATCAAGACCTGACATGTAATCCGGTGTTCCATCCAGCAATTCTCCCTGTGATGCAACCAAATGGTTTATGTAAATCATGTTTCCTTCTCTTGTTCTCTGATGTTATGCAATACCCTGCATCCTTGTGGTACGTTAATCATTTCATGTTAGCAATATAAAAGCCAGAGTTATACTAAGCAGTCACAATGGCTTGTTGTCAATGTTCTCTCCAGGTTAAAAAGCAGATTCTAGAAGGCTGGGAAAGGTGTGTGTGTGTGTGGGGATGCATGTGTTTGCTGCAACTAAGGTCAGAGTTGTACACTGCATATGATAGCTGCAGAAAATGGGGAGTTACGGTCACTACAGGCCGTGGTGTGTGGTTGACACAGGGATAGGGGAAGAAGCAATGGTTTTCCTCTTCCCACTGCAGTCTTTAACATTCCAGGGGAGATAGGAAACCTTTTTGGAACAGGATGGGAACCAGCTCTGGTGGCTGCGGGGAGAAATGACAAAAAGTGCCATCCCGATCCTTCCTCTGCAAATGGAAGGAATCTTCGTGTTCATGTTCAGTAGGAACTCAGTATCTTTAAGCTTTGTGTTCATGAACAGAAAATCTGAAATGGATCCAGTATCTTAAAGTTGTCACCAGAGTTTTTATCTACATGTTATGCTATTGGGCTGCCATGTGGGTTTTTTTTAGAATTTATTTTTTTAGAATATTTTTTACCCCACCTTTCTCCTTGGAAAAGGACCCAAGGTGGCTTACAATAATGAGGGACAATATACAGCCCAGAACATTTGCAGTTTCTTTTTCATCTAAATCCTTTGAGGCAGAATAAGCAAGGAAGCAAGAAAAGCATTGGGTTACAGAACACAGAAAAGTAGTGGGCAAGAGAGCTCTTTCACATGGGACATTTGCACAACTGAATGCACATCTACACACGAATAAAGTTGATGTTCCACTTTAAAATGTTTGTCATTTTCCTCCTCATATTTAAGAACACATAGCCACATGTTATGGTGTTGTGTTGCATAATTCCTGCCCCTCTCCAGATGATGAGATGAGGAAATGCATAAGCTATTGATACAACCTCTAGAAATATAATTGAAGAGTCAGAATCAGAGGTGGACAAGTGAACATGGGAAATGCATTTACAGGTACTGGCTCATGTCACCATAAATATATTTTAGTTTAAACTGGCATTTAAAATTAAAAGAGGGCAGAAGCTAGCATTATTGTAACTATACAAGCAATCTGAGCACTTAGACTCTCATGCAGTCAATCTCTTTCTTCAGTGGAATGAAAAGCCACAGAAACCCTATGGTGTAATCATAGCCATGACTGCCCTGGAAGTAGTAATGGGTCAGGATCCTAGATAAATATTATAGAAATGCTGTATCTGTGCAATAGAAGAAGGATGGACACTTATAGCATTCCACTTCAAGGAATATAACAGCTGGTAATTCAGCCAGAGACAATTCCATAACTCTTTGGGGGCTATCACTCGTATGAAATGTGGTGGCATGACTGTACATGTTTCTTTTCCAGGTATTAAGGATATTAATATCATGAATATCAACATATATTAATGTTCTTGATCATGCTCAAAAGCCCACAACTAAATTTATTCAAGTCACTTCCATGTACTTCCAAGTACGGTGCCAACTTTGAACTGTTGGGTGATATAACTACAAAGCTGTACTCATCATTCTGAAAAAGTGAGGCTGCCATCTTGTACACACACTTTCTCGGGATTAATTCCCACTGAACTCAATGGGATTTAATTCTCTGCAAATTAAAAGGGCCAGAAGAGGGACAGAACATGTCAGAGCCTCATGATTCCTGGTCATATCTTCTATTCCGTTACTTTAGTTCCCAGAGAGGCCTAAGCAAGATCACATCTCTGTGTTTGGAGAGGGATGCATTCAAGCCTGTGTGACCCAGAGATATGTGTTTTTGTGGGGTGGAGTGGGGAATTGTGCTTCTTGATTTTTCCACATCTATAGCTATTCTAAAACGTATGAATGAAGCATCACACAAATATATTTTCAGGTATTTTGGAGTCGTGTATGCATGGACAACACTCTGAAATTTTATAGAACTGTATTTTAGAATATGTAACAGAAAATATGGAAAATAACGTTGAATACTGGGTAAAGAATTTGGAAGTAAGATTTCACGATAAGCTAAGAGATGATTTTTGCATATAACGTGAGATTATAAACACTTGCCACAACTTTTGTGATTGGCCTGCCATCTCCGCAAAAAGCACTTTGGGGAGGGGTGTAATTTTGAAAGGAAGTGGGAATTGTAGGTTGCTACATTGGATCAAAAACCTTAAAATGCAATTTGACGTTTACCTTTGAGTTGAGACATAGACAAACAATTTAAATCCCCATGTTCTGGTCACTCTTCTGAGAATGGAGTAATTGGATCTTCACACCTACTGTAGCTTTAGACTTTCTGTTTTTCAAGCCACGTTCCTGATAAAACCCAGTCTGACACAAAGCTACGGAGCACATAGGACAGGCTGAAAAACTGGCCCAAGGCCAGGCACATGTGCCAGGTACATGCCAGTCATCTATTCCAGAATGTATACCTGGCACATGTCCAGCTCATCATCAATTAGTCCCAGCAAGCACAGCAACTTATATGATTCCTCTTGTGTGAATTTAAAATGCAGTGGGATTTGGGCTAGTGCCATCACACACACTCGTTCTCTCTTTCTCTCTGCCCACTGCTTAAGTAAAGGGAAACAACAGTGTAGGAACGTTTCAGACCACAGCCTCCATCTTTTTGCAGGATTTGTCTTTTGCAATGTAACTAAGCATGGTTTCTTAGAAGTAAATTCCATGGAGGTCATCAGCTTTCATTTGTGGTTAGTATTCTTAGAATTCCAAAGAACATCAATGTTCTTAACAACAGTAAATTATACAGTGGTACCTTGTATAAAGGAATTAATTTTTCCCAAATGAAATTATGTTAAGCAAATTTTCCTTTATACAAATTCCCATAGGAATGCATTGAAAATGGAGTGATCCCATTTTTATGTTGTACGGATTCTCCCCATAGGCAATTAGGTTAAGCAAATTTCCCCTATCTCCGGAATTTTTTATGTTGTACAGATTTTATGTTATACAAACTGTTTGTTATACAAGGCTCCACTGTATAAGAATAAGTACTTGCCAACACTAAAGAGGTTTTCTTGAAACACACCAAACATATATTCCATTAATGTTAATGTCTTCAATTGAATTTTATAAAAAGGTAAAGGTAACGGTTCCCCCTGCACATGCATGCTAGTTGTGTCCGACTCTAGTATTGTGCAAGACTGTGGTCATGTGGCCAGCATGGCTGCAAGGAAACACTGTTTACCTTCCTGCTTTTTTATGGCAGTACCTATTTATCTACTTGCATTTACATGTGTTTGAACTTCTAGGTTGGCAGGAGCTGGGGTTAACAGCGGGAGCTCACTACGCCACATGGCACCCAGGATTTGAACCGCCAAGCTGCCGACTTTGCAGTCGACCGTTTCAGCACTCTAGCCCGCTGAGCCACCAAAATATTATTATTATTCAATCTATTTAAATGTATCCCATCTAAAGCCCCTGAGCTACATTTTTATATTTAATTTTGTAATTTGAAATAGGGAATATTAATAACACTTTTTATCAATGCTCATCTATGTTAAAATAGCCTTTAGCATTTAGCAATAATGAATGTGGATCAGTAAATTATTAAATTTCTTGATATTTATTTTGTCTTGATCCAAAGAGTGCAAACTTGCATGATAACGTACATTTCCATTTGCTATCAGACTGTGCAGTTTCTTAGACTCGGTTTGTACTAATTAATATTAGAGAAGATTAAATAGGCTTAAATACGTTTACAAAGAGGGCAGATGTACTGTAAATTAGAATAGTGGAACAGCTGTTATGGAGGTACCGTGCTATTTATGCTCTTATTGTGCAAAGAGGGATTACTGCCTGTAACATTAGACCATACCTGATTTTCACATCTGAAAATATAAAACATTTACTAGTTGGTAAAATTACTAATGGAATCTAATAGGTCATACGGGAATGTGCACAGATGTTTCAAAAAATCAACTATAATCAGTTACGCTACCTCTCCCAAACTGTAGATGTATCATGTATACATAATTCCTGCGCATGAGGAATGTTTCTGATGGAGACAATGCTTTGCTATATTTACATGGACAGGTGCCACATTTTTACACATTTTGAGTTCCCATACGTTGAGAACCATTCACTGGGCCATGGCTCAATGGCAGAGTACATGTTTTACACGTAGAAGGTACACATATATCGGCCCTGGAGTCTCCAGTTAAAATAAGTGTACGGTAGTAGCTGATGGGTAAGATGCCACCTAAAACCAGTAGACAAAGCTGGGCTGGGCAAACTAATAGCTTAATTTAGGGATACAGCAGATTTCATATACTTCACCTAGGTTCCACATCCGGTCAACTTAAAGCAGCCCTGGGCGAAGGCCATGTGAAATGAAGACTGGGTTTTTCACAGCCTTCTGTACAAGACCTGTGGAATCACAGGACCGCGGGGAGCAGCATGGATAAGGGTGGAAAATGGAACAGGTGAGATGAAAACAAGTCTGGCTTGGGGATCTTCATAATCCCTTTTATAGCTTTGCAAAGATTAGTCAGAACGTATTATAAACAGCTTATGGCTGCATTATCATTTCCATGCGATTCTCTGGGAATCTCTTAGGGTTACAGTGGTCAAAAGAACTACTTTATCATGGCTGGCAATGCCAGTGAAGCCACAGAGCAGGGATCTGTATTTATCTTAAAGGTCATTAAACTGGGACAGCCATTTATTAATGTGAATTGTCTCAGCATTTTTTTTTCTTTACAAGTACTTAAAAACCTTACAATTCGTCAAGGAGCTGCAGCATATTATGTGTTTGTGTGTGCAAGGATCCTAGTTGCCTGTTCTCCTTCCAGGTGTGTTTCTTTGAAATAAACAGTGATGCTGGACGCTGGGATCTATTTTACCTGCTAACTGAAAGTTATCATCTAAACAACATCAGTAAACATGGCATCTACCCATCTTAGTTATGCTTCTAAGCCAGTGTTGGCGAACCTATGGCACGGGTGCCAAAGGTGGCACTCAGAGCCCTTTCCGTGGGCACCCGACATCGCCCCTTCACAGCCACCTGTATTCAGGTTAAATGGCTGTATTGGCACTTTGAGAAAAATTAGTAGGTTTTGAATCAGTTTGGGCACTCAGTCTCTAAAAGGTTTGCCATCACTGTTCTAAGCTATTCCCTTAAAAAAAAACAACCATTAAAAAGCCTGAGGTCTATTGAAAGCTGATTCTGCCATAAGATGCTTTAAATCACGACACGTGACATAGAATTATTATGGGAAAACAACAACAGCAAAGCAGTGCCAGATATTTACCTGAAAACCTTGCTTCCTCTGGTACTTCCGCCTTTGTTGCATGTCAGCAAATGTAGCTGCTCCAGTTGGATAAGTGTAGGCCATGTGTGGTAGGAAGCTCATCTGATCTAACCCTGGGTATGGTCGTAGCCCAGGAATACTAGTCTGAACTGGGGGCATAAAAGTAGCCGGGGGAAATGCGCTCTGTGGTGGGAGTGTGGTATACAAAGGTTTGGCACTAAAAGGGTGCATACCAAACATTGGATTAGTGCTTTTATCCAAACTGTTTGAATTAGAAAATTCTTTCTTGATAAAAGTCAAATTCAGTGGCTCATCTGAGGTTTCAGAGGACGACGAAACACTGTTGTGGTCTACGTTCACACTACTGGATTTTGTTCTGTTCTTGGTAGCTATAATACTTTTGGGTTCCTTCATTTGTTTTGGTAAAGACAAGTCCAATGGCTCAGCCTGAAGCTCCTCAGAGGAGAAACTGTTTGGAGTGTAAGAACTACTGTGGGAGTTTTTAGAAGATGTGGAAGAAAGATTTAATGGGGAAGGAGTATTGCTCCTGGAGTGGTCCAATTTATCGACTGGTTTAATATTGGTAAAGTGAGTGGGTTTTGTTAGCCTGAGAGGAGTATCACAGTTAGTAACACTGTTATGGAGTTCAGCTATAGATGGCGATGTTATAGAGTCCACAGGCTTTACCGGGGATCTGGCTGACAAAGAGTCTTTAGTGGGCGTGTTGTTGGTGGCAGCCAGCACCACCTTGGCACTGCTTCTTTCTAGTGATGGCGACCTGGAAGTTGAGTACTGGTAGACTTTTCTTTGTTCAAACCATTCCTTCACGAATTCCTGAGGAAGGCCAACGGCAATGGAAATTTTCAGTAGTTCATCCGAAGTGGGTTCCATATTCATAGCAAAGTATGCTTTAAGTACAGACATATGGTCCTTGTATGGATTGATGGGGCTAGTCATTCCTTTCTCAGAAAGTACCGATGAGAGGAGGAGAGCTTGCTTATCAATAAACACTCCCGGTTTGCTAGGAGCCATGTTTTCATGAGGTTGGAGGACTGCCTTGATTTCTTCATTCATCTTACATAAGTAACGTTCATGCTGATGCAGGGGAATGGGACCAGGAAAGCTTTCTTTACAGAACTGGCAAGAAAATGGAGTGGGTATACTATGATTTTCTATCATTTTATCTTCAGTTACCAAATCTATTAGGGTGCGTAGCTTTTCTTTCTTAATATTGTTGAGCTGCCTCCTTGAGTCTGTAGTCAAGCTCTGGAGACAAGCTTTGGCTTCATTGACTTTTTCTAATGTGTAGTCAATAATACTTTTAGTGGCACCATTATGACTGACGACTGGAAGACCCACAGGTGGAATACCAGGAGAAGTAACACCTTGCTCTTCTGGTTGAGAACATGGCTCCTTCATGTGATAACCCTTCAGCTTGGAGATCTCGTCAGTGCTGCAGTCCATTTTTTGCCTAGAAACAGTGTTATCCACAATCTGTAGGACTTTCTGCACCTCACTTAAATTGCTCCCCATCGCTGGGAATCCAAGTAAAGGTGATTCCATCCCTACTCCTAAGTGCTGCATTGGACTTTGCGTAGAAGCATGGATCCCGATTGGACTGGTTGCACCAAGTCTGCCATTCATGAAAGGACTAGCACCAGGGAAACCATGAGTTGCCATCAGAACTTTGTATTCATTGAAATCTAGTGGTTCCGTTTTGATTTTCAGTAAGCCTGATTGCTCAGACATACTAAGTGGTTTTCCATTCTCCAGCTTGTTTCTCAGTTGTGTAATGGCTGAATTAGTAGGTGAGGAAGATACAGAGTTAGGAGAAGAACCCGTTTTGATATTGTTTCTCATTCGGCCATTTACTGAGATTAAGCCAATACATTTCTTGCTGCTGATGTGTGAACTATAAGAGCCAGAATGGGAGAAACGTTTCTTGCAGTTTGGACACTCGTATGGTTTTTCACCTGCAATGAATTTTTTAAAATTAAAGTTTTAGTAACTCACAAGCCTGTTCTTTATAGATATGTTTATGTTATAACTGCTGATGACATCATGCATGCAAACTTTCTTTTCTATTTATTACATTTTCTTTCACTGCAGGTAGACATAATACCATCTAGAGTTTCTCTAACTGTTTGGATTCATGATCTCTAATTCTAGCTTTCCTAGTATCTGACAGTAAGCAATGCATGCATGAACATACACCTTCATAAAAAAAAGCAGGAAAACTTATCTAGATGCAGTGTGTTGAAAGCCATAAATTCATATTTCTGCCCTTGTAATATCTCAATAGTGGGATGGGAGGATATTAGTTTACCCTCTTTAATTAGCATCAGGTGATATGCAACTATTAAGTCATTCCCTCCCTGAACCAAGTAGGTTTTAGGCAACTGAGAGGCTGAATATTCCAGAAGTCAAATGAAACACTACAAGAAACTAAGGTTATCTTCGTTAGCACTGATTAAAAATGAAAATATAGTTTTTAATTTTCATTTTCTCTTTCTTGTTGAATCAGTCTAAATTCTGAAGGGGGAAATTCTGCTTCTGAATGTACTTAGTGTCTTATTTTGTCTTTAATTAGTTAGATGAGAGATGTGCAACATACATCCTGCCAGGTGCATGTAGTCCAACCCCAAAACCATTTTCACAACCCATCAGTACCCTTGAGGCCTAAATTTCAGCACATGGGTGAATGGCCAAGGATCTCCACCCCAAATTCTTGGTGGGTTTTTTTCCATGTTCTCAGATTTGATTATTTTTATAAGGTTTTATACAGTCAAAAATAGATTAACACGTCCTGGCTTTCATTAATGAATTTTAGGCTCGTTCTTTTCCTTTTTCCTGCTTCCTCACTCTTGTTGCTTCCCACACATTGTTTCTCTCCCCCCATTCCTGGTTTGAACCGACCAGCTTGTCATATGAAACCAGAATTTAGCTACTTTGTTTCTACAATTCATAATTGTGACTAATCCAAAAAGTGAAAACCATGACTTGAAGTTACTTGCTAATTTCACCATAGTTTGCATAAAGCAGTTTGTTCAGCCCTCATAAAAACCATCATTATAACCACTTTGGGTTGTCATCATGGTAAACTGTGGTCAGCTAGGAAACGAAGCAAATACGAGCAGGTGAAAATATTCTCAAAGGCTTTCGCGGCTGGGATCTGATAGCTGTTATGACTTTTTCAGGCTGTTTGGCTGTGTTCTGGAAGTTTTCCTTCCTGACGTTTTGCCAGTCTCTGTGGCCGGCATCTTCAGAGGGCAAGGAGCTCAGGGAACTAGGAGTTCTCTCTGTGCCCAGAACACAGAGATAACTCCTAGTTTCCTGAGCTCCTTGCCCTCTGAAGATGCTGGCTACAGAGACTGGTGAAACGAGAAGAAGAAAAACTTCCAGAACACGGCCAAGCAGCCCCAAAAACTCACAACAGCTAACAAGCGGGTGAGCTGAGGTAGAGGTGACGCATTCTGAATCTATAGCTTTCTCCCATATTTTTCAGTCATTTGGGGAATGGCTCTAATCCCAGGAGACTCTGATTCCCAACCTCCTCCTGTACTGGAGTACAGAGCACTACAAACATTATTTTGCCCATATTTTTGCCCATTCGCTCCCTGCCCTTTGAGCTCTGTGTTGGATACACCTATACAATTCTGAAAAATGTTATACAGAGAAGTACTGCTTCTAGTTTGGGACATACAGTATTACTTTTAGTTAATTCTACAGCAGAAGCTCGTGCAGGCCAACTGATCTAGAATCTTAAGTATGGAAGGAAAAAACATTGCTTCAAGTCCTGAGATGAATTTCAGGAACAACATCCTAAAGACCACATTTCTCTTGCCTGATTCTAGAAATTTCCCTGATTACTTTGGTTCTACTCATCCAAAGCAGTAGCAGTAAGTGGTTAGCACTCAACTACCATTATGCAGTGCCATTCCTATCATAAATAATTCTTAAGCAACATCCACCAAACGTGCACCAATGGTCAAAATTCTGTTATGTGGCCCTATTGGCAGAATCACATCACTTGCAACAGCAAATTGCTGCCAATTAAGTTTCCTCACTGTATGTCAGCTGGGTGGCTTGGCACAAAAGCAGGAATCCCAATGGGAACAGGTTAATTAGTGGCAAGTTGAGTTATGCCATTTCTCTTCCAACAGAGTAGCTATACAACTGGCTGAGATATTCCACATAGCATATAATATGTTAGTCACAGGAAACTGTATTTCCCCAGAAATAACGTGAGATCTGCATAGTGTGAGATCTTCACTCTTGAAGTACATTTCGAAGGAAAGATTTGTAAACTGTGTAGGGCTGTGGTGCCCAAACTTCAGCCCTCCAGATGTTTTGGACCACAATTCCCAGAATTCCAAACCTGTACTGCCAGTGACAAAGGACTGTGGGAGATGCAGTCCAAAACATCCGGATGGCCGAAGTTTGGCCACCACTGGTGTAAGGGGAGGGAACCATGCAATGGCTACCTTGCAAAGTAAGGTACCTTTCATTATAATTATCTCTAAAGGCCCTCATGAAGCCAAATTTATTGTAGGCACCAAATTCTAGATTACTTGCATAGTAATCTTGTAGGTCCATGGTAAATAGATAATCAAAACAAATGGCCAAAAAAGGGAGCCTGGTATAAACATGAGAAGTCATAGGTGGCTGAGAAGGCATATTCAACAAATAGCCAGTTCTTAACACACTGCAGTGATTTTAATATGTAGCTCTTCTTCTTAAGCAGGGTGCTGCACTTCAGTACATAAATTTCCCTCAGATATACTTGACAGTCTTTGTTTCTTTTTTTCTTGATCAGCTTTATTTAACAATTGTACCAAAGTGCTATCACTGGCATTTTGCAAAGAAAAATTACTAGAAATTAATTTAATCAAAACAGGGCACATGATTCAACAAGAAGGAAAACTTTCAAGTTTCATTGGCTAATAGTTGTTGTGAGTTTTTCGGACTGTTTGGCCATGTTCTGGAAGTTTTTCTTCCTGGTGTTTCGCCAGACTCTGTAGCACCTTGCCCTCTGAAGATGCCAGCCACAGAGTCTGGTGAAACATCTGGGAGAAAAACTTCCAGAACACAGCCAAACAGCCAGAAAAACTCACAACAACTATCAGATCCCGGCCATGAAAGCCTTCGAGAATACATTTCATTGGCTAAGTTTGCTTCTCTTTTTCCTGTCCTCTTCTTTTGTAACCATCACAAAGAGATGGAACACTCCTAATTTTGCACTTAAACCAACTATGACTCCTTGTAACTTGGACTGAGGAAACACTGGCATAAATCCCGTTGCTTTAACTTATACCAGCCAGATGATTTTACCAGCAATGGCTATCCAATCAGAGCCTCAGCCCTTGGTATTGGTGGAGATTGGACATTTATTACATCATTAATCCTATGTAGCATACGATGCACAAAAGAATTGCAAACTGTATCCTATTTTAGCTATATTTAATGAGAATAATTTGGAATTAAGATCTAGTCTAAGGGAGCGTCTTGTTTTCAAATTAGTGTTTAAATAAATCACAGTTTCCTAGGTTCAAATGGCACATGGTAAGCTTAAGTCTGAAAGCTCCTTCTAATGGATAAGAAAAAAGGAGGAGAGAAGAGAGGTGGTACTTAAGTCCAAAGCACAGTGCCACTTTTTCTTCTAATGGGACACTACTTAAATTTAGCCACTGATTTCACCAGAAGGATTAGGGACTTATTTAATTTTTTTTCTAGTTGAAATCAAAGGGGCAAGAGATGATTAACTTTGAATTGTACCCAAGATCAGCAGATACTGATCTGCAATGGAAAATGCAAAGTTTATCGCAGGACTTTAGCTACTTGTTGTAGGTTCTATAAGTAGAATTAAATATGAGCAAATAATATTTTGCTATTTGCAAAATGTATTTTACTCCACTAACTTCTTCATTCTTTTTCTTAGCCTTTAAGTATAGGACAGATACAAACTAGTGCACACTTACTTGGGAATGCATTTGTGGGGAGCCCCTCTGAGTATTGGATTATACATAGTCATTCCCAACCTTGGGTCCTCAGATGTTCTTGGGCTTAAACTCCCAGAAACCTCCAGCAATCGCTGTGCTGGCCAGGATTTCTGAAAGAATATCTGGGGACCCAAGGTTGGGAAGCACACAATTACAGGCTCAGTGTCTTTAGTACTACTTCAGAATAAATGATCAGTATTATGAGTGGTAATTACACTATGTCTGTAGCAAAGGATGGTGGTTTTATTCAATCCTACTTTGGTTTGTTGGTCATATAAGGACACGTTCCATATGCAATGATAAGATGTTGTCCCCCTTTTGTACTGTAATATGCCCTGATCTGCAAACATTTAGACCAGTGCTTCTCAACCTGTGGGTCCTCAGATGTTCCTGGACTGCAACTCCCAGAAACCCCTTCCAGCACAGCGAGTGGTGGAGGCTTCTGGGAGTTGCAGTCCAGGAACATCTGGGAACTCACAGGTTGAGAACCACTGGTTTAGACGTTCGCTTGGATTTCTTAGCGCACTCAGAAAGCCAATTATATTGATGCAGGAGAGTGATTTTAATGGACACACTTGCTATGAAGTCCTTGTCAGAAGGATGGATGAGATACAACTGTTTGAGTAAGGGAGCTTCATTTGCTCCTTGGAGTGCCTGCAGATAGGCAGCCTGCGTATGAGACACATGTGAAGTTTTAGAGTCAGCTCCACTCCTAGCTTCATCCATAAACTGCCCCTGCTTTCCCAAAAGATGTTACTAGACTGGAAACTCCAGTACTGTTCATTCATAGAATGTCCTGTACATGTTGTTTTATAAAATAAGAATATAAGATTAGGACTATCTAAGTGCCAAACGAACAAGAAGGTCTGAATTCCACTGGGTAGAAATGGCTTCAGGTAGAAACCAGAATTTATTTAATTAATTAGGTAATAGGTTGTGCTGTTCAGAAAAGCTTCTGTGCCAATTATTGAGGAATAATAATAATAATAATAATAGTTTATTTACGGTCATAGACCAAAATGAATTATTGAGGAATGTTCCCCCCCTCTTCTTTTGTCTTAAGAACTGGAAAAATGAAGGTGTGCTATATGTGATTTTGAAAACAAAACTGTATGCATTTTGAGCACAATCTTTTGAAAACCTAGCAAATTAAACAAAATGCAAATAAGGAGACTTGCATTTCGAACACTCACCACTGTGGATTCGCAGGTGTTCTTTCAGATGGTGTTTGTATTTGAAGGCCTTGCCACACTCGGTGCACTTGAACTTACGATTGCCTGCTCCTTGGGTCAGCAACTGGTGCTGGGGAAGCAAAGAAACTAGGATGAATTTTGTGCATGCACAGTATATCTGAGTACTGTAAATGAGTTTAGGAGACAGAGTGGATGAATGAAGGAAGGAGAGAAAGAGGTTTCCTTTTAAGAAAATAATAATAATCAAAGCAGTTTTATATTTATCTGTCAGAGTGATAGATGTGCACGCACATTTATGTGCCTCATCAGTGCTGCCATAAAAATCAAAATGTTGGCAGGAAAGCTGAAGCAAAACCGAATGAACTTTTAGTGTGTGCTTTGGAGTAATTTCTTTAGTCTTTCATCCGCAGTGCAATATATTATAGCATGCACGGATCTGTTAATTTTTAAAAGAAACCAAGATTTGTAATATTCCCAGCATTCAGTAACTACAATATAATACTTCACAACATGCAACTCTGTATGTTTTCGAACCTCTTCATTGTGCCTCTGAACCTTTTAGCATCCATGATTATTTAAAAAAAAAAACCATTCTATTTGTTATCCAATGAAAGAGTCAGTCCCTGCTGCGGGGAAGGGGGGAGAGTCCTAATCAGAGGATTGAACTATCTTTCTGTTTCTTTCTTTTTCTCTATTTCAGCTGTTGCAAAAGAAAACAAGAAAAGAAAAGAAAAGAAAAAAAAACAAGGGCAAAACAAGAGAAAAAGTTGGCAAGGATGACAAACTAAAAGCAGTGCAACGATAGAATCAAACACAGCTGACCTTTCTGAACAAATGAGAAAAGTGCCATGACTTGGAATTCTGACCAAAAAAATGAGGGGGGGGAGAAGTGGGGTGGGGGTGGGGAGACCGTAGCCATTTAGTCTGGATGTTCAAGGTAGGAGGTCAGTCTCTCTCTCTCTCTCTCTCTCTCTCTCTCTCTCTCTCTTATTCTCTCTTATTCTCTCTTCTTTTTCCTCCTCCCAAGCAGCAATGACACAAAAGCCCACTGCAGAAAAGACAGCACAGAAGCGGTATGACAACTGCTAGGGTGTGCTGAATCTTCCCACATTCCTAGTGAGACAGATGGTGTTACATGGGACACAGGGAGGGTTGTTCAAACAGCAGCAACCTTCAAAGATCAAGCAGAGCCCAGCCCGCCGGAGCGAGCGCCGCCATTGAGGGACCAGCGCTCATATGTTGCTGAGTTGCATAAACAAACAGCAACAGCTGCTTTGTCTCCCCCCACAGCCCTCAGAGGACTACTATAAACTTTAGTTGTGCCACTGTTAATATGATACAATCATTTTAATTTACTAATTGTAAATGCCATGAGCAAATGAGGGGACTTTTCAACACCAAAGCTACCATTCGTAATGCGCCAACACAATCACACTCCTGCATGTGAAATGTAAGGCAGCTAGGTCAGATAAATAACCAGCCATTCCAACTCACCACCACCACCCCCAGTGTTTTGATAGTAAGAAGCAGCAGAGAGGGAAGCAGGGAAGCCACGCTGTCTCCATTTTGTCAGAAAGGGGAGGGAGGGGGGCAGATTTACAGATTATAATTCTCTCTACTCTGTAAAATGAAATGTTATGAGAAGCTCTGTTGGAATGATATTTTATCGATTACCGAGATCAAGTGAGAGATAGTGAGCTAATTACCAAATTACTTGATTAGAAGGTGGGCCTGATGCATGTTTGTCTAATTAAACACATATTTTATTGAAAGCCAGCTGTCAAGATAAACCTAGAGGAGCATGATTTCCCATCCTTTAAGGCAGAAAAAAAAAACCATTTCTATAATTCTGGTGTAGTTGGACCTACTACACATAACTAAGTTGAACACCTACCATATGGATTTTTTTTTCCTTTTCCTTTTTGTAACACATCATAATAGATGTTTTAAGAAGCAATTCTCTAGTGAGCACAAAAATATACCTTTGGTATGTAAAGAGCCCTCTAGCGCAGCACTTTGGAGTAATTAGTTTATGAATGTGATGAAGCTTAATCATATGTTCAAAACAGACACATTCTATTCAATTAAATCTAATGCATATCTGATCAAGGAATCATTCTGATTTATAGGAAACATAGAGCAATGGTGTATAAATTTCTGTAGAGGTGGATTTCTAATATAATCATATATTATTAAAGAAATCACAGAGGAGGCATTGGATGTACAAATAAGGTTAACTCAAAAATAGAAACCTACTTTTACAAAATAGACAGATAAAACAAAACAAAATAAAATAAACCATGAAAGGCTCTGTAAAAAGTAATGGAATAAAGAAATGTTTACGAGAAGACCTGGATTGTCTTTCAGAGTCTATATGGGGCAGAAATGCAGAGTAAAATTGAGTGAAAAATGGAATAAAAATGGCTGGGATGTTTAACAATGTATAATTAAAATGCCACAATTTCATTCACATTTTGAGGAACATAAAAATATGAAACTAAAGTCAAGTTAAAGTGCAAATAAAATTTCCAAATTAGAAATTAACACACTCATTCGATCGTGAACATAAGACTATTAAATCATATTAGAAGAGACCATCAAAAAATCATTTAGACCTCAATTAAAGCTATTACCATTAAAAGATCTGCATCTTCAAAATGCCATGAAAAATTAATAATGATTGCCAATCAAAGCAATATCATTTCTCTAAGGAGTTATTATAGAAAGAAATCACTTAAAACAAGCCCCCCCACCTGATCTGTCCCTGGCTTGTGCGTCACCATATGCCGCTCGAGCTGGGTGCGGTAAGCAAACGTGTAGTTACAAAGGGGGCAAGGGAAGTTTTCCTCATTCTTCTCATGGCGATACTTGATGTGCTCCTTCAGTGACGTCAGGCGCTTGTAGCCCCGGTCGCAGTAGGGGCAGGTCAGCAGTTGGGCAAAAGCATCTGGAGTTCCAGGTGGCAGGTCTATAACCAAGGGATATGAGAGAAAGAGGCAGGCCTAAAGGTCAGTAAATCAATGGCAGCTAATGGGCTTTTTGCCCGGGATGGACTGACAAGAATCTGTGCAATCTGTCTACACTGGAACGCCATGATTTCTACCTAGCTTGAAAACCATGCTAATCATTTTTTACATCTATTCACACAGAGAGAGCAAACTTTTTTTTTACACACATACTTAGGGGAAACATGCACAGCTTATTAGAAAAATAATTCATACTTTGCTGCATCCTTTTATAAAACTTTAATAGCTTTTTATTATGGAAAGAAACCTATTTGGAGGCTTTGATTTATGGATTCTGTATATCTAATTATCAATCTGCTGCCACCCTACATAACTCAAAACACCACTTCTTCATGTATGTTTTGAAAAACTTATTAAATACATAGTAGGATCAGTTACCCACCTTTAATATGTCTCATAAAAAGCTGATCATTCCAAAACTAAAATCCGAGCGGGAGCACTTTTCCTTTAAAGCACAATCCATTACTATCCTGCTATTTATTTTACCTAGAGATCTATCTCAGATTTACTGTCTATGTTAAAAAAAATCGCAATATGATGAAATTACAGTCCCAATCTTTACTCATGAAATTCCATGCTTCTGCAGCTGTTCCTCGATTTTAAGGTAAACACCCAGGCATGTAGTGCATTTATAATTGCAACAGCTGCAAGAGGTCAAAAGAGTGGCTAAAAATGAATTCCCTCCTCACCATTTTCTTCGTGCCCGTTGGCCTCTGGAGTGCCAAGACGAGAGAGTTCCTCGGGCGCTTCTGGGTAAATAATGGCTGTATCACTGCGTTGTAGGTACTCCTCTATATTGACTGAATGTCCATCTCCTTCCTCCAGTTTCCTCTTAGCAAAATAGTCTTCAAAATCTGGTGTGCAATTTGCATTCTTAACTGAAATGGGGAAAGAATAGAGGAGAGAAAAAAAGAAACACATATAAAGATATATCTGTGTGCATATTCTAGGAAATTGTTATGTCTGTCTCCCCTTGATTGTTGGAGGTGTAAGGCTACATTTTAAAGTCTGATTTTCAGCATTTAGCCACCCAACATTTGGTGACCTAAACGTCCACCTAGCTTATGTCTCCTATCGCTGAAACCACCGACTGGTTTTAAAGAGAACAGGTAAATCACAGATTATGCAATTCATTAATGAAAGATGGCAGAAGCAATGTGTTTCTCTCTCTCCAGTGGAAAGGAAAGGAAACAGATAAAATCTTATATACTGTGCATGCATATAGCCTATATAAACAATATCTTAAAATGTCCTGCTGTTTTGAATTCCTATGCAACTTAATTATATTTTACTGAGATGATTACCAAGATTACAACTGCAGCCTCTGGTAACAATTCTACACTCTTTCCTTAGGTGTTGTGCAAAGCCCACATTGGCAGGTGTCACCTCAACCACATAATTTAAAGGATTAACCTGGGTTCGGATCTTTTCACACTTTATGGACTGAGTTTGGAGTTTATAAATCCATAGTCAGGTTGGTACTTTGATGCCTTTTCACAGCGGAATGATGTAAGTCACCTGTCCTATCTTCTCACAAACAGCCTTATTTAAGGAAAACCAGCCCTTCATGCTGGCACTGCTGCTTGAGGAGAAAGCATACATAAAACCATGATAAGGGGAAAGGGTGAAGCCTGCGGCTAGGTCTATAAACGTTCAGCTGCTCAGGATGCAAGAATTCTGGTGTGTCCTGGATTGTAATCCCATGTGTGCCCCACCCCAATTCCCCATAAGCAACTTCCCTTACAAGCATTTTGGGGGAAATACCACCAACACCACCGCCGCCCCAGCAAAACGAGCTCCTGTTATTCAAATAATGTGATGCCCGGAACAATTTTACCAAAGAGAAAGGCATACTTCTGCAATACAGCTATATAATGCAAACCTTCCCGCCTCATCTGCATCGTTTTCCCCTTTTTTTCTCATTAAAACATAAACTTGATGGATTTCACCCCCCAATGAAAAAGAATGTGCTCTGAACCAAATAACATCCTCTTGCTAAAATTAATCATTTCCCTTTCCCTTCTGACTATTAGACACAGGAACAATTTAGTAAAACCTATGATATTATATAAAATTATTAATCCAACCATGTAGGAAACCGGGCATTCAATCAGTTGTTTAGTTATGCATGTTGAAAGGAGAGCCTATGTTTCTCAGAAAAAGAAGTATAGCTGGGGGAAAAATCTATTTTTTTAAAAAAAATGTGTTTTAGCAAGTCAAACATCTACAGTCAAGCAACTTTTTTTACTATCTGTGGGTATTAAGGTACACTTATTTGCTTAAGTCAGGTTACTGAGAACCAAGATGATTAAAATATTTTCTCTCTCATAAAGCAACCAAAATAGAGATCAACGTGATTCTGGTCTCTCTACAGTAGCATAAATCAGCAGTCTCTACCCTAAAATCAATGGGGTTGGATTGATAATTATAGAGTGAAAACAGCACTAGATTTACATCGTTGTAACTTAGGCTATGGAAGGAAACCAACACACAAGGTTACTGAAATATTTAGCATCTTTGCCTCAAGGCAACAGATAAAGAAAAAAAATCCATTATAATGCCATAGGTAGTCCATGTTGTTAGGATAAAATCAACTCACACATCTGTTTGCTGAAGAACAACAGTTTTGATGGAGGAAAAACGGGTTATTATGCAGAGAGAGGTTATGCAAAAACTACATTTTCTAGCAAAATATAAAGGAAACACCTAGTTCTACAAGAGAAGGAAAAATAGTTCTGTAAAACCTATAGCCTGAAACTACTCAATCCCAGGGGATGTCTTAATATCATTTACAGAAGGAAGCAATCCTGGCAATAGCATCGTGGATGTTGTTAATAAAAATGTTCAGTTCCTGTCAATACACTGCATCTTTCTTCCATACACAAACGGCTGAGCTGAAGCAAACACGCACAGAGAGACATTTCTTTCCTGATAGAGAGGTCATGATTAAGGCAGTTGAATGAAATTGGCAGAGGCAGCAGCCACAACAACAACAACAACAACAACAGCAACAGCAACAGCGACAGCAATGCCTAAAGAGGAGTGCAGGAAAGGTACACATTGCAAACAGAAATCTTCTCTTTATAAACAGTTCTGAAATGGGGGATGATCCATCTCCAGATGACCTGCAGTGGGGGGGTGGGGTGGGGTAGAATGCTCCCTGTGCAATGAGCCAGCAATATCACAGCCCTAGCTCTTTTTCTTTCTTTCTTTTTTAAAAAAGGATACAGCACATCCTTTTGTTGCATATCCCACAGCACTAACTTTCTGGGAACAATCTTTTAAAAGCGGATCCATTAATGACTTACCTCTTAACTCTTCCAGTTAATACCCTTGTGCACAGTTTCCCACACAAAAGGAGTATTTTGACTTTATGTTTCTTAGCAGCCCTTCGTGTGGTACTGTCCACAAGGGACCTGTACCACCAATTATGAGAAGAGTGTTCCTATTCCAGGTAGCTCCAGCTGCCTGGAAAAGGAGTGTTCACCTCTGTTCTGGCCTCTTGGCTGGCATGCCAGTGTTTCGTGTGTATATGCATGGAAACCTTGTTATAGTCTTTAGAAACATCCATAAAGGTATATTTGGGCCTGGCCTTTCCCAGCAGGAGACTGTGGTTCATAAGTAGAGAGATGACAAGGTGGTAGATGGTAATGTTTGCTTTGAATTCTGAAGACCCTACTTTACCAATCCCTACCATCTTCTGTGTGTGTGTGTTTTGAAGTGATAGGAAACCATCAACAACATGCCTGTTTTCTCATTAGAAGGCTCTCTCAATTGACTTTCACTCTGTATGGCTCCCCTCTTGGCCTGATCACATATGCTGTCAGGTCTACCCATTTGCCGCTACTGCCAGTACTGTATATCTTTAGATCCCAGTCATATTTAGGTCATGTTAGAGAGTGACCATCTACTGCAGAATCCTGACCACGTGACAGCCACACTCCAGGGTATTATAGTCTTATATGATTATAAGAATGCTGTTCTTTTACTGCAAAATTCTGGGTTAATGTCAGCTACATGTATTGGGCAACGCTTAGTGACGTCCCTCCACTTACAAGACTGTTTGTTCAGCAATCCTTTTGGCAATGGAATAAGGAGGCAAGGTTTCCAAATTCTCCTCCTTGTCTGCAAACCTCTGGGCACTCTCATGCTGTTCCAAAGGGTCACTCAGTGCTGGGATAGATTTAGAGGTGCATGGAGGAGCTACAAGAGGAGGAGGAGGAGGAGGAAACTAGGGATGGGAACGCTCCCTTCCTACTTGTGGAAGCCTCAGAATAGAGCCTCCCTTCAGCAGAACATACAGTAAGCTTTGGAAAGTAAAGGGATGTTATAAAACTCCTGTGCTGATTCTTTGTCATTATATATTTGGGAAATGTATGCCATCTAATGTTTCAAAATATTCTCCCTAATGCATGTAGAAGAACAGGGAGGTGGTGTTCTTAAATGAGGAATACATTTTATTTGTTTTATTTATAGTACACTCTCCTGATGATATGATTTAGACCTGGGGTGGCCTGGGCACAGAAAAGTTGGTTATAGACACAGGAATATGAGAAGTATCCCGAGAACTACAAATTATTATAGCAGCTCGGGTAAACATTAGAAATAGAATGATTAGCAACAAATAAGAAAATGGTGCCAAAACAGCCAAGAGCTAGATTATCCAGGAGCAGGACTCCAGTCATTGGAGATTACCAGCAGAAGAAGCAGTTCTCAAAGCAAAGCAAAGAGTGCTGCTTATATACCGCTCCACAGTGCTTAAAGCACTGTCTGAGAAGTTTACAAGTTACGCAGGCTACCCCATGTTCACTTTGAAAACCGAGGAAGGGTAGGAGGCTAAGTGAATCTTGAGCCGCCTACGAGGGATTGAACCCTGGGTTGGGAGCAGAGCTTTGGCTGCAGTACAGCAGTTTCTCCACTGAGCCACAAGGCAGAGGATACGTGTGTGGATTCTTCATCTTTTTTTCCTGCAGACGCCTGTCCCTTTCAGACAAACTGCCCTGAAGAGCTGGAAGGCGGCGGCGGCGGCGGGGGGGGGGTTTCAAGAATATGAGAAGGTGGCACAAGGGACTGCAGAGAGCACAAGGAAAGGGGGGGGGAATGCCTTCTCACTTCCTGTAACTTGTGACTCTGGTGGATCTTCTTTCCTTTGATAGAAGTACCCTTTATGCCTCTCATTTTACAGTGAAGTCAACAGCAGTAGTGAGTCTGATGGGGCCTGTATAGAACAACTTTTATAACCACTTCTGGAACCAATAGAGACTGCAAAAACATTGACCCTGTTCTGCAGATATAATCCAGACACAAGTACTGTGTTTCCCCGAAAATAAGACACTGTCTTATATTTATTTTTTCTCAAGACACACTAGGGCTTATTTTCAGGGAATGTCTTTTACTAAGTATAATATGCTTGAATGTCAGTCCTGCACACAACCATAGCCATGCCCATTACTCTGTCTTATTATCAGGGTAGGGCTTATATTTAACAAATGCCTAGAAATCCTGCTAGGGCTTATTTTTTGGGGAGGTCTTATTTTCGGGGAAACAGGGTATTTGTGATCCAGACTGCTGGATGACTGACCAGCATTAAGTAAGCAGGCTGAATGGTTTACTTTAAGTTGGTGCTTCCATCTGCTTTGTTAATCTCCAATCGTACTGCCACTTCCTTGGCCTGTACATTTATTTCCCCCCTCTTTTTCCTTTTTAATGGGTCTACAGTGCCATATCCAGCTGCCTTCACCTGGCACAAAAACAATTCTAAATGTTTTGTGCAGTAGTTTACTCTGTCAGTAACTGTCACTGGGTTTTAGAATAGGGGCACTGTTATGTATCTGTGAATATCAAAGGAACAGAGATGCTGGCAAATGATTATGGCCAAATTATAAACCTTAAAATCCATGGGCTTTACTGAGGAACTGATGAATTCTTAACTGAAGAAATGCTGTACATTAATGAATAAATAACATGAACATCAAACATTAGTCTTATCCAAATCATGCATCTAAAATTTTCTATCATGCCAGTAAGGAGTATTTGGTCATCATCAGTGGAAGAACAGATCAGCATTGGGGGGAAAACCCTATTCATCCTCCCCTCCCCTCCACAAATGCCTTTTACAAGCTTCTCCTTATATGCCCTTTGCCGGGCTTTTATGTATACCATATAGCTACTCTCTCATCGATTCCTTGTGAGTTTAAATTGCACACAGAAATCACACTCCCATCTGCGAGTCAAGCTTTTTAGGAAGATGTAAAGCGAGTGACCTCACCAAGGAAGTCTTGTTTTAATTAAGGACTGGGGCAGGGACTCCTTAAAGCCTGAGGTAGCATAACATCATATGAGCATAAACCACACTAAGGAAAGTAGGTATTTAAAGGAGACACTCAAGAGCTTGGGAGGCTAGTTATTTCTTGTGGGAACTCGTGCTGTAAGATGGAGATAGCTGCTCCTAATCGGCAACAAAGCTAATAAAACCACAGCCTTCATTAAGCAGGAAGTGGCAGCCCCTCATTGGTACAAGCAGATTAGAGTCTCAAAACGATCATTCCTCCTAACTTGCCAACTTCTACTTCTGTTTTCTTTGCTGCAGAGAACTCTTTTTCTACTTAAAACAAAAAATACTGTCTCAGCAAAGAGCACTTTTCTGCTGCTTCTAAGGGTGTGGGGGAATCTTTTTAAAAAATCTATGAGGATTTTACCCTTTCTTTTCCTAAACACTTTTGCAAAGCCATGATGGTCTCCTGTGGTACTAAATATACCTGGATGGAACTGGATGGAACTATTAGCTCCTATTTGACATATCTGGGCTGGGTTAGGAATCACCCCCATTTTGTGCTTGCATTCAAAGCACTGAACATTCCAGCATCATTTTTTGATGTTCACATTGCAGAAGGCACTCCTCTAGTGATAGCAATGCTGTTATTAATAGTAATATCAATAACAAGTGAGATCAGGTAGAAACCTGCCCATTTTCAGCAGACCTGGTAGAAAACACTGAAATCTACCGTCTATGCTAATAAATTATGGGATATCTCTAAGCAGACTAGATTAGTACCTGGACAGAAGACCACCAGGTAATGCTAGAGATCTCCAGGAAGACAGGAGATAATCCAATCTATAGGGATGAGATGTTGCCAAGAGCCTCAATAATTCAGGGCTTGATAGAATAATATACCAACTTATTCAAATAAAACAAACCAACACACTCAGCTAACCATGTGACTTAATTAGTGAAATATTCTTACTAAATACTTACATAAATGAAGAAAACAGAGAAATGACAGCTGTCAGAGGACCAGCTGCCTAGGAAGTTTTCAGTATACCTGCAACTTTCTGTAGAATCTTAAATGTAATTCACATATGAATCTTATCACACACAATGAGGCTTCTTAGGATTGGTATGGGGACAGAAAGCCTCCATGTGTCTGAAGTACTGAAACACTGTCACTGCCACAAAAAGGTTTCACCGAGAGAAAAACTTAGCATATCAAATTGGAACTAGAGTAGGGCCACTGAATAAGTGGGGATTTGGTGAGTCACCTCCATCAGTTCCACTGTTTCAAATAGGCCTACTCTAACTGCATCAAGATATCAGCCCACAGGTCCATCCTAGTATGTAATGATCACATCCTTTATTACATACAGTGGACCCTTGTATAACAAACAGCTTGTATAACATAAAATTTGTACAACATAAAAAATTCTGGAGATAGGGGAAATATGCTTAACATAATCGCCTATGGGGAAAATCCGTACAACATAAAAATGGGATCACCCCGTTTTCAATGCATTCCTATGGGGATTTGTATAAAGGAAAATTTGCTTAACATAATTTTATTTGGAATGAATTAATTCCTTTATACAAGTTACCACTGTACTTGGCTACTTGCACAGGGGTCAGCTGACTACTACACCACTTTGCTTTCTGCAGCTTCATTGTATGACACGTGGTGGGCACCTCAAAGGCACAATAAAATCATCTTCAAACATTTGCACCTGCTCCTTCATTTCAAGGTTCCTTCTAAGATGCGCGCCCACATGACTCCACTTTCTTTGCACAGCAATCCTCCTCCTCCACAACATTGTTTTCAACCCCTTTGGTTTCAGTCATGATGGAACCCTGTGCCAGGGGTGGTGGTGGTGGTGGGCAGATTTCCACATGCAAGGGACAAAGTCCTGCTCAATCGGGTTCAAAATAAGAAGGACCATTGCTCTATATCAGTGTTCCCCAACCCCCGGGCCGCGGACCGGTGCCGGTCCGTGAATCAATCGGCACCGGGCCGCCCGGAAGCCGCCTCGCCCCCTTGTTTTGCCCGCCCCGTCCCGGCCGGCTGCCCGCCGGCGCTTGGCTCGTCCCGTCCCACCGGCTGGTCCCCTCCGCGGCGCCTCCTCCTCCTCCTCCTCCTCTTCTTCTCTCCCGTGGGCAGCCAATGGAAGAAGGCTGGAGGAGCGCAGGAGGAGCCACCGCCGCCACCTTTGCCTTTGCCTCCCTCCTCCGCCTGCGGCGGCGGCGCATCCTCCTTCTCCTCCTCCTCCTCCTCCTCCTCTTCGTCCGCCCTCCTCCTCGCCCTCCAGCAGCAGCAGCAGCAGCAGCAGCTACAGCGGCGGCGGCAGCGGATCAGGCGCGAAGGTGCCCGGGTGGTCTCTGCACGCCGGGGAGCCTTGCGTCCCGGAGGACGGGGGGGCGGGCGGGCTGCCTCTCGATCTCTCTTTTTTCTCTCTGTGTTTGCACCGGCTCCCTTCCCGAGCCGGTGGACGAGGGGGGGGGGGAGCAGCCGGCCGGAAAGCACCCGGCAATCGCCGACGCCACGCCGGGGAAGGCGAGCAACGAGAGGGGACGGTGGGAGGCGGCTGGAGGGAGACTCCGGACAGGGCCGGGCAAAAGTCGTGCAGAGGCGGCGGTGGCGGTGGGGGGGGGGGGAGAAGGCTTTCCCTGTCGCCAGTCTTTGGGTTGGGAAGAAAGGAGAGAGAGAGAGAGAGAGAGAGGCCGGGGGGGTCGTTGCGTTCTTCTCCGAAGCGCTGTCGCCCCCCCTCACCTGAAAGCGGCCGAGTGATGGGACTGGTGGGCTCAGAGGGAAGGCAGGAAGGACACCTCCCCCCGGCGCCCCTCCCCTGCTCTCTCTTCCCCGAGGGCGCTGGACTGCACGTGGAAGGGGCGAGGGCGCGCTGGAGCTGGCCTTCCTTTTCCCTCCTCCCTTCCCTTCCCCCTGCCTGCCTGCCTTTCCTGCCCGCCTTCCCTCCCGTCTGATGCTTGCCGCCTGGGGCCCTGGGGGCGGGCGCTTCTTCCCTAAAGCTCCTCTGGGGATGCCTTTGGACCAGGGCGGCGGCAGGGCCAGAAGGAAGGAGGAAGAGCCAGCGCCGCCGCCGCCCGCCCGCCCGTCCGCCCGCTCCTCCTCCTCCTGCTCTCAGGCTGCCGGCTTCGGCTCCAGTTCTCCCCTTCTGGCAGTGTTCCCCAACCCCCGGTGCCCGCCCGACCCCCTTTCCCCCCCCACTACCACCACCACCCTCATCCTCCCCCTTGGCTCTCTCTCTCTCTCTATCACACCCCCCGTGGGTGCACCCGCCCGCCCGCTTGCTTAAGGCAACCCTCCCTCCCTCTCCCTTCCTCCCTCCCCACCCCCACCCCCACCCCGCCTGGTCTCCTCTGCCCCCTGTCCCCTCCACTCTGCCCTGCCACCCTCCCCCCCAATTCCTTTGCCATGGGCACCCGCTCTTGCCGGGAGAAGGACAACAAGTACTGCGCTGACTGCGAGGCCAAAGGTAGGAGGAGGGGGAGGGCAAGGGGAGGGGGGTCTCACACTCTCGGGGACAGGAGGGAGGGAGGAAGGGGGTTCGGTGGGCGGGGCGAACGAGGGGGGGTCACACGCACGCGCAGCAGCCGGTCTGAGGAGAGAGAGGAGGAGGCAGGGCCTTTTAATTAAATTAAAATTATTAAATTAAAACAAGCGGGCCACGGAAAAATTATCAAACATTTACCGGTCCGCGAGGATAAAAAGGTTGGGGAGCACTGCTCTATATGAACAACTTCATTGCTGATGTTAAAAAAAAACTATAGTACGGGGCGCCAAAGGTGGTACTCGGAGCCCTTTCTGTGGGCACCCAACATCGCCCCTTCACAGCCATCTGTATTCAGGTTAAATTGCTGTATTGGCACTTTGCAAAAAAATTGGTGGGTTTTGAATCGCAGTTTGGCCACTCGGTCTCCAAAAGGTTCACCATCATTGACCTATATCTTCTGCTTTTCAAACAAAAAAAATCTTACCAAGACAAGTTGTTCATTAATACTGGTGTTTTATGCTGTGCATTGCAATTCATATGCAATGAAAACAAAGTGACTTCATTTTATTTTGCATATTAGTCTCCAACACATTAAGCTTGCATTAAAAACTAAAAACTAAAAGTGAAGCAACAACCTCAACATCAATAAAGGTTAGTTTTCCATCATTTTTCCTATAAGAATTAGGTAAGTCAGTTTGTTGCAAAGTCCAATAAGAGCATGTGGGGGTGTGCCGGCATTAGCAATTTGTGAGTAATAAAATCCTTGAAACATTTTGGTGCTACCTTCTTTAACAATGCTGACGGTGGGCACTAACTGAAAATCATAATTTTAATAAAGGAACAAGAAAACAGCATAATTAGAATGGAAAATAGGGAAGAAGAAGAAATATCTGTGGTGTTTCGAAGGAAAAAAAATTGCTGCCCTTTTCATTAAGTTAAAATGTCCCACCTTTGAACATTAGCATAGTATCATTATGATACATTATTCTCACTTCTCTGAATTTTATCAGGTTCTGGAAACTAGAGCCATAAACATAATATTGCCAAATACATTCTTTCACAGCATGAAATGAGACCTAAGTCTGCAACATGTTGCCCGCTTCCACTGAAACTATGTCTGCCTATCAAAAAGAAAGCTATCTGAATTCAGGAACTATGCTAAAGTTGCTTCAAAATAAATAAGACAAATAATTTGATGCAGTTTTCAGCTAAGCATGACAGAGATGGCTTGGAAACAATGCCTCTTTGGCATCAGTGTTCCTTGCTATATGCCAAGGAGGATTTCTGCACAGGATGGGAATGGGAAAGTCTGGAAGTGGCAAAAATAGCTAGAAGTGAAAAGAATCATATGTACATGCAACCAAGTATTTGAGCATGCATGTACATGCATGCATGTGCATACACGTACATATGCACGCATGTTCTCTTTCCGAATAATAAACTTTGTGTGCACATAATCGAACATGTAGGTTTGGTCTGCAGAACGAATTCCAGTTAACATTTTAAAGGTGCTTATATAGACCAGCACAAAAAATATGGTTTTAGCTAAACTGAATCCTGGCATAGTCGCCTATGTTAGCAAAACCCCTCCTGCAGTGCTGGAATCTCTTCCAGAAGCTCCCAAGGATACTCCCACAGTAAATAAAGAAAAGATAGATAAAGATCAGAAGAATACAGTACTTACTGAAAGGCAATGAAACAATAAACTATGTAGGACTGCTCCTTGCAACTTGACCCAAGATTTGACCACCCATAGGTATTACAGCAAAACAATCAAGACAATTTTAATTACAACCTGGTAAGAATATATTGAAAGTTTTGCTAGAAAAGGGAGTTTTGCTAGAAAAGTAAACTGTTTAATTTGTTCTGTTTCTACAAAATGTGATGTACGGTAAGAGGGGGGAAGCAAGTGTACATTTCCAAAGATCTAGCCTTACCTGTTCCATTGTTTCCAGTGGTCTGGATTGCAGCTTCAGGCCCCATGGTGTCATACTCTTCCTTCATTTCTTCTGTAACACAAGAATCCAGTTTTTGAGTACCTCGGTTAATAGCTTGCTAAAGCACTGATCAAATGGCAGTAATAAGGATGATGCGTTCACTAAAAACACAAAATGAGGCACTGGTAAATCTCTGCTCAACAGTGTTGTCAATTTCATGAATTTGATCATGTTAACTAAATCTTCAGCCCCAGCCCCACTTGTTACTGGGTAGGTGTGTGCAGACAAACGCAATACAAGAACTAGGAAGAGATGTAGTAGAAAATCTGTGATCTTACATGGTGACAAATGGTCTACCTATGCTCACTGGAGGGATTGTCACAGTTCATTTTGGCCAATTAAGCTCATGGCAAAGAAGCAAGATAGCTCGAGTGGGAGGGTCATAAGAAGAAATCCAGCCTTAATTTACAGTACTTCTTTTTTAAATCAGGGATGATCAGCTGGTACCATCAAACATAAAAAAGTAGCCATATGATCTACACATGAAAACGATGTTCTCTGCCATGCTATACTTCCATTTGGTAACTAGGATGTTACAAACAAGGCAAGGCTTTGAATTTTCTAGAACTCTTCATCAGGCAAAGGCAGTATAAAATTTTGGGCTAGGCAAATAAACCCCAAACTGCCTGTGGTTCTTGAAAAGAGAATGCTAACCAGGCAAGATAGAATTTATAGACTAAGCATGAGACAAAGGCGTGTGTTAAGGTCTCGGTGTGCAGTCATTTCCCCCTCAGAAGACAAAAGTCCAGCTGGGACCCCTGTATATCCATGTGAATAGACACACTGTGATCTAACCCTGTAAATCCCAGTTGGCCAGCCCAAAGGACAGATCTATAAGGGCCCATACAGGTTTCTGCCTGATCCTCGGGCAGATGCTACTTTGGGCCAGGAAAGAAGAACTTGGATAAGTTTTGTTGATTGAAACAAATAATTTAAAAAAAGAAAAAAAGAGATGATGACCTCAATCATCAGCACATTTGCCTATACAACAGCAACACTAGCATAATATTCAATTTTGTGGCATGCTGCTGACCACAGGTACGTTCCCCCCACCACCACCTTTAACATTTCTGTAGTATCACGGAAAGTCTTCAAGTTATCTAACGTTCCTGGGATCCTGCAAGTAAATTCTAGGGGTACATTTGACAACATATTCATTCCCACCAAATCAATGTAAATCAAAACGTATAAAATACTCCCTTATAGTATGCTTTGGCCTGTTTATTTTCCCATTCAGTAATACTACGACTAAATTATTCTTTCTATGGGTGTTGTTATGTAAAAATGGTAACAGAAGAGTATATCAACAGGGAAGTCCTTTCCTTTAGTCCCGCCACTCTCACCAGTGCACTGGTCGGGGCCTACTCTGCTGCCACTCTCAGACTCTGGAACTCCCTCCCACAAGAGGCCAGGCTGGCACCATCTTTGCTGTCCTTATGCAAGCAGACAAAGACCTTTCTCTTGGAAAGACTTTCCTTTAGTAACTGACTGAGAGGGGTTTCCTAAATTGATTGTTGTGCTTTATATTTAAAAGTAACAAAAAGTATTTAAAACGTTATCATTTTTAATCTAATATTTATTTCTTTTTAAATATTTTTATATTTACTTTTTAAGTTTTTAAATATTGCCTTTTTAACAATATAAACCACTTTAGGTTCTTTTTATGGAGAAACATGGGGTAAAATATTTTCAAATATATCAAATAAATTGATGACATGTTTTAAAAAACCTATACCCAGTAGTAGGGCAGTCAATAAAATCTTCAGCAAATACAGGGAACCATAGAAGCAGATAGCAGATAGTCTAGAGATAAAATTACTGATACATAGTATAGCAATAATCACTGAAAGTATCAGTGTAAGCAAACAGAATTCTGGGTAGATACAATTTAAAATTATCATTGTTTTTTGTAATATGGATTTTGATGTGAAAAGGAAGTGGCACCAAATAAATTGATTTCTGTAGGAACTGTTGTGGGGGGGGGGAGGAAGAACAGACAGACCCCTACTTGGTGCACTCTGAAATTTGTAATCTTGCAGTATTTTTAAGTGTCAGTTTTTACAATTCTTTGATAGAACAACAGCCTATGTATCATTCTAATCAAACCTAAGGCTGAAATGACAACTCAAAGCTTTACAGTCTGAAAAAGCTATGGAGCTAAATAAATAAACATTTTACTATTTTCTCGCTCAAATTAAGAAGGAAGTTTTTTTCTTAAAATATTCATGCACAAACCACTTCATACAAACCATGTAGTTGACAACATTTTGCCTTCCCGTCAAATATTTTTGCTATACATTTTGTTTTTTTTTAAATCCCTGGTTTAGAAAAATCCCCGCACTGATTTTTTTTAAAAAAGGTTGTCAGATACATTGCACCACAGATATGGTATTTCTTGTGGCAGTTTACCAGAAAGCTGAAGCAAGGTACATTACTTGCAAGAGGTTTAGTTCTGGTCTGGATATAACTATAGCTTGTGTGAATTTTTTTCCCTGATCAGCTCATGTGATTTCTGGTAGAAAGGAAAAAAGTCACAAGTTTTGTTTCCATCTGAGAGCACACCTACCCAGTCGTCACCAAGTGGGAAAACAGTGAGCAGCATTTTTATTTGTTTTAGAGTATTTTTACCCCACCTTTCTCTGTTATTTGCCTAACAGAGGTAATGTTAAGATTTCAGCTGCATTTCCTTCCTCGTTGAAATTTCCTTCTGAGCTGAGAAGTTAGTTGCATTATGATCTCACTGCTGCTCAAATTTTAGGCAAGGCACAACAGAGAACAGGCTTCTTGTTTTGTACAGGTCACAAAAGTGCATTCTGAAATTTGGGTGTTGTGGTGGTTTCTGAATGCATTCCTCCTGATCATCATCATCACCACCACCGTTGTCATCTTTGTAAAATATAAACCTGCATTCCCTCTTCTGAATATCAATGTGCTTTTATTAAGGCACAGTTTGCACAGTTTTAGTTTTCTTAACCTTGGTCTCTTCAGGTTCAGAGATACTCTTTCTGAGCAGAACAGTGAATTTTTTTTTCTTTAAAGCAATGGTGTTTTTAAGAGACCAATATATGAGCTTTTTGTCTCCCATCGCACCAATACTTGTGAAATCAAAGAAACCTCTGAGGCTACTCTCATATAAAATCAGTCTAATGTGTCCAAATGCATCCAAATGCCTATGAAAAGATTGTCTTGTTTAAAAATATGTATTTCTTTAAACTGGGCAGACACCAAGTAAGATCGGTAGAAATTTATTTTTTTGCAAAACACCTATGTTGTAAACTCCATCTCACCCAAAGCAATGTGCCCGCCTAAGAACTCAAGAGTATATTTATTTTGAAAACACTTGTAAAAGTTTGCGTTTTCCAGCCACCCCTGGGATAAAGGTTTGTAAAAATAAAGAGCACTTTCTTCCTTGAGATGAAGAATCCTTGAATAAGCAGAAAGAGGCCAAGATGCAGGTGATTTATTTAAGTCTGTGTCAGTGATAATGATGTCATGGTTTCCAGCACACTGTGTCCACCCCATTGTGGGACGAAAGAATGTCAAGGACAATTCTAAACACAAAACTTTGATTGTGCTGAAACCGGAAAGGCACAGTAAGAACTCCACTGCGCTCTTCAGTTCAAAACCTGCATCCTGCAGGCAAACTACAGAAAGCATGGGAGAAAGAGCAAAGGAGAGGGGGCTTATCTCAGAGTAAAGCTATGTGCTGAGGTACTGCGGTAGACAGTCAGGCACCAGGGATAAAACACAACTGAATAAGGCAGCCCCCAAATTAGCGTTATTGTCTATATTGTGTGTTTTGAACAATAAATAAGAAAAATATTTTATCACAAGAAAAAATGTGTTATCTAAGAGTCAGGATAAACAATGAGTTGCTTTTTAAGACCAATCTCTTTTCATTAGACATCAAGGCACCACATCAGGGCACTTTTAGAACAATAAAAAAAAGACACAATAAATCATTACCAATCATTAGAACAAGACAGGTAATAGCAGAGCAACGTTCTTGGCCTGTGTAATGAGGATGGCTAAATAGGATTAGGGATTTACAATTTATTTAATTATTGCAAGACCAGAATGCTGCTTTATTTACCATTAAGGTAAGGAGCACAAGACAGTCTGTGCATTTCTACTGCAGGCTCCACAAATTCCAGGTGATCAAAAGTCCGCAGGGCATTCTTGTACCTTATCACAAATTTTGTTCAGTATTGTAAAAGTTCTCATTGTAAAACACTGAAACATGGTCCATGGTTTCTGTTGTTTCTTTGTACTATTGATCATAATTTTTAAGAAAAAAAATAAGGCGTTTGGAATTGTACATTTATTATATCATTATTAATTATTCCTTTTAAGGGTGGAAATCCTAATAATTGGTCCTTACCCTTGATTTCCAGATATTAAAATTTAAAGCATCAGAACACTCATTCTTATAGCCCTGCATA
>JAHTLZ010003547.1:15030635-15041598 GCA_023846285.1 Phrynocephalus versicolor
ACACACACACACACACACACACACACACACACACACACACACACACAAAGGTTTTAAGATCTCTTTTGGCATGGGCCACAACTATCCCAAGTGACGTATTAGTGTTCCTACAGCAATGCCACTGAAATATTTTCATGGAGGGCTGGGTGGAGAGAAAACTGAGGAGGGAAAGGAAGAAAGATAAATGATTTATGAACAGTCCTTGAGGAGTCCCAAATATCAGAACAATCTAAACATGCAATGAAGTCATGTCTCACTATATGAGGTCAAGAACAGATCATCCATCACCATGGGGGTGGGGGGTGGGAGGCAACAATACTTCCTAACCTTTAGGGTCCTGTCTCAAAAATAGCAGTAAATACTTTTGAACTGAATAAACAACCACTGTCGGTTTCACTTATGGGAGACCTCTGCCATCTTTTTACCAGAAAAGCAAGCTGGAAATGCCAGTCAATATAATGCAACCTTCCTCCCCAACACTTTACCCTGCTGATTAAACAGACAACCCCACACATCCTGCAATGCATATATCCATCCCAAACTGAAACAATAAGAATTAATGTCACCGCACCGGTAGTATTGGCTAGAGTTCCACACACAGAGAGGCAGGCTCAGCGCATCAGTTACTTCACCTCCAAAAATTTAATATGAGGTGCATATCACCACCACCCACTACAGGCATGGGCACAGGTGTGTGTGTGTGTGTGTGTATGTGTGTGTGTGGTGTTTTCTCCACCCACCCACCCCCTCCTTGGATAAAGGCCTTTTAATGCCTTATACACACACACACACACACACACACACACACACACAGAGTAACTAGAAGCTGCATAGGAGCAGCAACAGTTGATGCTGTGATCGCACCCTTTGGTGAACATTCACTAATGCCTACCTTTTGTGTTCACTCTTGGAGGATACTTGTCTATAAGCATCTATAGAAAACAGGAAGGGGTTTTCTGTTGGAAACAATGCACATCTAACATGAAAGGTCCAGATTGTCTACGCAGGAAATAAAATAAAGGAATGAAACAATGATTTTTCATCTTATTCTGGTCCCCCTCTCCCCCTTTCAAAGTAGCCTATAATTCTTGCAATCAACACAACCAAATCTCAGCCATCTAGCATTCTGCTGAATATAAACCAGGGATCCTTTGCACCGGACTCCACTCCACTCCACTCCACCCACCAATAATGATTAATTTTTCCACTGCAGAATCTTTCTAACCACAATATGGATGAGGTTCTCTTTTTGTCACTGCAATCCACAAAGTTTCATTTGACGCTAAGAAATGAAACTCCTCCCACACGATCTGCCCCACTTTTGATGTAATTAGATGCGAGAGGAGTGTCAAGGATATGTAAAGGTATCTTAACTTTCTTCAACAGCCATGAAAAAGAAGGGGTTTACTGCAAGTACCGTAATGGGTGAGGTGAGGGCAGACAAGCTGCACATCCTGAGACACCCTTTTATGCGCGACCATTAAAGGTACCAATGCCCTGTCACCTTTACCTCTCTCCAGCCAGCAGCCCAAGTTCATCTCACACACTTCCCATTAGTTCAAATTATCAATGTCTTGCTTGAGCCTCTGAAAAAAAATTGCACATGCAGCGGAGCGCCCCAGTTGGCACAATAAACAGGCTATTACTTCAAAACCGCAAAGAAGTGGGAGCCCAAAGAATTCCACTCTGCAATTCAATAAACAGGAGGGTAAGACATACTGTTTGCTGGCTCAAAACAGACACTAATTTTACATTTGTCTCTGAGGCACAGCAAAAAACCAACTAAAGAGCAGTAATAAATGTCCAAAACCAGCATCGGTATCCAAAATTTCTCACAGTAATCTTCTAAGGAATTAATTACAATTCCGTGCAAGAGTCACACTGGCAAAAATGTGCCCATAATTACACCCAGGTACTATACAGTATTGCAGGGAAATTTGCCACACAGCGCTGTGCTTACAACGATAAGTCAGTGAGATCAAGCTATGTGCATACAAAGATTATCTGACTTATTGTCATTGTGTGCCATTTTGTGCTGAATCATATTAAAGTTTCATTTTCTGTAAAACTGTATGTGTAATATGGGGTTACCAATGCATATAAAGCTGGTACTTAAATTTGCTTCCCAAGCAGTGAGAAACAGTAAGAGATATGGGAATACGGATTCCTTTAAAACACACACACACATACAATATTTAAAAGTGGCAGAGCTTTATCTCCAATACATACTTTCATTTCACAAGGCTCTGTTACAGCAAACCTTCCTTCCTATTATTCTCAGCAAGCCTAAAACACAATAGTATCAGCATGCGGATTAATTTTACAGTTAAATTTAAGCCAAGAATCTAGGTCTCTCACTTGCTAGAGAAATATCTTTGTGGCCTGTTTTCCTCTAGTCTGTAGCGCATAAATCAGTTGCAGCTGACAAACACAGCACTTTGCTCTGCTCATTGTTGTACCTATTGAAAAATCTTCCCACCACCATACAGATGAGCATAAAAGTAACACTGACACAGTATAATAATTGACATGCCCTTGTTATTACAAAATACTGCCAGAAAGTTGCTTTGCTCAACATTTAATAACTAACCTTTACTTCACATTCACTTGGTTTTAGCGTAGTTTCCCATTGAGTGTCTGTTGCTAAGTTCTTATCCAAATCCTATGTTAAAAATCCATCTTCAGACCATGATACAACTTTTTGCTGATGTCAGATATTGCTATTAAGTTTGTGAGATGATTTGTAACTGTTAGAAAAGTCAAAACTGGGAGGGGGGATTGATCTTTTTACTTATCTTCAGGAAATATGTATGAGAAATTCCTCTGGGAGTAGGAAATGTAACAAAGACCATGTCATTGAGGTTTGAACAAACAAGCTTGAGTCCCCTCTGTCTGATTCTGAGACACACTGCCAGTGTGACCCTATGTAAATCACTTAGGCACTAAGATGTTCAAACCATGTCACAAATGTTGCCCCACCCCTCTGGATTTGAGCAATTTAAGCAACGTATGTAACATTCATGAAGACACTGAACTGGTAGTGGCTACACACCAGACTTTTCTGGGATATTAACAAATGTGTGTTATATCACAACATATGATTGGTTGTGAAAAGTCAAACTATAAGATGAATGCTGCTATTCCCCTGCTTAGATCTTCCGGCTTCTAAGAAAATATTTTTAAGCACTTTTGAATGCCACCTCTTCTAAATGTTTCTGTATTTCTCATATAATATTAACATGTTTGAGAAGGTTGTTCTCAAACACCACCCACTGAAACACACTAAGGACTTTTAATCTTTAAGTTTCAGGTGTGCGTGGAAAGATAAAGAGAAATGGTCCAGGCCCAGTTGCTGATACTGCTGATCTTATGGTTTCATTAATTGTCCCCTAACCACACCCACTCCATTAACATCTCACCATCTTTCTTGGCCCTGGCTTCATTAAGGACCCATGCATCTTGAAGGAAAGGTAGTAGCACTCTCCAAACACCATTCAGAGGACACAATGGTCCATTGGGAAAGTGAAATGTCCATATTTCCATGCCTCTCTTAATTATTTCTGATATTATCACAAACTAGAATACCTTAAGGATGTTAGGGACATCTCCTTACAGAATCCATTTTGAGGGTTGAACTATAGAACTTGCCAGAGTATGCAGAATTTGGCCTGCAGTAAGTATTGACAAGACATACCTATATTTGCATAGCAAATCACCTAAATTTTATTTATTTATTTTATTTTGAATATTTTTATCCCACCAATATACCTATTGTATACCGCAAGGTGGCTAACAATAATGAAGGACAATATACAGCCCAGAACATTCAAGATATATTAGCTAACATTAAAGCTACAAACAGCACACAAAAAGAATTTAAAATACCATTATGAGAGATGGAAACGAAGATGGAAAACACTGGTGTTCTGAAATAGAGAAATGGTGCAGCAAATACAACAAAACTTTGAAGTGGAAGCCATATATTTTTATTGGAATACATCTGCAAAACTAACCCATCAAGGAACCAAATGGAATATTGTTTCACCCTCTGATAAATGTTCCCATTTTAAATTATACAGTGGTACCTCTTACGATGAATTTCATTCATTTCATTTTACGAAAAATTTATCTTGCAAAACACAGTTTCCCATATGAATGAATGGAAAACCGATTAATCCATTCCAGAGATTGGGAAAAAGGCAAAAAAGCTGGTTTATTTTCTGACCTCCTTATAAAGTGCACTTTAAAGGCATGCAGAGCCGCCGTCCTGAACAACCCCCCTCCCGCTGTGCAATACCAACATGGACAAAAGCAAGCATCAAGACAAACACTAGCCTGCTCCCACCAAAAGTGCAATGGAGAAAAATATGCAAAGATGGACAAAAGAAAGCAGCAAGACAAACACCAGCCCAAAGTGCAATGGAAAATAATGCAAAAACACAAAAGAAAGCAAGGAAACCTCAGCTCCCTACCTTTCCAAGTTTAAAAGTCCAAGAACTGCTGCAAAACAATGTCCAGAATGGCTCCAAAACTTCATTAAAAAAAAACTCCTCCCACCTCTTCACAAACTACAGGGGTGCAATGCATCCTGGGTAACTTGTTTCAAAATGCAGAACTGATTTTCATCTTGCAAAGCATTCCATAGGAAATTTTCATCTTGTGAATCAACCCTATTCCCGGAAATTTCATTTGTCTTATGAATTTTTCATTTTAAGGGGCATTCGTCTTAAGAGGTATCACTGTACATTTGAGGCTCACTGGAAATGAATATTTGACTCATTAACAATATTCCCTCGCAGAATAAGTATAACAATAAAATACAATGATCTCATGTATGCATGATACAAATCCGAATATCACACAATAATACTTTTCCTGATTTAAAAAAAAAAACAATTTATTTGTTCTTAGGCAATTTCTTTGCCTAAACTGACTTCTGGTCTCCACTCTGTTTGCTAGCCTAGACTTTCAAAATGGGGTGGCGGAGATGGGGGAACACATACTGACTTGAAGTTATACTACATGACAGTGAGGAAATATACCAAATTCATTATGCCCTATTGAGTTATGTTGTCTGTGTAATAAGGAACATGTCTTAAAACGGGGATGTTTTGTGGTTTTGTTCTCACATCTCATGCAGTTACAAGAGAGGCATTTAGAATGGATGGAGTGTGAATGACTGGAAAAGGTGCTGAGTAAGAACAAAGCTTACGCCTGCCCTTGAGTTAGGAAATCTAACAAGAAGAGGGAGACAAGGGAAGTTGAAAAGATGAATGCCATATGATGAGGCTATCATATTTGGAGCAATGATCATAAAGGGGCCAATGCTTAGTCTTTCCTCTATACATCAAGGGAGAAAATTGTCATCGGTGACCACATCTAGAAAAAGAGGCCCGCCTAGAGTCTTCTTGGTTTGTCATACTGCATGTTTTTGCAATCTGTTAAGTCATGTTCTTAAATGCTGCTACAACACCCACAACACTGGGTGTGTGTTTTAATAAAATCTAAATATTTCCACCCCCTAAACATCTTTTCCTTTGGGCAGGGTGTGGAAAGCTTATTCAACTCATTTTTGGGTTGTTTTTTTTTTAAAAAAAAAACACCCAAACATGAGCACACACAGTGTTATTTTCAGATATATCTGTAACTAAGAGAGCTATTGTTACAAAAAAATTGCTCAGATGAAGACAGGATATTTAAAATGCTGGATCATTTTACTGGTGAATGACATTTTCAAAACTGAAGAAATGAAGGGGAAGGGGGAAAACTTTTTCAGATCTTCAGGTCACATTGGATGCTCAAGCTTCAAGTTTTTCTTTATGAAACATAATCATCAAATTATTTTAGGAAAAAGTTTGGACATCATGCACGTACAACCAAGTCCTGGTTAGTTACAAGGAAGTAGCAGTAATGCTAATAAAACTGGAAAAGGTGCAAAAGAGAGTGACTAAAATGATTACTTGGCTGGGGGACCTCCCTTATGAGGAAAGGCTAAAACATCTGGGGCTCTTTAGTCTGGAAAAAAGGCGCTTGAGGGGGGATATGATTGAGATGTGCAAAATAATGCAGGGCATGAGTCAAGTGGATAGAGGGACGCTCTTCTCCCTCTCACAAAATGCCAAAACAAGGGGACATCCACCCAAATTTAGGGTTGGGAGAGTGAGAACAGAAAAGAAGAAAATATTTTTTTACCCAGCGCGTTGTTAGTCTGTGGAACTCCCTGCCACAGGATGTTGTGATCGCATCTGCCTTGGATGCCTTCAAAAGGGGATTGGATAGATTCATGGAGGTTTCATCACAGGTTACAAACCATGATGAAGATGTGTAATCTCTAGGCTTAAAACCAGGGTACTTCAAGGGCCAGATGCAGGGAAGTGGTATCAGGGGACAGATATCTAGTCTCGTGTGCTCCCAGACGCATCTGGTGGGGCCACTGTGAGATACAGGAAGCTGGACTAGATGGGCCTTTGGTCTGATCCTGCATGGCTCTTCTTATGTTCTTATTTATAAATATATTTTTTCCAGTTACCAAGGCTGCCACTGGCTCTGTTCCACTACTTTTTTGAATTAGGTGTTAATCATTACAAAGGTTTGCGATGCCTTGCCCTTTTTCTATTTCTTGCTACTTTGCCAGCTAAATGCTTTAAGCTTCCCTACCTACAGGTATAGCCTAAAGTCCTCTTTGGACAATTATAAAGTAACAGGTGTAGTCAGGTCCAGGTAGACTCACCCACCTGACTGGGCAGTCTCAGGCCTAAAACCAGTACAGTGGACCCTCGTATAACAAACGGTTTGTATAACATAAAATCTGTACAACATAAAAATTCCGGAGATAGGAAAAATTTGCTTAACAGAATCGTCTATGGGGCGAATCTGTACAACATAAAATGGTCACGATTAGGGATTACTCTGTTTTCAATGCATTCCTATGGGAAATTCGTATAAAGGAAAATTTGCTTAACATAATTTCATTTGGAACGAATTAATTCCTTTATACAAGGTACCACTGTACTCAATAATTCTTCCTCTGTCTCCTCCCATAAAACCAACAGGCACAACATTCTGCCAGAAACCTGCCTTCCCTTCAGGTATCTACAAGCCTCGCTTTTTCAAAACTTTCCTCACATGCTCTCCAAAAACTGAACTCCTGACAAATATTCCCTGGAGAACATCAGTTATTTGGTTTTGTGGAACATAAACTCAAGGAGACTATAAGACATGGGCTTTTTTCTCCCCACCTTCTATGCATTTTGTGCCCAACAAAATTATTAGCAAAATGAGATATGGCAATTAGACAACCTTATGAATCCATGGCTTTAAAGGAAAGAATTGCTGATATATGCATTGACACACTATACTAAGCTTTTTCGAGCCTACGTGAAATGTTAGCCTCTAGAGAATTTGGGAGAACGTGCATTTGGCAGAAAAAAAAGTTTGGCTACAGAATTGAATACCATAATTCTGATTCATAAAAACATCCTTGCTGTCCACTATATTCTCCTTTAGCACAACCCTGTGTATTTCTAAAGTTGCTGTGACACATGTGAAATCCTTTATGAAGAATACAGTCTCAGGTTTTCATTTTATTTTTTTACTTTTCAAGATATCTGTCCTGAAAAACAGCTGTGAAAGAGGTATTAGATAGAAAAATATGGGCTCATTCTATTATTAGTTGAGACACCATTTAAAGAAGGAAGTTATTCTTTGGAGAAACGGCTACTTCCACATCTCAAGGAGTAAGTTGCAGAAAGCACCAGTATGTCACAGCACACACAAGAATAAAGGCCCTTGTGAGAGAAACTGTGCAGCACTTAGTTTGTTTAACTAAGCTGATCCAAGTTCTGTGCCTTTCCTTCAAGAATTAACTAGAATCTGGAACTCTACACTTCCTTCACATTTGCCTTCAAGCATTTCCGTAGGTATTCCCTAGAAATATAAAGAAAGTGAGGTGAAAGAACAGATAAGTTGGATGGTTAAAATATTTTATTTTTAAGCTTCAAAGATTCTGAATAGACTCTTCAGATGTGAATAAGGATTTTTTCACATCCTTAGGGAAGGAACAAAGAACAGTATTAAAGAGGGTAATGCTTGTCTTGTTATATGGCTTAGGGTGGAGAAAAATGGTTACATAATTCTGGCAAGCCCTTACTCCAGTCAGGCAGGTGAGTCTGATAGAAACCTGCTTGGTCTATCCTGAGGGAGAGTCACTGTCCATCTTAAAAAATGAACAGTCCCTACTGTTCGCTGGAGCTAAGGCCTCGCAGTGCTGCAGGTGAACTTCTCATCAGTCAGACATGGAGCCCTTTACCCTGACAAGGTGTGGATTTATGGGATAAGAGCAAAATAATTCTCTCTTAGCTGCTGACTCTGATCTGCTTCAGTGCTTCTTGGGCCACTTTACCCATCCACGTGTAGCCAGAAATCTCACAAAGGAACCTTCCAATAAATGGTGAGAGGAGAGAAGCTGGATTTTTTTAAGTTTGGAAAAAAAGGAGACAAACTGTTCCCACCAAAGGCTCATCTGTCCTGGAAATTATAAAAGAGACAACACCTCTGACATAGGGAAAGGAAAACTTGTTTGACAAACTGTACCCTTTCCTGCTAGAGAATCATTCACTACAGTATTTAAATACAGTATGGCAATAGATTAGATAGTTAACTAAATACATCTGTCTAACATTGCAGTAGGACCTATGCATACATATTCAGAAGTAAAAGCCAGTGCGTTCAAGACTTATTCCCAAGCAAATGTGATTTCAACAGATACAGGATGGGTTGATGATCTAAAATTACTTCCCTAAAATGACTACATCAGATAACAGAGTAGTTGAACAAAAATCCAGTGGTACCTTGTATAAAGGAATTAATTGGTTCCAAATGAAATTATGTTAAGCAAATTTTCCTTTATACAAATTTCCCATAAGAATGCATTGAAAACGGAGTAATCCCTTATCACGACCATTTGTATGTTGTACGGATTTGCCCCATAGGCAATTATGTTAAGCAAATTTCCCCTATCTCCAGAATTTTTTTGTTGTGCAGATTTTATGTTATACAAACCGTTTGTTATATGAGGATCCACTGTACAAGCATATTGACAATTTGAACCATGACAGACAGAACACAGTCCTGCCAGAGTTATTACCATCTATTATGTAAATCCATATTTACTGAGAGTGTTCAAACTGTAGATGACTGAGTCCAGTAGACTATAATGAATTGTTTGGAGTGATTACGATGTATCATATAACATATTTGATGTGCAAAAGATTTTAGATTTTTTAAAATAAGATTCTAGTCACCCAAATGTGCAGTTGGAGATCAAATGGTTCCAAAGATTTGGTATTTTGATAGTCCCCATTTATATGCTGTGAATAGGGACTATTAAAATAGCAAAACCTTTGAGTCATTTGGGGCTCTGACATCTATTGGCAGTATGAAGTAATTTATGCTGTAGTCAATCAGATTTTTATCATCGAACTGGGCAGTCCTTTGAAAGAGGATTTGTCTTTTTCAGAATGTTCTTGTGATACAGAAGAGCCTTAGAATGAAAATAATAGAGTAGCACTCCAAACAATATACTGCGTAAAGAGAAGTTATGAGACTCAGAGCTTGGAAAAATTCCTTTTTGGATTTAAAACACTCAGAATCCTCAGCCAATGGGAACACTGAGGCAATGCAAGCTGTAGGATTTTAGGAACTATAGCCACATGTCCACGTTTCAATTGACTTGAGCTGTGTGTCCCTGACTAAAGGGAATCACAATATTCTACAGCAGGGGTTCCCAACCCCTGGGCCATGGGCCACGACCAGGATGTAGCCTGTTACAAAATGGGCCATGACAGCAAGGTTTCTTTTAAGGTGTGCACTCAGGTGGTCTGCCCACTTCTTCTCCCTCTGCATGGGTTCCCCCCTACAGGCACCTATTGCAACCCTCCACACGTGGAAGAGGTGTGCGCACACTTACACTCAATGCCCTCACCGTGTGCAAAGTTCTGTCACTGTGTACGTATAGTGGGGGGTGGGCATGCACTTCTTGAGAACATGTAAAGCACTCACATACAATGGGACCCAATACAAGACTGAAATAAGGTTGGGCACTGCTGTTCTAGAGCATGGCATGTACAGCTGTGGCATCCCATGTATGTGTCCCACTTTACTGAGCTGTCTGTGTTTATGACCATGCTGTGGCCTTCTTGTTACCTGTGTCTGTGACTCTGTCGCCAGCCACGCAGAGGCTGCAAAATAGGTGTGTATACTACCAGTGTTCGTCTGTGCCATGTGTTATTGTGTGTTACATTACTGTGTGAGAGGATAAAGGCAAGGGGTTGTAGGGATATCTTCCTTTTTATTGTCAACCACTCAAAGTACTGCTTGTCACTAAGTAAGGTGCTATACAAGTATTTGAAACTTTTTTTAAATTCTTAATTCTTATTAACACTGTATACCAGTGAAAGGACAGACTAACCAGGCCATTGGCAAGATACCTACCTGCACACCTATAAGATTCAATCTTTTATGGATAAATAGTAGAGGGCAAAATGAAGTTGTAGCAGATACTGCTGGACTTTTACTTCTAGCATTCCTCCTGATTGGCTAAAGCAGGTAAGGCTCGTTCATAGAAGCTGCACCCCAACAATATCTGAGTGTAGAGCTTTGTGGTGCAGTGGGCAAATGGGAGTGTGTGTGTGTTCTGTCGTTACAGTCGTGACCGACTCTTCATGACTCCATGTCCATGGAGTTTTCTTGGCAAGAATACGGGAGTGGTTTGCCAGTTCCTACTCCAGGCGCCTACAGCACCTGGTATTCTCTGGTGGTCTCCCATCCAAGTACTAACCAGGGCTGAGCCTGCTTAGCTTCCGAAATCAGGCAAGATTGGATGTGCTTAGGGCATCTAGGTGTACTGCAGTCAAAAACTCTGTTCACAACTTGCATTCAATCCTAGCAAATTGATGTGTGTGTG
>JAHTLZ010003547.1:15041608-15044108 GCA_023846285.1 Phrynocephalus versicolor
TGTGTGTGTGTGTGTGTGTGTGTGTGTGTGTGTGTGTGTGTGTGTGTCTTGCATAATTAAATTGTAAATCATCTAGAGAGTGCTTTAAGGTTTGTGCTGCTTTATATGCCTTGCCAACCCCTATATCTATAAGGACTGGTTTTGATATTGTGGAAAGAGTAAGGCTGTTGCTCTTCTGTTCCTTTTAGATACCACACTACCTAGTTAGTAGTGTGGATTAGTGATACCAATTAATGACAGCAATTCTATCAGTCTGAGGAGTATGGAGTATCATATCTTGATTAGAATTGCTTGTAGCTGAATGACACATTAAAAAAATTAAAAACTTTAATACTGAAACATTTAGGTTTATGTGGCATAGTATACAAAGAGTTAAACCCAGAGAAATCTGGACTTAAATTTTCTCTAAGTGTGATCTTCTAGGATGGGTATCCATTTGGCAACTCACCTAATTCTGTGCTAGAATGAAGTTGTAGATCATTGTAAAAATAGTCAGATACATGTTTAAAATCTACTCTGTTTGAAATCTACTCTGAATTTGAAGAACAGAAAGAAAATCCAATCAATAGATATGACATTCTTCACATTTCTAGTGTTGTAGGTCAGATTTCTTCACTAGAAAACCACATGATATGACCAGCTGCTTATAAAGCATCTAGTTACGCTGCATTCATGGATGACTTAATGCGATGGAATAACTCACTATTTCTTTTCCATGGCACAAATGGGACATATGAAAATAAATGATATTTATTAACACACAGTTACTAAACGTTCTCATAAAAGAGAGTTCATACAGTATTGTGGCCTATGTAAGGTAATATTTAATACCTTACTTGACCAGGCTTAAAGAAGGGGGAATTTTGCACTGATATTTAAAGAGAAAAATGATTTCTATTTTTTAATGTCATTCACGTTTTCTCAGTGTATACTTAAAGACTTTATGCAGCTACCAGTATCTTTGCCTCCTACATCTCTAGTACTCTGGCAAATACAATTTGATAGCCGGTACTTCAGACATTAGGCCAAGGATGAGTAGAAGAGGAAAAGGGAGGAAAAACTGATTTTATAAAATCAAACTGCAGCATTTTCCACAATTAGTTAAGGTGGGTAGTGCTTATAGGATTTACAGTACCAAAAGCTGGTAACACTTTCTATCTCCCTGCCATGTGAGGTATTTTATATACTTATTTTCTAACAGTAGTTTAAAAGTTTATTAAGTATGTCAAACAGGCCTGTGTACTATAAACTCGAGAAAGAAAATCACTTTATAAAATCCTTTATTTATTGGAATACAGGTTTTTTAAAAAGATATTCAAATTAACTTGTGAAAGTATTGCAATTTGCATAGCAGCTGTGTACTTTGTCTAGGATAAGTATGGGATATTAAGCCACTGGACTATCAGAATGGTTCTGGTTCTGTTATGTGTGACAAGAGGGGCCGTGTCTTGGTTGAAAGTTTTACAGTAAGATACCGTAAGCTCTTGGAAACAAAACCCCGAATAAACTAGAGAGGGGGAGGGAAATATGTTCTTGTGTAGCCATAGAGTCTATTACCTTCTTCAAAAAGTTTACACAAATTTTAAATATATACAAGGGACACACTTAAGAAACCTTTCTGAAAGCCATGTTGCAAAAGACATAACAAAGCACCCAACATTGTCATTTTATAATATTTAATACATTTTCAAAAGCCATAACAACGCTCCAGTGTTTGTTTAGCAGTTTTACAGCTGCTGGCATTTTATCTTATTCCACCCGGAAGATTAATAGCTCTATTTCTGAGTCATTTTTCATAAACACATTTAACTCCCAATTTAGTTTCTACATATCGTATTTTAAGTTTCAGGTTAACAGAATAAGCTAAGCTCCTTGGGAGCTTTCTATACCTTTCCTTCTGCTCTTTGCTTTTAACCCTACCTTCTTCATAAGGATTCCTCTCTTGCATCTGAAGGGAAAGCTGTCTGGCAAAGTAACCGTCAGGCCTCCATGGAAAAAGATCCTGGAATTCCATTCTTTCCATAACAGAAAGTCTTCTTCTAAAATCCTCTTTTAAATGACTGGTGATTTCCCCTCGCTTTCTAAAAACTTTCAGATGACCCAAGAAATGTGAAACTCAGGTAAAGCACTGATTCCTTGCCCATCAGCAGAAATACTGCAATGGGAAAGATCAACCTTTCTAAAGGGTAACAGACTAACAGTGGATCACCAGAGCTCCTTCAGCAGGAGGGGAAAGTGGAGACATTAAGGTGGAAATGAGGGATTATAGAGTCTTGCTTGAGAGAGGCTCCTCCTGTGAAAGGGTATTTGGGAATCTCTCTCTCTCTCTCTCTCTCTCTCTCTCTCTCTCTCTCTCTCTCTGTGTGTGTGTGTGTGTGTGTGTGTGTGTGTGTGTGCATGAGTGTGGGAGAGAGGGGGAGACGGGGGAGAGCATTTAACAGCATCTTGGTACCAGCATCTTGGTACAGCTACTTGGACCCTGCAGCAAAACCAACACTGT
>JAHTLZ010003547.1:15046608-15049108 GCA_023846285.1 Phrynocephalus versicolor
AATTCTTATTTAGAAGGCAAATTATAAAACAAATATTCCACTTCCTTTCTGTCTGAACTTTGACCAAGTTTTTAGCCCCAATCCAGAACTATTTCTCCAGAGGCATTCCTCCATATTTCTTATATTCTTGGAATCACTTTTGCACAAAACAAGCCATATATAAAGATAGAGTCAGTCGGCAAATACTTTGTGTTCTTTTTATTTTAATGACACAGTATTTTATATGAGTGTTTGATTCACTTGCATGCCTAATAATTATAAATTGTTTGTGTATGTGTATGTGTTTTCATTATAGGGTCCTAGCACATTCCAACAGCGGTGGATAATTTACAAACTTTCGCTTTTTCACCACTTCAGTGGTTTGAGCAGCACATTCCAGTTGCAAATCTATTCAAGCTGGGTGATGTACACACTTGTAACGACTCCACTGACACTGATAGGTCTCTTTCTGGACACCAAAGCTACTTATCAGACAAACTGTTCAAAAGCTGCCTGTCTTCGGCTTTTGGCTGAACAAGTTGTAGAAAATGAGAAGGGAAAGGATCCCTTATTATTATTCTTAAATGACTTCTTCTGGCTTCCAACACGTTGAGAAGCCAGTGAATTCAAACAGTGAAAACACACACACACACACACACACACACAAGCTAACGGCACAATCCCCAAGATATACAAATGCACATATTTGCATACAAATAGATACACCATAATTATCCACTCCACCATAGTGGAATTTGCTGATGACATATGACCTTTTATGAGATCAAATAGTTAACTATGACCAAATCCAGGTGGAAAATCACAGTGCATTACTATGTCCATATTGCTCAGTAAAACAGTGCCATAAAGTATAAATAATCTGTTGCTTCTCAGCTATTTTATGTGTTTTACACTGCTCCTTTAATCTTCCCAAAGTGCCCTAAGCTAGATGGGTCATATAAAAATCGAATAAATAAAATGAAATAAAATAAAATAAATAATCCAATTTTTCTGTGTGTTTCTAAATAAATTAATTTCACAGATATTCATTTGTGAATAAGTTAAAACTCATGGGACTACATAATGATGTTAGGATACTCATACAACAACTTGTTTTTCCAGTGATGCAAAAATGGCATCAATTTTGAAATTAGGGAATATTAATATATTTAAAAGGCAATTCTTTCCTAATCCTGTTACCTGTCATTCACCAAGGACTCTCTTAAGTGTTAATTGTGATACAAACTGGGCACTCTTCCTGCTTTTTCTATGAGCTTTGGTTTAGTCATCAAGATTATCTGTTTGCTGACAGCACAGTGATCTATGGCCCAACCTTCAAGAACAACAACAGTTAAGTTAAGAGAACTTTGAAGGCAACTACAGATTTTATCTTTTCCCTGTTTGGAAGTATCTTATGAAGTATTGATAATGCATTATCTGTCAGAACACAACAATGTTGCACAAAATGATACTAAATGATGTTCTAAGGAAATCCTTTGGCACAGTAAAAGTTATTATTCTTAAAGTTACGCAGTCTGTGAACAGTTATCAAATGCTCTGAGCACAAAGTACAGAACCTACATTGCAATTAAGATACAATGGAATGCAAAGGGTTTCATGTGAGATAAGACCATGCATGTTTTAAATAAACAGTTGTGCTCATCCTTGATGAGAACTAGTGTTGTAGAAATTACCTTTTCTTTGGGTGGATGCCTGGGAGAAAATATGTGTTTATCTGTTGCAATGTGATAGTTTGTTTTGTTTTTAATTTTTAGGAAACTGAGGTATATATCAGAAGGGATTCCAGCATAATTTTAATTGTATTTGTGAATTGTGTTTGTGAACACTGTATATGCTGTTGCAGAGCATTTCAGAATTTCTAAATTTGAAAATAACTTTTCAAATGCATTTAATATGTGACCTGATGTCTGGAAAAGTAGGGGGCACTGTTATAGCTGCGGGTTGGAAAAATACCAACAGAATCATTACCCAACCTTAGCATTTTATAGGGCAAAGATGGAGAACAAGGAATATTCACTACCAAGAAATAATAATGCATATTATAAAATTTTAAACATTAAAATAGCTTGTATATGAGATATAGAAAAGGAACCATTTTTCCTTCCCACATTTTCTTAAATACAGAGTTCAGATAAACCATTTGTTTGTACAATTCATAGCATTTTTACAAAATTTTATGCACAAGATAATTATTGGAAGGAGAAATGACTCTAACAATACAGATGTGGCTTCCAATTCCAATGTCTGTCTGAACCATTTGTTTTAACTCCTTATGACATCATCTGTGAAGGAAGGATTGCAAGTTTGATCTTTGAATGACACAAATGATCAAATTTGGCTGCATTCTACAACTAAACCCTTTCTCTGGTACAAAGCATGGTAATCCACTCCTTCAAGGAATTTTGCAATAGCTCTGTTTTGTGACATCTCTGAATGTTAGTGTTACTATCTGGGGAGACAAAGCTAATATTTTAAACATTTCTTTCCTTCATGTATCACA
>JAHTLZ010003547.1:15051702-15104241 GCA_023846285.1 Phrynocephalus versicolor
AAAGAAAGAAAGAAAGAAAGAAAGAAAGAAAGAAAGAAAGAAAGAAATGTGTTTATTAAAAATTCTAAAACTCTACTCTAATCTTTACATCTCTTCAACTGCATCTGTTACTTCTCTGCATCATCTCCATCTAAACATTTTAAATTGAAAAATATACACATATTAAAAAATGTTTTAGAAATGCTGGGTGATAGCACAGCCCTCGGGCCACTCACAGTACCTAAGCCTGATCTACTATATAGCACTGTTGGAAGGATCAAGTGAGGGAATAGAAAGAGCTGTAGGCTTGAGATCAATGGACAAAAGGTGGAATATAAATATAATGAATAAATAATAAATGACACACCACTATTTAGAATTTACTGAAACATTTAAATGTAAAACCCATTAAGAAAAATAATATAAATGTGCTTAGATTTTATTTATTTATTTATTTATTCATTTGTTTGTTTGTTAAATTTATACCCTACCCATCTGGCCATCTAGCCACTCTGGGTGGCTTACAACACTCTATTACTTCATGGGGGGGGAGTCTTCAACTGTCCCAAGATTTTTCTACTTGCTGTGACTGCTAGTATCTAATATTATGCAAGGAAGGATACATATAGACTTGTGGCATACACAGGATTTCCATCCATATGGGCAGAACCACACATTGAACTACAGGAGTTTTTCACAACACCAGAAGGGTTTGAAAAGCCCAGTATTCAAATCCAAATACTGATAAATTATGGCAAATGTCCCTTACTAGAAATGGGCACGAAACTTGGTTAGGCAGTTCATGCTGGTTCACACATAGGGCACCACAGGTTCCACATATTCCCTTCTCCCACCTTCTGAGCCAATGACCCACTCACCAGTCAAGAGTGGGCTCCTCTCCTTCTCCTGTTTGACCAGGAACATGGGTTTGCCTGTCCTGACTCCTTGTCTGAGTGGGTGATCAGCCAAAGAGGTGGGGCAGGAAAGTTGGTGCTCCTGCCACAGACAGGTCAAACAGCTGAAGATGAGGAGAGCACTGGGAGCCAGCTGGGTGAATGGGAGACCCAGCTGGAGAAGCAGGGGAAGGGACCTCTGGCAGCATGCATACGAACTAGCACGACCCTCCAAACTGTGGTTCATGCCCATCTCTATTCCTCCCCACCTTTATCCACCTCATAGACAGCTAAGTGTTCGCATAAGCAGTTTTTGCGATAGTAGATAAAGTTGAAAGAATCTGCCTTTTACTCTGTTATGCATAGGAATTGTATTTATTGTTGTAAGCCTTGTTGGGTCCTTTTTAAAGAGAAAGCCAGGTTAAAAGTATTTTAAATAAATTATTAAACAATTAAACAAACAAAAAACCTAGAGAAGTGCAAATGTACTTACTCATAGCATATTTGTTTTTAATAAATAAGTAGGAAGGAAGGAAGGAAGGAAGGAAGGAAGGGTTGGGAAAAAGAGCAATTACCCTGATCCTTGTTTTCATCAGCCCCTGGCCATGATGATGCCAAGGTATTTGAAAAAGAGATGTAAAGGATGAATTTGGAAATACTGCTTAACATGCAGAGCTGAATGTTATTCACCCTGCTTGGAACTTGGAGAATGCAGACTGAGAGATATATTTTTAACCTTAATGTGATGTACTGGGAGTGGACACATTCAATTCCATTCCCGCACTGAGTGCCATGAAGTCACAGAAGGGGGGAGAGGAGGTTACGATTGGGATATCTGCTCTGCATCCAATTCTGATGTCGTTACTCAGGGAAAACTCCCTGTACCAATCTGCCCTCTTTCTGGGGGCAGATTTAAACCTAATGATACTTAATAGCAATGACTGCTGCCTAATAGGGATAGAATTCCACTTAATGGGAATGCCTTTGGGGATTTAGTAGTGCTTAGGTGATTTATGTGTCAGCCTTCCACTGTTTCTGTGTGTGAGTCTGTTTCTCTAACAACAGCTTTTAGACCCTATCCTGTACATCAATCTTGCCCCTTAGTTCTGCCACAAGAAATGAGGCAAATGGATTTCTTTTCCTCCTTTCTCCCCCCTCCCATTCTCTCCAAATATGGCCATTTCGGGGGGGGGGGGCATAACACCACTCCTTCCAAACTGCCCCCATACATCAAGTGCCATATGTCACGGGTCTCAGAGGGCAATGAGAATACTTAATGTCAATATACAAGCCCCATACCAGCCCATTCAGTCATGGAACAGGGTTCTCCGCAGCTGGGCAGACTCTTCCAACATCTTAGCTCCCAAACATCTCTCTTTACTCAAATAAGGAACGCCAAGAGTGTGTGAAGATCAGAAATGTTTATGGGCAGAGAATAAAATCCCAAGGTTTCTGTGGGTAGCTAACATCACAAGCAGCAGGGTAACAAAGAAACAAGGAATGTATTGGCAGTGGCAAGGGAAGGGGAGGCTGCTCCTTAAGCCATGGCTTCTATTCGGAAACACAAGCAATGACCAGCACTCATTATGTCCCATGTGCCTCATTTCCAGTGCAGCCTACACCAGCTGAAGGGAAGGTTTTGCATGTTATATGATCACCAGGACGACATGGAAGACACATGTTGGGGAATCATCAAGCAACTGGCAACACCTCCCTTGTATGCCTCCATTGCATGTTGTTTACCAACAAAGGTCATCCCTTCCAATCTCTAGCTGCAGCTCTAAGAAGGCTGCCCAAGGCAGGATGCAGCTACTGATGCTCCCTCCCTCTCTGCCCAACTTGTCTTGAGCTTACTCTATCTAAGGCTGGCTTGCCACCCCAATCAGTAGAGAAGAATGGACAAGGAAGAATGGCAGAGGAGTGTTTCTCTGGACAGACTCTATCCCTCCAGCATGGTTTCTGCCATGGATTGAATCAATAGCTGCCATTCTAGGTTGCTTATTGTGGAGGTCAATGCTCACATGGTTCCTAGCACTGGCCAGCATGGCTGTGAAGCCCCAGCTGAACAAGAATGACTCACACAGAATACAAACGTTAGGTGCCCCATTATTGACTTCTGCCATGCCAGAACATTTTGAACACAGGCATGTAATGTATGCAGTATATCTACGGAGGCGCACAACAGTCTAAGACAATAAAGGAGTGCCCCATGCCAATGTGAATGCCAAAAGTTGAAATGGTACCGAACTGAACTATAATATAATCATTGCAGGGCATCAACTTGATTCTGACTTATAGCAATTCTTTCCACGGCTTTCTAGGTATAGAGCCCTTTGAGGTGGTTTATCATTCCCATCTCTGGGGGCACCCTCAGCCTGCACAGCTTGCCAAATTACACAGCCTGGCTCTTCTCCTGGGAGATACAATGCGGAAGCCTAGATACAGATATTTTGCTCTCCTGGGGCCAGATATACGACTGTTGCAAACTGCTGTGGTAGTGTTCTGTTGATCAACTGTTCTCATCAGTGCAGAACAGAATTGACATTCTTTTTTTCTTTCTTTTCTTTTTAAGAAAATGTTTGATCGAGGTCGGTATTCTTTCCCTGTACATATCTAAGATGTTTTGTAGTGCTGCATTTGCAAACTGTTTTAAGTGCATTTTCCAGCTGGCTGTATATAAATGTGACTTAAACTACCAGACTACAATTGAGCCACTCAACTAGCATGGAATAGATTGAACTTATTTTTTAATCCTGTTTTACTAGATCTGCTTCACATGGATCTGCAACAATCACTGGCTCTTTCTTCAAGCCCACTCTATATATAAACCAAGAAGATGCTGAACACAGAGTTCTCATACTAACATTTACCTTGCACTATTAGAAATGATAAAACTTTCCTAAGTAATGACAAAGCAATAAACATGTCTGGGTATTATGTTAACAGGAGGAGGGAAGCAAACTAAGCAGAACATCACAAAGGTAATCAGCTCTTTCTCTGTTTGTGTATATTGCAGCCTTAGGGTAGTACACAGTTGGCAGGTGAGTCTGAGAGCCATTGAGCACTGCAGAATTCACCCAATGTATTGTAATTACAGGAACACTTGTGTTAAATATCTTAATCACTATGAAAATTCAGTACGTAATAGCCCCAGTTCTTGTCTTGACAGCAGTAGGGCGACTATTCAAGTAACTGAATGAAGATTCAGAAAGATGGGTTTGTTTGCCTGGATGAATTGATATTTTGGGGTGGGAAAATAGAATTCTGCTGGTGATTTAAATGCACATGAATTATATTAAATGATTCACTGTGGCAAATTGACTGTAACCAACAAGGTGCAAGCCACATTAATAAGTGTGTTTCTATTGTACTTTGTTAATCACAATTTGTGGCAGTGAGTTATGCAATTTAACTTGTGCATGGGTAAATCACCAACAGAACTATGGCCATTATTTTCAAGTGGGCCCAGCTCTTTTCTTTTCTTTTCTTTTCTTTTTTTTTCTTTTCTTTTCTTTTCTTTTCTTTTCTTTTCTTTTCTTTTCTTTTCTTTTCTTTTCTTTTCTTTCTTTCTTTCTTTCTTTCACAATGTCAGTAGTATGCCATTCAAGTACCGTCTGAGAAGCCTGGTTGGAATGGTATTCCTTTCTTCCCAATATCTGTTTATTGCAATTAATAGTTATTTTATTTCTACCCCCCATCCTTCCTCTGATGGACTTCAGGGCAACATCAAACTCAAATACTGCATGTCTAAATTTCACACCCCATGTTATTCTGCCATAACGTCTCACCGTATTGATAGACAAAATCCAAGTCTGACATTATGAAAAATTTGGCCTCAGTTCTCTGTTTGTCCCCTCTTTGGTGGCAGTGGGGCTTGAAAGAGCGAGAGAAAACAGGGAAAGAGCAGTATATGTTTTTCTTCAGTGGCACTGGATCATGGCAGCACAAGTTTCATGCCAGGTAGGAGCCAACTCTGTTCCAAGGGCAGGCTTGGCTCTAATTAGCCAGCCTATATTCCAGAATAGTGACTTCCTGCACCTCTTATAGCAGGAGTCTGTCTCCTTTCAGGTCTGTTGCTACACTATTTGAAGCACCAACTGACCAGTAATCACTTCTTTGTTGACCTTGTCACCCTCATGTCTCTTATCCCCGTGTATCATTCAGCACTTTGGGTCGATGGGGGATGCTTTAATTTTGATGCACCTTTGTTGAGCTGAATCCAGGTTGCCCCAATATATCCAGATCTGTCCTGTGTGTATCGGGACGTCTTAAAGGGATCTGGGAGCAATGGCAATGGCCAGGCTCCGTTGAGGATCAAAGGCCTCCACAGAAGTTTTGGCTCACTCCTCAACAAATTCTGGAGTCAAGTGGTTGATTGTGTTTCCAGTGGTCAACATCCTTACCCTGTGTCAAGGACACGTTAACCAATAACATTGTGCTCTTGTTTTCCTCACTTTGTGGCATATTTTCAAGATCTTTTCCCTACCTGATGATCAGTCCTTTACAGCAAAAAATAAAATAAAATAAAATAAAATAAAATAAAAGCAAGCAAAGTGTTCTGCTTATATACCGCCCGATAGCAATTCAAGTACTCCATGGGTGGTTTACAATTTATTTATGCAGGCTACACATTCCACCCTATGCCCCCCCCCCGGTAAGCTGGGTACTTATTTTACTGACCTTGGAAGGATAGAAGCCTGAGTCAACCATGAGCTGGCCACCTGGGACTGAACCCCAGGTCATGGGCACAGTTTTAATTGCAGTATAGCTGTTTAACCACTGCACCACAAGGCTTCTCAGCCTTAGGAGTGCAACAGTTGTATTGGTAGAAAGAGTTGCGCCCTTGTGCACTCTTTTCCCATGAAGCTCTGAAGACACACCAAAAACAAACAAAAAGCAAAACACTCTCCTACAATTCCAGGCAAGTGGAAATGAATGAGAATGATCATTGATGATGACGGATTAACCTTGAAGACCTTAGCTTAAACCATAACAGCACCTCTATCCAATAATGAATAGTCAAGAAAGGAACAAAGCATATGGTATTGAACATTGACATTTACAAATTTGACATGTTAAATTTGCAAACCATAATAAAAACCTTTGAGGCTTATCTAGGCTCCACATCTAATACAACTCTAGTTCTGTACAATTACCAGTAACTACATGTTAAAAATAGCAGACCTAGGATGGAATGCACATATCTAGCCATGTCAAAAGACACATCCAGACACAACTGTAGCCAACAGACGACCATTACAATGTGGATCAGAGTAGAAATATTCAGGATAATATCAACATTAGGTATATTTAAGTCATATGCACAGGGAATTACTGTGTACTGTAGTAAAAAATAATCATTTTGTTCTGAAAAACTAATTTTTTTCTAGGGTTAGAACATCTAACTTTCATTTTTGGACTGTTCTTTTGGAAACCTCTGGAATACACTGTGTAAGGATTTCTGATGTTCTGTGCATTTATTTCACATGTTTGGCACAATAAACTTTGTTACTTAACTAATCTGAGTTTCATTAATAGCCTAGCTGGTCTAATTATATTTCAATTTCTGAAAAGAATGATTTGGCCATTTTTAGTGAAAATTACCTCATTCAAGAGACAAATTTTCCCAGGTTCTCAGAGATCTGGCACAAAGTGGAAGCAATTTTGGGATACAAGAGAAGCATAGGTGGGAAAAATACATGAAAAGAAAACACTTTTAAATTTGTCTCCACATATGAGATCATATATCTGGCATTCTGTAGAACCCCTATGGAAGCTGTTATTTCCAATACTGGAATTCTACAGTGACTAAATTGGTATTAAATTTAAATCTGTTTAGGAAGTAATAGTCAAACTGCATTCCACAAAAAGACCCTCACAGGCAGAATCATTTATACAAGGTAAAGTTGGCAAAAGGAAGTCCAGTGAAAGAAAGAAATGCACATACATTAATCCATGTTTTTCCGATGAAATGCTGTATAATGTACCTTGCTTTAGGAAGTGAATTGCTCACTTAGCACAGAAATCATGCCACCATTACCTTTACATAATGTCAAAGACTGTTATTTTGAATGCATTATAAAACAATATAAATTAATATGTTTTATGGAATAAGTGCCACTACTAGCAAACTCCATGGCATGGGGTGAAAAGAGCCTTTCAAAAAATGTATAACCATGTTATTTGGGTGTACTTTATCACAGGTTAATTACTACATTTTGGTGCTTTGTTGACAATACACTAAAACCTTTACAACAAACACTGTGGGCTAAAATAAGTCTCCACAGAAATATGTGCAATTTTTTCCTTGAACTACTTCAATTCTACTAGTATTACAACAATGTGATTCAACTCATTTTAATGAGTGGCTCTCTTCATATGATCTTTCATCATCCTTTCCTGCATCCTGATCCGTTCCTTTATTTCCAGATTGCCTGAATTATATTTCCCCATGATACCTGGAATGGACCACCATGGTTGGGGTTAATCTTAAACCTGTGGTAAGGAAACTGAACCCAAGTCAAAATTCCAAATCAGAGAGAGAGTTCTAGCCTATTTATTTATTTATTTATTTATTTATTTATTTATTTATTTATTTATTTATTTATTTACTGCACATCTTCCAAAGGAACACCGGACGGTTCACAACAGTTATAATACAACAATAACAACAAAATCAAAATCAAAAGAATAAAATAAAAATAAAAAGCTGCAAAGATGGCAGCTAGTGTTTCACACACACACACACACACACACACAAAACTACACACACTGATGGTCGCCAAATGCCTCTCTAAAAAGCCCAGTTTCAGGTAACCGATTTCATAGCCTCCCTGGGCGTGGCCACCCGAAACACCAACTTGGTGGTTACCGCAACTTGGTGTGTGATGTGAATTTTGGAGAAAGATGGACAGAACCCTTCCTGCACTAAACAACTAGGATAGTAAAGGGTTTCCCTAATTTGTCGCAATGTAACTTACACTATTCTTGCTCATCTATCAGTATTTTGATTCCAACTGGGCCATTTGTGTACACAGCCAGATGTAAAAGCACATTACAATGTTCTTTTCTGCGGTCAGATTGGTTGGTTATCCGGCACAGCATGGAAGCCCAAGACATATAGATGGCATAAAGTTGAGAAGGACCAGAATACTACATATTGTGCTGACTTTAAATGGTTGGGAGTCAGACAAAGCATGAGCAGATTTTATTTGTATTGCAGATTTTTGTATTTATTTGCTTACTGTATTTAAGCAGTGTTTATAGCTTTTGAGCATGCGACAACAGGATTTTTCTATCTGTTACACAAAATTTGATGAAACATCTTTTAGTCTAAGAAATTTTCTAAAGGCAAGAACTGCATGCTCGTTGGAGCAAAAAGATTCCGATGGTAATATTCTGGTGATTCACCCTAAATGAAATATAGGCTATGAACATCAACAATCATTTGTTCACTTTCTGTAGTACTTAGGAACTTTGGCTAAGGACAGGCACCTTCCAAATGTCTCAACATCTTGGTCAACCTACACAGGGTTTCCTAGTCTCTGACACATTGTCAGCCAAATCCATTTTGGGATGTTATCACCCATCAAATGGGTGATTGCATAGAGTGACTCTATGGGCGTTTATACACGACCCCTAAGCTCCGCGGCAAAGGGCTGCAAGCTCCGGACCTTAAAAATGTTTCCCCACCAGGTCCGGAGTTTGCAGACAATTAAGTGCGACCCCGCCCACCTAAGCGCGACCCAGCTGCACTTTTCTTGTACCTGCTCTTTGATGGTGAAAAATATTTAATGCGGATGTGCTGGGCTCTCCTCGCTTCTTTTTGTTTTTGTTCTTTGCCTCGCGCTCCTTTAAGAGCAACCAGGAAGTCACCGGCGGCTCGCCCGGCAGCTCCCACCTGCACCGGGGAGGTAAGGTTTTCTTCTTTTGTCCTTTTTTCCCCTCCCTCCCTCACACAGCCAGCAGCCAGCGTGGAGACGCACGAAGAGCGACAAACCCCTAAGACTGCTGGTCCGAATTTAAGGGACCAGCGGATCTTAGGGGTCGTGTAAAAGCGCCCTATGTTGCATGTGGATCAGAGCCGTCCAACCTGCAGCTTATGGGCTGCAAGGGGCCCACGATGGCTATGAATGCAGCCCCAACACAAAATTGTAAACTTACTTAAAGCATTATGAGAATTTTGTTTGGTTGGTTGTTTTTGGTAATTCATTTGCGCAATTCTCAAGCATGAACTTTGGAGACAACAATTTTCAAGAATGAAGCACACTAAGAGTAAAATTGGAATCAAAATATCCAATGAGCACCTTGAGAACTCACTGGGAACTGCAACTACTTCCATCAAACCAGATAGTGAAAAATATAGATAGAGATAGATAGATAGAGAGAGAGAGAGAGAGAGATAGATAGATAGATAGATAGAGAGAGAGAGAGAGAGAGAGAGAGAGAGAGAGAGATAGAAAAGCCAAAAGTTTGGACACCCCTGATCCAGATCAAGACCCACATTTTGTACAAAGCCTTGACCAACACTAGAGAAACCTGGATTTGCCCCATATTTACAAATGGATATAGTACAGCAACTACACTCCTTTGTATCCCATTATCATACCATTAAGAAAATATTTATTTATTTATTTATTTATTGTATTTAGATACCACACCATTTTCCGCAGGAACTTTAGGCGGTTTACAGAGTAAAAAAAATAAAAACAACAAGATAAAAATGACAATATAAACAGGAAAGAGAGGGAATACCCCCGGCAAGAGGCAGCAGGACATTCTAACAGACAAAAAAAGAAAAAAAGGCAGAAATGAATACATTAAACTAAAATTAAAATAAAATTAAAGGTCGCCATATGCCTCCTTAAACAACAAGGTTTTCAAAGCTTTTTTGAAGGTGTGCAGGGACTGTGCAAGGCGCAGCTCACTTGGTAGGTGATTCCACATGGAGGGGCCCACAACAGAGAAGGTGTGGCCGCACGTAGCCGACCTCCGCGCCTCCCTAGGAATGGCCACCCTAAGTGAGTGCGCCTGCGACATTAGGGTGGGTCTAGCCTCAGTTGACCTCTGGGAGATATGCTCCAACAGGTATTCAGGACCCAAGCCGTGGAGGGTTTTGAAAACCAAAACCAGGACCTTGAACCTCATCCAGAGCGCCACGGGCAGCCCATGCAGGCGTGCCAGAACTGGGGTGATGTGATCGTATCTACGAGCACCCACCACCAGTCTGGCCGCCGCATTCTGTACCCATTGGAGTCCCCGGATAAGGGTCAAGGGCAACCCCATGTAGAGAGTGTTGCAGTAATTGATCCTCGAGATCACAAGGGCCTGCACAACTGTCCTCAGGGAGGTCTCATCGAGGTACAGACGGATCTGGGTGATCCTGCGGAGGTGGAAAAAAGCAGCCCTGGTGACGGCCATCACCTGGGCTTCCAGGGAGAGGGCCAAGTCCAGGACCACACCCAGATTCCTGGCTCTGTCCGTAGGCTGGAGGAAAACTCCCCCCAGACTAGGGAGGGGGCCATTGTACCTAGACGAGGGCACCCCGAAAAACAGAACCTCAGTCTTCTCTGGGTTCAGTTTGAGCCTGTTGATCCTGGTCCATTCCAGGACCGCCTCCAGGCACATCTTGAGGGAGCATACTGCCTCCACTGCAGAGGTGGAAAAGGAGAGATAGAGCTGCGTATCATCAGCGTACTGATGACAGCGAACTCTAAATCTCCTGATGACCTCACCCTCTTCGGACACTACTTCTTTCTCTTCTTCTTAAGATATATATAGGTGTATAAACCTACAGCAGTGGCTGCTACTCCTGATCTTTGTCAGTGATCTAATTTCCCCTCTGTACTCTGTATCACAGAATACAGCAGTGTTGTAGGGGAGTCAGGACTCCCAAGGTCAAAGCCGCTGTAGCAGGGACTAGGACATAATTCGCTACTACCTGCCCCACAGGCTTCTCTATTTCTTCTGAGCTAAGTTATAGTCTCTCTTGTTGCAAACTATCCTGCTGCATCACAACAAATGTGAGGTTGGTTTTGGGATTGAATTGGAAATTTAAAGCCACTGACTTTACAAAAAACAAACAAACAAACAAACCATAATTATGGGCTGAACTAACTGGCTGCAATTTTGGTCTCGCCTTTTGCAAGTTGACTGGCTATGGGGATTATCATGATGAATGTCTGCACTTCTGAATGTACCACTATACAACTGGTATGCAGTCTACTATATGCATGCATTTCTGCAGAAAGGCCCAACATTTTGCATTTTATTCAGTTCACATGTACACATGTACACATATATGGTTATGAACACATGTGAATGAGATATAATAGCCATCTATATAAAAGTATTGTACTGCATATATATAATTTGAGTCTGTGAAAGTTGTGAAACTTTCCCAAGGATGTTCTTCTACTGTTGCCAACTTCTCTAGCTGCAAGCTCCAGCAGAACTGGAAATTCATAGGTGCATTTCTTGATTTGCAGAAGCCTTTCCCACTCTGTAAAGCCAGCATAAGTGACAGTAGTATAAATCTGAAGTTGAAAGACATCGTCATTCCAAAACCTCAAAATGTGTGGTGTGCTACAGTGGTCCTCCACCATATTGTGGTTCATATACTGCTGTCATGGTACATCGCGGGACTGCAGTATATAAAATACAAGGTCCCCTGGAGCAAGTTGCATGGGCCTGTTTGAGGCTTCCTACACTTACCCCAGGTACTCCTCTCAGTCTCTCTCTCTCTCTCTCTGTTGTGTCCCTACAGTCGTGACCAACTCTTCATGACTCCATGTCCATGGAGGTTTCTTGGCAGGAATACTGGAGTGGTTTGCCTGTTCCTACTCCAGGAGCCTACAGCACCTGGTATTCCCTGGTGGTCTCCCATCCAAGTACTAACCAGGGCCGACCCAGCTTAGCTTCCAAAATCAGGTGAGATCGAATGTGCTTTACGACATCTAGGGAGCTCTAGAGGTACCACTGTCCATGTAAGTAAAACTGGTTAGGTAAATAAAGTAAATCAAGAGAATGAGAAATAAGAGTGAACCCCAAACATGGGGTCAAAAGCTTGCTTGCCTTTCTAAAACCACGGTGCTTAAAACAGAAGTTCCCAAACATAGTGTTGTTAGCAGACCTTCTGGGACACTTTCATACCATAATAATTTAAAATATGTCATTTGTGCCACTGTGTCATCAAGTTAATTGTCCTGGGATGGGCCTATGGATGTTAACAAGAAATCCAAGGCAGTCCACTAGAGTGGCACACTGATAAATGCCACAGAAAAGCCTGACAATAAATAGTACCTCCCTCCTCTGTCCATGTGTTTTCTCACCATCTAAGTGCAATTGGTTGTATGTGTGTCTTTATTTATCTGTTGTATTTCAATATTGAGTCACCCCAAGGGAAATCAGTGGCCTGTTGGCCTTCCAAGAACCCCGTGAGGTAGGATCAAGCCAACAGACAGGGACAATACTTGCCCTAAGCTACCTTTTTATTGCTTCCATAGGCTTCATTTTCACCATGAATCTTTTTCTTTTTAACAAGGAAGCAGGAAAATGCATAGGGTTTGAGCTGTGACATGTGCTCACTGGAGCAAGGCACAGTATGATTTCAGTAGGACATAAGCACAGATAACTCTGTAGAAAAATTGTGGCCTCTAAGTCTATCTGCCGTCCACCTGTGTGCTAATGAATTTTGCTGTTTCAACGGATCAAGTGATTTTGTGTTTTGGGGGCTCGCACTCTTTTTCAATGATCAACAGAAGTAGCAAGCACACTGACTACTTAGCTTCATAATCGCATACAGATGAGAATAAAGCCTGTTTGTACAGCCTTGCATTGTATTCTGCCATGTATGTGTACAATTTATTTAAATAACGGCATCTCTTGTCACACAATTGGGTGCCTGCCCAGGAATACAACCCACACCTTGTTAATGAGTGGCAATTTGCCACCAAGACTTAATGTGATTTTTCTTTACACATGTGTAACTAGCCAATAGATTCTCCACCAATAATTTGTATGGCTAGTTTCACATTAAATGCTAAAGTGCTGCTTAGTGTTATATATATATGAACAGGAAACAATGTGAAGTGGCAGGAACCAGACCCTCTCACACACCAGGGGAGAATGATGAATAAATCAGGATTCTGTTCATTTTCACTAACTCATAAATTCTTGTTAGGTGGAAATTGAGATCAAGATTGAACTTCAGCACGAGAGTCTTTAACATTGTAGTTAGCTTGTAGACCAATTGTGTAGAATTTATTTTTGGAAACAGTTTGTGATTTGCAAATAATAGCAAGCCAGGGACTGGATAAAGTAAAGCTCGGTCTTGCTTAATTCTTTCTCCTGTTCCTGTGAATGGAAGAAAGGATGAAGGAGCACGTAAACCATGGGCACTCTTTAAACTACAGTTTAACATAGTTATGGAAATCTGCAGTCTCCAGTCCACATTTACCCCAGACTTTTGTATCATGTCAGGAAATAGTTAAGGGGACAAAAACTTGCTACCCTTTAATATCACAAGGAGCAGCAATTCATTATCCCAACAAAGCACAAGAGATTTATGTCCCCGCCAAGGGAATTTTATAAAGCCACTTTTAATTTCATTTTTCAGAACTAGTGTAGCCAACAGCAGATCTCAGGGTATCTACAAGAGCAATGAAGTTTGTTCACCCCAGCGTAGAATTATATGCAAATATTCTAATCTTGAAAGTATGTGTGTGTGTTGTGTCGTTAGAGTCGTGACCAACTCTTTGTGACCCCATGTCCATGGAGTTTTCTTGGTACGTCTATGAAGATTCTCAGTCATCCAGGTGCGTTTATCTGGGAGTTGAGTCATGGCTACAGTAGCCATGACTCAACTCCCAGTTTTCTTGGTAGGAATACTGGAGTGGTTTGCCAGTTCCTACTCCAGGTTAGTATTGTTGAAATGTCTCCCCTCCACATCCCCCTATCCACATATATGTCTTGTGGATGTGGAAAATAATCATTATTTTAATTGTGGAAGTATACAGCAAAGAAAGAAGTGACTTCATTGTACATCAAGTTTGGTCAGCATGGCTTTCAGTAAATCAGCATTTTCCCCCCTAAGATGTCAATGCCCATATAAATGCCCATGCAGACATAGGGAAAAAATATAGACTTCTGTTCCACACTATTCACAATAAGATACTAATACAATCTACAAATTTCTTTATGCAATTTTCCAACTAATTGACAGAACAACAATTTTCTTCCCTACATAGCTCCCTAGCAAATTCTACAGGAATTCTTGGGTTATTCACATCAAACAGTATTGGCAGGTTCGTAGGCATATACCATCAAAGGAACGTATGTAAGAGAGCATCCACGAAACCAGAAATGAATTTGCAGATTTTTCAAGTAACTGAAGTTAGAAAACTCCATCATTGCCAGTTTCCTATGTGAAGATAACATAGGTAGGTGTTTTAGTACAGGTAAAAAATAGAGATGTGTGCTGCCTTCAGACGAATATGTAAACCCATACTGAACCAGATGTATTTGCATATTTGCAAGGTGACCAAGGGACAGAACAAAAAAAATCACAGTCATCCACAAGGCACAGCAGTGCTCTTATGATCACGTACATTAAATATATGATTTATGCATCACAATTAGAGGTGAAGATCAAAAAAAGAAAATCTAAGGATGATGAAAGATAGTATACTGTCAACCTCATAAATGACTACTAGAAAGTTTTTGGCTAAATCATCAGTGTTTTATGGCCCCAGCACCACTAATTTGAGATCTAAGGAACAGGAACAGTGGCGGCAGAGGGAAAGAATGGAAAGTGTAGAATAGCAGGCTCCCTGCTTCCTCCTTTTAAGAAAGAATCCAAGATGAGATTGCCCACTACTGTTTTAAAGCTCCCTTAGATATCCCAGCAGCTACCTTAGGCTATTGACTAGGACTTTTCTCCTGATGGCACTTGGAAAGAGAATTCAAATAAAACCGATTGCTAAGCTCTGCAGAATGGCTGCTGGTGCCCTTCTGTCTTGCCTATACCATTCAGCCTGTGACATGGCCTTGCTGTTTGCATTTCCCCATTTGCAAGAGTGGAGTCTACCCAAGGAACCAGAAACACACAAATACTACCAAAAATAGAGAATGATTAGGTTGAAGCATCACAGAAAGGGCAATGGACAGGGCAGACCATGGGCTCTTAGCATACATATACAAAGAAATATATAATCTGAAGCTAAGACTTGGGAGACATGTTTTTACAACAAATGCTCAAAAAACAAGAAAAATTATTTTGAGAAGCCCAACGAAAAGGTTTTACTTGAGATCAAACTATCAGAAAAATTCCTGGGCTATAATCAGACCAATCAGACCAATGTACAGAGTTCAATTTATTTGTAGGGTGTAGTTTGGCTCACTTTTTTGAGCTAACTAATCATGTCTAGCTCTTTCGTACCTTTAATGTTACACATTTTTTTATTTCTTTGTTCTGCCTCTAACACTGCACAAACCAGAGAAATCCAAATATGGGAGTGGTTGCTTGCAGAACAATATGCATGCACATACTGGAGAAGATCGAGTGATATACTGGATATACTGATATGCTAGCAAATAGAAAAATACAGCAGAACTAGGTAGAAGACAAGCTTCCCTGCCACCTTCTTTTTGTCCCTGAAATCAGCATGGAAGGCTTGAGAATCCAACAGAACCAGTTTTCAGACAGCATCTTGTGATATACGGCGGGTGGGATGGGAAGTCTTAAAAGTTCCATCAGAGGAACATGGTATTTCCTTACTAAAAGTCAATATATACTGTACATTATACTGTATATAATTACTCCACAAGTGTTCTTTCCCCTGTATAATCCACAGCAAGGACTGCAAGCTTCTGGCAAACATTTTACCCCTCTCCAGCTTCCCTTTAATCTCTTCTTTTCATAACACTTCAGAAGTGGGGCACAGATCTCTCAGGTAGTTCCTAAATAAATTGCAGATTCCGGGCAATGTGGTTAAATCTATGAACAAGTAATGACTGGCACAGGTGGAAGTCTAGAACAATAAGTAGGAATGCGAATTTATGGGTATAAATTCTCTATTTATTCAGATAAATTTGACTTGTGGTAACAGAAAAAAAATCTAGTACATAAATGAGTCACTTTTCATATGATTATTCTGTAGAACAAAGATGTCCAGACACATGTCCATATTTCTCCATTTGAATCAGAAAAAAGCAAACACTTCAGTTTATCCGTAAGGAGCCACTGTGTGTGTTGCGGAGTTGCTGGGATGTTTGGCTATAACACAGGATTCAAATCCTCACTTGGCCATGAAACTCACCCAGTGTCCTCAGGCCAATTAGGGTCTTATCAGCCTCTACTTCACACAGTTGTCACAAGGATGAACTAGAGAGAGAAAACCTGCACTGAAAATCCAAACATACTTGCCTTTTTGAAGGCCAGTTCAGTTTCAGTTCAGGACTCTGTGCAATTTTGTAATAGCTTTGTATATATACAGCAAGTGGAGCATCCCAATCACAAAGATGCACTGGGATTTGGCCAACTTCAGGCACCTTGATCAGCAGATGCCAATTGTAATTTGCCTTCATGTCAAACTGCTTCAACACCAACTGTTCACTGTGTGCAGGACAGCGTGTTTGTTTGTTTTAGGCAGGACAGTGTACTTGCAAAGGTTTCCCATGACATTCACACAGAGGCCCTTGGATTTCAACAACAGCAGATAAAAGTTGGGAATAGACCTCTTTGCTTTCCAGGCTGCCGTAAGTAAGATCATGAAGCCTAGCTTAAACTGTACATACATATATCGAATACTGTAAAGAAGATACTGAAGATACAGTCAGGGTGACAAAACCATCCAAGAAAATTTCCTCCACCGAACAAGGCAGTGAAAGTACTGTCTGTCTATCTGTCTGTCTGTCGAGTCAGTCCATATGGTAGAGAAGCTCCTGCACTTTCACTACTTCAAACGACAGGATGGCATGACCGTGTGGCAATTTTGAAAGTGAAAAGTCCAACAACATAACTCTGGGCTTCTCCCCCCCCCCCGCACCACCACCACCCCAAAGAAGATCTCACCCTTCTAACATTATTCAACTACTCATCACTGTGAGAACAGGCAATCAGGAAAGCTAATTTCTTAATTAGCTCTGCTCTGGCGGTAATGATTGTAGATCGTGTCAACCAAAATCTGTTTGGATTTCTGTAAATTGGAGTCCGACAAGCCTGCAGTTCCGTCACCAACCTGATAACTCTCACCCCCCACCCCTGTCTTTTGTTTTTCCTCCCAGCCTTTTTCCTGTCGCCATCTCGGTATTTAATCTGACACCGCCAGGCAGCCAGGAGAGTTTTACTCTTTTCCCTTCAAGAGAAAGAGAGAGAGGAGGAGGAGGACAAGAAAAAAGCCAAACATCAACGTGGGGACAAGAGGGCAGTGATTTACACAGGAAATCTGCACCAAGCCTAAATGCCTGGCAAAAGCCTTTATTATTTTCTACATTCCTCCAGGCATTTGCTCTCTGTGTAGGATATGTTCTTTTCAAGTACATCATGATAAGGGGACTCTGGGCTGCTAGTTTTTAAGAGGAAATGTACAGCATTGTGAGTCTACCACCTTATTTACTCTGCCTGTTATAGATTTAAACTCATTCATATCCTTCCTGTTAACATCTGTCTGGCATACTACTTCCATTGCTTTCACAACAAACTCCATAGCTGATAATAAGACAAGAATTAATCGCCCAAACAAAGACATTTTAATGCCACTTCAATTTTACCTGTGCTTAGAATATGAAGAAGTGCTAGACTGCTTCTCTACTCTGAACAAGGATGACCAAATCCTGGACTGGATGACGTTAAAACAGATCATATCAAAACTGTCCGTCCTCCCCGCCCCATCTTCAGTTTCAGTACTTTGTTTCGCTTAAGCACACAGAGCATAACTTTTGGGGAGTTCTGGTAGCAAAAAAGTATATCCTTATATTTCAGAATGTTATATTGCATTTGAAACTCGTTTTGGAGGTGTCCTGATTTGAAGCCAAGTTTATTCCTGCTCTCAGGACAGCACACAAAGAATTCAGCGTGACCAAGGCCATGAGAATGTTTTCCTGCACAAGCCTGGTTGACAGCAGTAGGAGCTGCGCCATGTCGCCGCAGTCAGTTCACTTCAACTAATCCCACGACCATTAAAAACCGCTTCAAACTGCTTGAAGATGCAATGAATAAAATTGTGTCCCCACGACCAGGAGACTTTAAGGGGGGGGGGATGCAACCACGCCCACTTAAGCGTGACCCAGCGAGTTTTGAAAGTACCTGGTCTCAAGGTGGTACAAAGCTTGTCTTAGTTCCAGTGCGGATTTTTAACCGGTACAGTAATACCTCGGATAAAGAATGCCTTGGATAACAAATTTTACGGATAACAAATGTAAATTTTCAGGTATAGGGCTGCCTCGAATAGCAAATGTTCCCTATGGGCTGCCCCGGATAACAAATGTTTCATAATGCCTTGCAAAAAAATTGTACCCTGCATGCATTGCAGGGTGTATAGTTTGTGGAGGGGTGGGAGGAGTTAGAGTGTGTGTGTTTTTCATGGTGTTTTGGAGCCATTCTGGAAATGTTTTGCTGAAGGATTTGGACCTTTCAAACTTGGTAAGATAGGGAGCTAGCTTTTATTAATCTTTGCACTGCTTTTCTTTGCATTTTTGGCTGGAAGAGGCTGGGGTAGTCTTGCTGGTTCCATTTATCTGTGTTTGCCAGTCTTTTTTCATTGCTCTGCAGGCAAAAATGGGCTGGATTTTTCTTCCTCCTTATGTTTGATTGTTTGCATTTTTCCCCATTGCACTTTGGGTGGGAACAGGTTGGGGTAGTCTTGCTGGTTTCTCTTGTTCATTTTTGCATTGCACTGCAGGGGGATGTTCTGGAGGGTGTTCCAGCACTGCAAGCCTTTAAAGTGCATTTTATAAAGAGGTCTGGACCCCCCTCCTAGCTATTTTGCCTTTTTTCGGACCTCTGGAACAGATTAATCGGTTTCCCATTCCTTTCAATGGGAAACCACATTTCGGATAACAATTTTTTCAGATAACAAATTGCCTCTGAGAACAAATTAAATTCGTTATCAGAGGCACCACTGTACTTGAGTTCGTGGGGACTCAGAAAATCCGCATCAAAACCTTTTTGTTCTGCTGTGTTACGGTTCCTGCTCGTAGGAACACAAAAGATGCAGTTCTTTAAACTGTGCCCATGGGGACAAGGGAACAGCATTTTCAACCATGTGACTGTCCCGGGGGGAAATCCACATTTTACTTTGATCTGGATTTTCTGGCTGTGGGATAGCAGCCTATTAGTTAGTGCAGGAGAAATCGGCAGTAGGCCTGGGCCTGAACATCCTAGAAGCCATCCTGTCACTTCTTTTTTTTCTGTTACTTCTTTTCGGGTCTACTTAAACCGTTACTCGGCTGAGATGTATTTGTTTGTTTGTTTGTTTGTTTATTGGATTTTTATACCACCCATCTGGCAGTGAGGTCACAGCGAGGTTTCACATGAACCAGAGGTGAGCACAAGGATTGCTTCTGTTTTACATCTGCCACTAACAGAAGACACGTCGTCATTTTGCATTGCTCAATAAAACGGCAAGAATAGTTGGGAAAAACAAAAAGAGAAGTAAGATTCCTCCTTCCCCAGCCAGTCAGAGCACAAATTTTAAGGGCATATGACCAAAAATAGATGGAGCGGGTAGGAAAGGAAGAGTGGCCATCCTTTACATTCACAAACACAATAAAAAGGATTCTCAGCCACAATTATGACGACAACACTGGTACTTATGCAAACAAAAGTCTGATTGAAACCAAGCCCCAGGCTCAAACTAAACACCAAGGACTACTGTGCTAAAAGTCAAGCAGGAAAATAAATCTCACAGAATTCCCTTATTAAGATCCTTCTTGTTTCATGAACTGCACAATGAATCAGGAATTCAGCTAGATCAAGGAACATTTTTCTATGGTGCCTTTCATGAACAAGGATGCTACATTCCCTCCACCGAGAAATAAACTTGTAGTTTTGCCAGTACCATGGCACAAAGATTCGGCATGTAGCCATGCTAAGAAAAGCTCACAGTAACTGGGGGTTGTTCAGACTCTACAGGATTCTTACACAAGAAAGACACAAAAAGATTTCACATCTATCATAACTGCAGGTTTGAATAGCTCAGTAGTTTAGCTGTCTGATTACGAGTACAATTACCCACTATGTCTCCTTGACAGGGGTGGGTCTCAGTGACCCATAGGGTTCATCTAGCTCTGTAGTTCTAAAATTATTATTATATGCTTAGGAAAAAAACTGGGAAGTCTTGCCTGGTCAATGTTCACAACTTTTTGCCATGTGGGGAAATAGAGCCAATAGGTCTTCTATAGTGACTTTAGAAGTTCCATCATACAATCCGGTATACAGCCCAGGTCATACTTCTACTAGTCTTCAATCTTTTCAGATTCCAAGTCACCAAACATGCTGTTTCGCACAAGGAAATTTATGTCTAGACTCACCAAGCATGTGTTTATGAAGTCATTTCTTTTTTTAAAGATTTGGATAGCCACTGCACCATGGAGGATGTAGAGCAGCTGCTGTCTAAAGCAGGCATGTCCAAATTTCGGCCCTCCAGATGTTTTGGACCACAACTCCCAGAATTCCAAGCCCGTATTTCCAATGGCAAAGGACTGTGGGAGTTGTGGTCTAAAACATCTGGAGGGCCAAAGTTTTGCCATGCCTGGTTTGAAGGGTGATGATGTCTATCTTTCATAAAGTGTCCAGCATCTCTGAAGTCCCTCCTTGTCTAGAAAGGGCCAGGCACACCTACGGCACTGTATAAGGAGGAGGTGGGTACGCATTTTTCTCACTCCCATCCTCAGTGACCCATAACCAAGAGTGTCAAGCCACACTTAAATCCAAAAATGCAACATTAAGGAAAGCTGAAGCTTTCCCAGTGGAGCCCTCTTGACCAAGGTGGAATGGTTTCTTGATGAATCTAATCAGAATACCATTGTAGTCAAATCCATTTTGTGGAACAAACAGGAAATATAATAAACCCTGTTTATGCCGTGTCGACCTGGGTTGTTTGTTAATGGCTGACATGAGGCTGTGGAAGCTTTGACTTTCCCTCACAGTGACATGCAAAAGGGGGTCCCAGTGAAACACCTGAATTTAGGTGTTAACCTCTACATCTATTTTCTCTACATCTACACATACCAGACCCATTCTCCCCACCCCCATATCCCTCCTCTGCCAAAATCTACCCAATCAGCCATTGTTTGGGGGGGGGGGGACAGGCAAAACTAAATTTGGTGAACTAAAAAGAGAGAAACCTGGGGGGGGGGGGGTTGCAGGAAAGGTCAGTTGTTGTCCACCTTTCCCAACAGGAAAGATTTCATTTGGGCTACATGTGACTGGGTAGGCGTATTTGAGTGTATTTCATTTACTGTAAGAGAGAGAGGGAGAGAGAGAGAGAGAGAGAGAGAGGAAGGAGCCCTCAAATGCCGCCAAGTTACCTGACTCAGCTGCTTGTAGAAATCAAATTCAGTCAGAGATAACAGCTAATCATTTGTCACAGTAAGAAGCAATTCCCTGAAATCGGAAGGGAAAACCTGCCGCTTCAATCCTCAGGTCTGTCAGATTGCTAGAAATTACATTCTGCTCTGACTAACCTCTGCACTTGGATTGCTAACAACAAGCAGTCTGGTCTATCAAAAGAGAATATCATACAACCAGGAACAGCTTTTGATTTGTTCTATTCCAATAACCTGAGAAAAGTTTATGGACATGCTTTGCTGCCTAGACCTCAATTTTCACCAACCTGCATACAGTTGTGAATTTATGGCTTCGTGTGCACGGGGAGTAATGTGGGTAAAATTTACAGGCTGGTTATCAGCAACTTTGTAGTAAGAAAATTAGAGCTCATTTCATAACTACGCTACAGAAATTTGCTCTTTGATACCGCGAGGAAGAACATGCCGTTTGGAAATCTCAATTAAACTGCCATATAGATATTTGATGAACTTTTATATGGTGAGAAGCTTTCAAAATGCAATTTATATTCTTTTGCGGTATTCTCTGGGAGTAAATTAAATGTATACCCTTCTATATAAACACTATTTGTGCAGCAGTCATCTTATAAGTTTAATAAAAAATGATGTATCACCCCTGTTGACAAGATTTATAATTCACAGGGCAGGAGAGAGAGTGGGAACAGAGCCACAATGCATTTTCTGTACTTAACTCTGTTATCTACAGTACAAGAATGCTTACAACACTGTTTGGGGTGGGTTGGGGGGTGAGTTAGAAGACCGAAGGCCCAGTAGATGAGTCTGTGGTAGAACTGGGAGGGGGTGGAGCTCCTTTCTTATCGTAGACATGCTTCTTCTTTTTTTAAAAAAAGGAAGCAGGGGAATAAAAAAAATAAGAAGAAAGAAGGGGGGGAACACTGGCTGTTATAATTTAGTATGTACATCTCTGAAAGCTCGCCTTACCCAGGAGGCTAACACTATTAGCAAAACAAGTTTAGGCAAATCTATTCATTCTAGTTTTATTAGCAGGTAATGAAAAGGTGTAAGTTATAGTGTGAAATGACTCTGCATATTCTGAAAACAATATTTCAGCAATCAGCATCAAGCAGCCAGGTCTCTTAATATTATGGCTACATGCTGAACATTTCTTTCTGATAATGCAAACTGGTAGTTTTCAGTCGGCGATACACGCTAAGCAAAGAAATTAGTTTCCCTATTTCATGAAACTCCCTGTCAGCTTTGTGCTGTATTCCTCTTATGCTTCTTTCAGGAGCAATTCATAAGCCCCCAAATAGGCTTGTCCCCCCCAAAAAAATGTCCAGATGTGTTGGTTTGCTTAATTTGAATGACATGCACGCAAGTGGGAGTCAACAGAAGGGACCCTGAACGTCCCTTATTGATTTGCCAAACTGTGGAAGAAAATCCACTCTGCACCCTTTTTTGACCAGGTTGGCTAACAAAGTAAACTAATCTACATAACAGCTATTGCCTTGTACATGATCTCATTCATAAAGTTGGGAACAGTTAGTTTTTCAAACTATAGCTTCACGAATCCTTCGTTCAGTGTAGTCTGTGCTCATGCTAGGTAGGGGATTTATAAGGGTTTAGTCCAAAAATATAACTTTTCCAAGCTCCTCTTAATCAAGATTATGAGAGGGGAAACAGCATTTATGATCTGGGGAAAATGCAAGATTAGCAGTGTGGTCAAGTGCATTGGTGCTGAGTAATCTGTCGGTCCCAAATGTTGTTTGGTTTTTGTTCTAGACTCAAAATTATATGAATCAAATATGTTTTATCAAAGGGTGCCCAAGTCCATGCAAGTTTTTCTTAAATGTTTCTAGCATAAAAGTAGAAACCAGGGGTGAATAAATGCCTATGTTGGCTTTTTCTTCGAGTAAACCACTTCTATTTCTCATTCGAGCAATGAAAAAAAAACTGATAGCAAATAAAGAAAACTCAATTAAAAGCAGCTTGCAGGATCAAGCTGAATACAGTATATGGACATCTGGATAAGCCTAAAACTTTGAAAAGCTATGATATGCTCTCAGGTGCCAATTTTGATAATTATCTCTCAACTTCTCTAGAAGCAATACAATAGCATCATTTAATGATAAGGACATGGCAGAGCAAGAACTTTTTCAGTTCTTGTATTATTTCTTTAACAGACTGGCCAAGGAGAGGGGCCTCAAAGGGAAGTTGAGGGATTCCTACCTTGTGTAGAACTTAAGCATATCAATTTCCCCGGCATTTCTTGTTTGTTGGGGGGCTGTCTGTCAGACTGAGGCCTACCTCATATGTAGCTCATCAGCATGAATGTGCTTAAAACATGAAGATACGGTACATATGATATTAGGGATAGAGGCTAACCCTTCAAAACATGCAAGGCACATGGTAGGAGCCTTGTGACTGGCCTAGGAAACAGAAAAGCTGGCCTTCTCTAAAGCAAAAAACCCACAGGGTTGCAAACCAATAGAGATACCGTATTTTTCGGACCATAAGACGCACTTTTTCTTCACCAAAAAGTGGGAGAAAAAGTGCCTGCGTCTTATGGTCCAAATGCGTCTCCGCCCCAAAACGCTGGCGCCCCGGCGGCGTTGGCGGCCGCCGCTTGGGCTCTGCCAGGAGGGACGCGGCGGCGTTGGCGGCGGCCCAGAAGACCGGGCTCTCCTCGGTCCCTTGCTCTCCTCTGGCGGTCGGACGGGGGTGGGAAACACCGCGAGCGAGCGAGCTAGCCCCGCGGCTTGCAGGCAATGCTCCTCCTCACTCGCCGCCTGGGTCGCCTCCCTCCTCCTCTCCTTCCCCTCCGCCTCCGCTTTTGTTCTCCCCACCGGTGCGGGGCAGAGGAGGAGCGCCGCCGCTCCAGCCACGCGCTCTCCGGCGCTCCAGACAGCAGCCTCCGCTGCGAAGGTCCTACAGGAGGAGGAGGCGGAGGTGCCCATCCTCCTCCTCCTCCCCCCAGGATCCCGCTGCTGGTGCCCCGCTCGCTTTCCCCGGCGGAGGAGGAGGCCCACGGTGGCGGCGGCAGCAGGAGCAGCTCCTGGCCCCCGCGCCCCGCGCGCGGCACCCGCGGCACCGACGAGCTGCCGTCGCCTCCTCCTGCTCCGGTTCCTCCTCCTCCTCCCGCCGCCGCCGCCGCCGAAGGAGCAGCAACAGCAGCAGCGAGGGCAATTGCGGAGGGCCGCCAACAGGAGGAGGCGGCGGCGGCTGCAGCAGCCCCGGGGTGGGAGGCGCATGGGGTCCCCCTCGGCGTGGCCGGTGCCGGCAGCCCCCCATCGGAGCCGCCCCGCCGAGGAGGAGGAGGAGGAGGGCGCCCCTTCTTGCCGCCGGGCTCCCCTGGCCCCCGCTCGGCCCCCGCGTCTTCTCCTCCTCCCGGGGCCGGGGCGCCTCCTCCGGAGGGGTGTGTGTATTTATGAGACTGAAAACATCCCTCCGAGTTTTAAACACGACGTCCAACTCCCAAGATTTAGCAGGCCAGCTGTTTAAGGCGCGATAGCCTTGGATCCGCTACTGAACCTTTCTTCCCTGCTTCCTCCTCAAACCACCCAGCCACCTACCCACGCCACGATGTCCTTTATTTTTCTCACGAGATCGATGGGCAACCTCTTTTACCCCGTAGACTTAGATTCTCTGCTTTTAAAAAACTGCTAACAGCAGCAAAGCTAATATTGAGATCTCATTATTTTCACCTTTTGGGTGCCTTTTCTTTTCCTTCTCCGCTTGGGATCAGATCTCAAAGCCCTTCCTTTCAAATTGTGTGTGTGTGTGTGTGTGTGTGTGTGTGTGTGTGTGTGTGTGTGTGTGAGAGAGAGAGAGAGAGAGAGAGAGAGAGAGAGAGAGAGAGAGGTGCCGCCGGGCTGCAGGAGGAGGCGGCGGCTGCAGCAGCCCAGGGGCCGGGAGGCGCTAGGGGTCCCCCTCGGCGTGGCCGGTGGCTGGCAGCCCCCCAACGGAGCCGCCCCGCCGAGGAGGAGGAGGAGGGCGCCCCTTCTCGCCGCCGGGCTCCCCTGGCCCCCGCTCGGCCCCCGCGTCTTCTCCCTCCTGCGGGAGGGAGGCAAGGAGGGAGAGCGGGCGCGCAAGAGAAAGAGGCGGGATGGCGGCGCGTCTTCCGCTCCCTCCTCCTCCTCCTCCTCCTCCTCCTCCTCCTCCACCCCAACCCCCCTCCTCCTCCTCCTCCTCGACCACCCCAACCGCCGCCGCTGGGGCTCCGGCAAGAGGTGAGTGGGGGGAGGGAATTCCCTGTGCCAGGTGGGGGGGGGAGGGAATTCCCTGTGCGGGTGGTGGTGGGGGGATTCCCTGCGCCGGGTGGTCTGAAGAAATGGCTTGAGGTGAGGGAAAATATGACCCAGAGAATACCAGTATGCTTTTCTCCTTATGTCTTGTTTGACCCTATGGCTTGCAAGCTTAAGTATCTAATGGACATGGGTCAAAGCCATAACATCACTCCATGCCCATGGAGTTGCAGAGTCTGAGTCTCTTGGCTCGCGCGCCCGGAGCGCTCCAAGCGGATCCGCACGTGGCAGCCGGCGCAGACCCTCCGCCTGTCTCTGTTGCCACCCACAGGACAGGGGAAACAGACACCTTGAGGCCAGGCTGCGGCTCGGCTAGGAAAGGGCACGCGCGTGTATGCGTGTGTACGCGCGGGTACACGCGATCACACACACACACACAGAGAGAGAGAGAGAAAGAGAGAGAGAGAGAGACAGACAGGCACGCCGGGGTGTGGATTGACGAAGCAAATGATGGGCCTGGGTAAAAATATTTTTTTTCCTATATTTCTCCTCCAAAAACCAGGTGCGTCTTATGGTCCGGTGCGTCTTATGGTCCGAAAAATACGGTAATTACTATATGCCATCAAGTTGATTACAACCTATGCCTACACTTTTCATGGTTTTCTAGATAGAGTGCTCAGGAGTGGTTTACCATTCAGTTCTCCGGGTGCTCTGCGACTTTACAACTTGCCCAAGGCTAGACCGGCTGGCTCTTTTCTGACAGGACACAGTGGGAACTCAAAGTCCTGACCTGTCCTGGAAGGTACACAGTGGGGCTAATGAATTTCCTGCATACCTTCCTTAAAAATATTGTGTCAACACTGCACATCTCTGTAGGCCTCTCATCTCTTTTTAAAATTTTACTTCTACCCTTGGAAGTAGACTGAGTGCTACTTGTCTGTTGTCAGCTGTTTTTGCTTTGTTCCACCGGCAAATACCACAGCTTTGAACCAAACTAAATGTCTGTCTTTTCACTGAAGAGTGAAGACTTGTCTAATCAGGCTCAATTGGAGCTGGTTAAATAGAGCTGCTAGAGTTTGCAGAAAGATCCAGTATGCTATATGATGCTATACTTCCATCCAAGTGGCATATGCCCCTCAAGCAATCCTATTTAGCCTGTCTTGTTCCACTGTAAATTAAGAAGATAGCCACTTCAGGATATTGGAAAATTAAAATATTCTGCTCCCCTGTGGAAGGGCACAGGAAGCAAACAAAATAAGACTTTATTACGGCTGCACATATTTATTTATTTATTTATTTAAACATATATCACTTCATAGTGCAACACACTCTCTGAGCAGTTTACAGCAAAGTGTACAAAGAAAGAAAGAACAAATACAAAGTAAAATACAAATACAAATCAACAATCAGGCAATAAAACTACTGACTAGCTAACCTATCTTTAGATAAATAAACAACTTAGAACAACATTGGACATCACAGACCACTGCATTACTATTTTTTTTTAAGCAGAGAACTTTCACCACTACTTTTTAACTTGTTTCAGAAGTGATCTAGTGTGTCTCTGCTGCCCTAATCAAGTCTGTTTTGTTTTGTTTTGTTTAATTCCTCTGCCTCTCCATGGAGGAACAGAATAATTGTTTAATTTGCCAATATCTCATAGCGGCTCTATTTTTAAGCCACTTCAGGATGTGGCAAACTGACAGCAGGAGCAATGACAGCTGAAGGCTCACTTTGGTTCATTTCCAGTGACAACACAAACTGGGGGGGGGGAACCAAAATAGAGCAATTCTACCCAATCAAAAGTAGAAGTTCCTGACAGGAGCCCAGAAGGGTGCAGGTAGGCAGCCTCTGGAGATGGGCTGGTTTGCTGCAGCAGTTACATCACCTGATTGACCAAAGGAGGAGCAAACCAATCCATCCTTGCAGTAGACCAAACAGGAGGGTAAATGCCAGCCCATCTACAACTAATGGCTTGGCTGCGGTGGCAGTTCTCTCATTCTTCATGCAACACAATCAAAATCATGTTAAGATCTTGCATTACAATAGTAAAAGAAGCATGGTGGCTTGGAGCCCTTTTGGTTGACAAAGCTGAGTGGTTATTCCTTCCTTGAGCCACTGAAATAAAATAAATCTATGGGCTACTGAAATAATTGGGCTCTGGCCTGGTTTGTGGTGACCTCTGAATCTGTAACTGATAACTTGCCAGATGCCATTCCTGCCCCTTTAAAGGGCCAAAGCCGTGAGAAGTAATAGAGCAACCACTGGCTCCACTTAAACATACAGACAAGACTGATTCTTCAGCACTTGTCAAACTTGAATTGCCAGGTCAGAATCCTCCCTTTCCATCAGATTTCAGACCCAAATGCTCGTGGTAAGTTCTTCTGATGTCATAGTGGTGGCCCTTATGATGTCACGATATAGGTACATACTGTAATTTTTTTTATTACCAGCCAGGAAAGAGTGTAAGAATGTACAGGCCCTTGGGTTCTAAGATAGTTTACATAAAAAATAAAATGTTCTCCTTTTCCTGCACTGAGATTTGTCCCTTTGCCTGGAGAAACAGGGAAATGTGGCAGTTTTTTGAGAGCCAGCACTGTGAGATCTGACAATCATATCTCCAAACTCCTTTATCCTCTCTCATAGGACTGTTCAGGCAGACATTTTTGTTCTGTCTTTGGCGTCCTTAAGTTACAATTGGGAACCTTCTGTACAGGAAGTTTGAAGAAGGATCTGTTGTTGCTGCTGCTGTTGCTGTTTTGGCTTGGCCCCAATGAGATAGACTCAGTTTCCATCCTAAGGTGCTGCTACTCAAGCAGATCCAAATATTTCTGGGCAGGGGTAATGATTCCTGTATCTACCCTTAACGGGCTAGCTCTAGCTTAGTCAAATATCTGTATACATTTCTGAAATAGGCAGCATGATACTAGATGCCAACCCTGCCTTGTCTCTGAAATATTTGGGTGAACTATTGTGACCTTCACTGTATGCAATGTTGGTAGTGCAGTCAATGGATTAATTGTTTTTCAAATGTCAACTGTGGGAGCATTTGTAAAACGTAGCAGCATGCACGTGCTTTGGAAATGCATCAATTTGCACAGATCAATGTCCTTCAATTACTTTTCTTTTGACAAAATATAGCCAGTTTCTTTAGTCATACTTTTTCACATTCATTCTACATTCCCAATTAGAAATGGGATTGGCATAATATGATTTCCATAGCATGCTCTGACATATAACAGAATATTGACAGCAGAACAGTTTTAAATGTTCATGGAATATTAGATGAGAACTTGGGAATTGACCTGAAATAGTTACTCTTTTGGACTCGTAAAATTCCTAAGAAGCCACACTGGCTGGAAGGTTGTGAGAGCTGTATAGCAAATAAAATAAAATAAAATAAAATAAATCATATCTTAAACCTCCATTGAGTATATGCTCAACAGACAGCTGCTTACGGAATAGTTTTTCTGATATTTAGCAGTTATTATTTCCACTTTGGCCATGCCTAATTTATGTTTGATTATTGTTCTTAGATTTAATATTGCCTTTCTAATGATGAAATATGCCTCTTCTCATGTCCTTAGCTTTGAATATTGTATTTAATGTTTCTTGGCAACCGTTGTGTATATTGTCTCTCAATGTTGTAAGCCATCTGGGGCCCTTTCCAAGGACAAAGGTGTGGTAAAAATATGTTATGTAAACAAACAAACAAACAAAAAGTAATCCCCCTGCTTTAAAGCAGTAACCACATCATTTATGCTTAAGCTTTCCACCCCAATCTGAAACATACAATCACAAACGGAAACCCACAACTGCTGTAACAGGTATACAAAAGATTCTCATCTAGACAGCACTCATCCAGCTTCTGAACCAGATATGCTATCCAGCAGTAAAGCAGCAGCTTTTTGTGGCTTTCACAGTTCTCTGGATGGTATAGTGATCATCAGAGATGTTTCAAGTCTGCCCAGCTTGCCAGACCGTAATTTTTTTTTTTAAAAAAAGCAAGCGAAGTACAACTTATGAAAAGCAAGACTTGTTTATAATATCAGAGAGATGTTTATAGCATTTCCTATCAGCACAACTACCAGCATAAGCAGCTAGCTTTTGGCAGTATGGGTGGGTGGGTAGGTACTCTGCAGTGAAAGTTAAGACCAGGCCTCTCCAGGCCATCCTTAATAACAAAATGTCAGCTGGAAGTAGGTTTTTAAAAATTGCTCCCTCTGTATTTTTGCAGTAGAGCTATAAATTCCTTATAAACAGAGATCATAATGAAAGTGCTGACACAACCTTTGCTATGGTGTCAGGAATGGTTGCTACAGTTATGTTACCTATTTCTTGGAAAGGAAAAATCCATATAACCCTTATGAAACATTAGTGCTTACGAATCCCACTATATCATTTCATTTCATTTTGTTTAAATAAAGGATAGTTTGTGGAAATTCCCAGCGTTTGCTAGTCATCCAGCAAACCTGGGGATATAAAACTCACAATATTACCTCAGAGAAAAAGGAAGACAAACTCATGTCTTTTTTTCTGAAACGTAAATTGCTAGCCCTGAGATCACTAGGAAAAAGTATGTTCTCTCTTCCCCCCCCTCCCCTCAGTTTAACTAAAAGATGTATGAATACTTTTATTTTGGCATGATGAAGCAATTTTAGCCTTTAAAACCCACAACTACTCAGGAGGGAAAAGGTCTGGTTCCTGCAACTTAAATAATTTAAACATCCAGGTGGAAATGCTTTCAGCTATTTCCTTTTTGCAGACAAAGAAAGAAGAGTTCAGAATTCTAAGACACTGAGAAGGGGGGTGATAAAAGAACTAATTGTGGATACTTTCCCTTCAGACGGGAAAACATGGGAATAAAGATGACCACACAGGCAGTCAATAGAAAAGTGTGATTTTTAAAAAAAACGCTTAGAGAAAATGATTGGTCTGGTATTATAATAAACATGTTTTCCTAAAAACCACAGTAAAAATAGCACTCTTTCACCCGAGTCATAGCTGGTTTGTATATGCTATGGGGTTAGGCAGATGTTAGGGGTCACTGAAGAAGCTGTGTGAAAATGTGCTCTGCCAGCAGTCGCCTTCTTTCTGAGTTTACAGAAACACGTATGTCATATAAAGCTTAAGTTTGGGCTTTTAAAGGCCGTGAGAAGTGAAACAAAGTGCCCAGGCTGGAAGAGAATTTAGCATATATGGGACATAAACTAATGTCACTGCAAAACTACTAGATGTTGTAGGCTTAGAACGCAGGTAAAAATGGTCATATGTGTTAGTGTCCTGTTGGCCTTGTGTCAGGTTTCGATACATGCCGTAGGGAGAATTTGTCTTCTTGCTCGCCGATTTGTAATGGCATGTTGTAAAAGAGCGTGGGACTGCAGCTGAAGCCCCTGCAGTGGCCTTAGAGCAAAGCTTCCAGCCTGAAATCTTTGTACACATACAGTACAAATAAATTCTCTGAGAACTGAATGGGAGCAGGGAGGTAGACAAAGGAGAAGGCTGCAAAGAAGCAAATAGCTAATGGGGCAGTGAAATGGAAATAAAATAGTTTGTTATTTGTCAGGAAACAACCAGATATAACCTGAATACAGAAAGTGATTTCTCACTGTGTGTTCCAATAACCAATTTACAGAATGTGAGTATTAGACTAAGGACAGTTTGGATTTGTGATAGGATTTGGGTTATGTCTATGTTTCAGGCTAAGTACACTACTTTTAGAAGAGATTTTGGACTCCTAAGAGAGATTCAAGGACCTGAAGAAAACAATATGCTTCTTGACCTCCCCTTATCCATGCTTGGGCTTTTCCCAGTAACTCCTGACAAGTTCAACAGGTGAGCAATAGGGGAATTCCCACTGTCATTTCTGTCTGTGGGGAAAGCCGCCCAATAACACTCAGAAATAGGCCCTGAAAATCCTTCTTGATTCCCTTGTCCTCCCAGAGAGCCATGAAGTTCCTTCCCATGGCAGTTCCGGGTGAGCATTCTTGGGCTTACACCAGGTGTCCTCAAAGTTTTCAAACAGCGGGCTGGTCCACCATGCCCCAGACACCACTAGGGGCCGGACCACAGTGGGTGGGGGGAGTGGGGGACCTTGCCGTAGCCCTCCCACTTTGAATGCCCCACTAGCCAGCATGCTGATCATCTGGGCGGTAGTTGGGGGGAGTGGGAGAAGCAACATAGCCCACTGCTTTGAATTGGCTCAGCAACAGAAGCAGCTGTGGAGGTTGGCTTGCTCGCAAAGCAGTGGGTAGGTGGAGGGGTTTGCAATTGGTCCTGGGGGCCGGATTCAGGACCTTGGGGGGGCGCATTCAGCCCTGGGGCCTTAGGTTGAGGACCCCTGGCTTACACATTCCTGGCAATTTGAACAATGATTCTGAACCATGGGTAACCCAAGTGTTCTTGGACTGGCAACTCCCAGAAACCCCAGCCAGCATAGCTTAGTCATGAAGTCTTCTGGGAACTGAAGTTCAAGAACACCTCGATTACCTAAGGTTGGACACCATTGCTCTAAAACAGCCATTCTCACCTTTTTGTGTGTGGCCACAGGCAGAAACGCAACACAAAAGAAATATAGGATTGTATAACTCACATAATAAGGTGGTGTGTGCATTAGACATGGGCACGACTTGGCGAAATCCTCGTTTCCATTTCCGTTCCTCGTTTCCGTTACGTAACGGAACGAAGAACGACAATTACTCCGTCAGAACCCGAACTCGAACCAACTAAAGAAAAATTGGGTCTGATTTGTCGTGGTCGTTCCTGGCATCACAGCGATCACGCAATGCCAAGCGGCACAGAAAAAAAGTTTTTAAAAGTAAAAAAAACCCCAATTCCCGGCCAAAAAAGCAGGCGAAAATATGCCTGCCTGAGTGAGGGCACCTACCAGAGGGGTGGTTTCTGGGGGGGTCCCGGCCTCCCCCCCCTCCTGGGCTGTGCATCCTCATCATCTCGCCAACTCGCCAAGCGGTGTAGCACAGAAAAAAAGTTTTTTCAAAAAAAACCACGATTGATTCCCGGCCAAAAAAGCAGGCGAAAATATGCCTGCCTGAGGGCACCTACCAGAGGGGTGGTTTCTGGGGGGGGGGGGTCCCCGGCCTCCCCCCTCCTCTCCTGGGCTGCGCATCCTCGTCATCTCGAACCCTAAGCCTAAGCCTAACCCATACGCCAGTACACTGTCCTTCTTAGTGGGTCAGAGAGGCACCCAGAGGTGCACCCCCACAAACTCACCCTAACCTTACCCGTAACCCTAAGCCTAGCCCTTGCGCTAACCCTAACCCTAAGCCAAATCTGTACTCGCATTGCACTATACACACTCAACTACAGTTCCCTTCTTAGTGGACCACAGAGCGCCCAGATGCAATAGCACTGGGCCTGCGGTCAACAGAGAGGCACCCAAAAGAGAGGTGCCTCTGCCACTCAACTTGGTATGCATATCCAATTGGCTATGCATGCCATTTTGTAGCTGGCCAGAGGAGGCACCCATCCACAGAGGTGCCTCCAGGAGCCCACTTTCCCTTCATAGCGGGCCAGAGGAGGCACCCACCCCAGAGAGGTGCCTCCAGGAGCCCGCTCCCCCCCCAAAACCAGTACTAACAACAGACGAAAAAACGACAAACGAAACGACAAATTTTTGAAAAATTTTGCGAAAAACGGAAACGAGCCGAAACGGGCTGGCTCCGACACACGACAACTCGAAAACGTCATTTTCCCTGGTCGTGCCCATCTCTAGTGTGCATAATTATTTTCAATCTGTGCACCCCCTTTCAAATGTGCTGTGGCCCTCATTGAAAATGGCTGCTCTGGAAAACTACTAACAAATGTAGTTGCCTCAAATGAGGGTTTATAATCTGACTTTAGCTTTGTCTGAGACCAGGCTCACCATCTCATTGATACCACTCAATATTTGTGATGGTTAATATTAACAAGGGGAATAGGTTCTCTTGTGTGCAGTACAGAAGCAAGGGGTTGTGCTGTGGATGAGATGCCCTTACCCTACATGTCCATCACTTGCTGTTCACAGGGGCAATGGGATTTCATTCTGACTCTTCTCCACCCGTCAGCACCATTGATGCCGATGATGTGGGTTGCCATCCCAGATGGATTCCTCAGCTGATTTCTCACTTCTTGAGAGTTCGTTTCAGTGCCTTATGCTGCTCCTGATTCTGCTATTCAGAAACCAAACAAGTTCCTTTGCAACACTGCCTGTGAGTCAAGTGCAACCCATGCAATGCTGCCTATGAGTGAGACCATTTATCATACCCAAGCCCTCCTCTCTAACCATAGAAATCAGTTTATTAGAAAGGGTGATTTATTCTTCATTATGAAATGCTTGTTTAATTTTTATGCAGAATCCAAGAAAGTTCATACTGCAGTGCATAAAGTGGGGTGCCATTGATTTAGACCATCCTCTTACATGTCTACCCCTAATATAAGAGCATTGCTCCTTGCCACTGATTTTGGCAAACATAGGGTGGCATAGCCCTAAGTGTTCCGTTAAATCTCCCATGCTCCCCCTCTGTTCCCCACCCTTATTTCCATGCCACATTTCAAACACCTAAGTACTCAGAGTACTTAGTACTAAGTACTTGATGCAATAACAAGAGGTAAAAAGTATTACTTTTTTTGAAAAGTAATTAATGTCAGCTGTGGCTTCAGGCTGTAAATGTGGTTTGTAAAGAATCCCCAGAAAATGCGTCAGACTCATCTTTGACATTTGTCTGAAGTAATTAGAATTCACCCCAAGATTGCTAGAGGGAGGTTACGTTGAGGAAGAAGTTGCCTTCTGCCTGCAACTGGGGACTTCCCTGAGGTGGAGACCCCTTCTTTTTCCTGTGCAGGGTTTGTGTGAGCAGGACTGTGCTACCAGTGATGTCCCTGTGGGCAGTGGCTCACCAAAGTCCTCCCAGTGAAGCAGTCTGGTGGCAGAGCAGCAGTGGCCTTGGATCTCCAAATCCATGTCCACTCCTTCTGCACACCTCCAGTTCAACAGTCCTGCCATTACAACAAACAGGAAGGACATAAAACCAACCAACAAACATTTCAGTGTCTGAAATCCTGTTGCCACCATTGCTAATTACATCATTGGCAAATGCAGATTACCACCGATTAAATGCTTCCTCTTGCAATTCCAGGGTGCATGTGGCTTGCGCACAATGTGACACAGCTGTAGTGTGGTGGGACTGGTGGGGAAGAGTTGCACATGCCCCAGTGTAGCATAAAGGAAACCTTTAATCAGCAGCAACCTGCCACTGTTGCTGATGTCACTCCTGTTGCGCCCAACAGGATTTCAACTAGGGAGTTGAAACATGTCTTCCAAAAGTTTAAAACATATAGGTAGGTGGGTGAGAAAGATAACAGATACCTAAACCTTTTCCCTGAACCTGCCATTGTGTCATATCAACTCCATCACTACTCTTTGTCTTTATAGAGGACTTGTTATAGACCACATCACTTCCATCCTATGAGTAAGGTACAGTATAATCTAAGTCACATCAAAAGTGGGGGATGAAAAATGCCACCTGCCTTCTTTTAAGATAACCAGATAAAAGTATACTGGAACTTTCTCCACAAATCTCCCACCCCCCAAATTGAATACTCTTCAGGTTGACCTATTATGATTTTGAATAACTGCAATTCTTGGGTTTATAAGGCCAACCAAGGCATTTTGCTTCCTGAGATAAAAGTCAGTATGATACATGTGGTCGAAACTTTTCCATGTGGTAAAAATCAGAGAAGATTGTGAAGAGGTCCAGAAGGATCTCTCCAAACTGGGGGAATGGGCTGCCAAATGGCAAATGTGTTTCAATATAGCCAAATGTAAAGTAATGCATATTGGGACAAAAAAAATCCAAACTTTAGCCATCAACTCATGGGCTCTGAGCTATCCGTGACGGATCAGGAAAGAGATCTTGGTGTGTTGGTGGACAGCTCCATCAAGGTGTCTACCCAATGTGTGGCAGTGGTGAAGAAGGCCAATTCGATGCTAGGGTTTATCAAAAAGGGGATTGAAAATAAAACAGCCAACATTATAATGCCATTATAGAAAACAATAGTAAGGCCGCACCTGGAGTATTGTGTACAATTCTGGTCTCCGCATCTCAAAAAAGACATAGTGGAACTGGAAAAGGTCCAGAAGAGAGCGACTAAAATGATTACTGGGCTGGGGCACCTCCCTTATGAGGAAAGGCTAAAACATTTGGGGCTCTTTAGTCTTGAAAAAAGGTGTCTGAGGGGGGATATGATTGAAACGTACAAAATAATGCAGGGCATGAGTAAAGTAGACAGAGAGATGCTCTTCTCCCTCTCACAAAATACCAGAACTATGGGACATCCACTCAAATTGAGGGCTGGGAGAGTAAGAACAGACAAAATAAAACATTTTTTTCACCCTGCTTGTTGTAAGTCTATGGAACTCCCTGCCACAGGATGTGGTGATGGCATCTGGCCTGGATACCTTCAAAAGGGGACTGGACAGATTCCTGGAGGAAAAGTCCATCACAGGTTACAAACCATGAGGGAGATGTATCATTTCCATGCTTAAAACCGGGGTACCTCAGGACCAGATGCAGGGGGGTGCAATCAGGAGACAGATATCTATTCTCGTGCACTCCCAGACGCATCTGGTGGGGCCACTGTGAGATACAGGAAGCTGGACTAGATGGACCTTTGGCCTGATCCAGCATGGCTCTTCTTATGTTCTTATGACCTTTTCCCCCTTGCCAGGCACAGAGGCCAGTTGAAGTGGCAGTCCCCTCCACATCTGTAGCAGCAAACCAGGTTAGGAAGGCCAGGTCTGCACGCAACTATATCCTTCAATAGAAAGAAGGACGGGGGAGTTCAGGAGCAATGGCCAAGAGGCTATTATTGCTTCTCCGTAGCATCTGCTAAAGCAATTGTGTCAGGGCCAACCAGAGAGATTAGCAGGACCCATAGTGAACTCTTCTGGCAGTAGAAAGGATTCTGTGACATTGTCCCCATGCAAGGGACAAACATAACCAACTAGGCAAACAGAGGTTTGATGCTAGCTTTGATATGTCACTTAGCAACAGGATTTGTTTTTTTGTTGAGGGAGGAGACGCTGAAAAGATCGTAAACAGAATCATGGTGGGTCAGACCAAAAGTCTGTCTTGTCCTATTGTCTGCAATAGCCAACCAACAACGTGCCTATAGGAACCTCCTAGGTAGACCATAAGTGAAACGATGTCCTCCTGGTCATGTCCCTGGTAACTAATACTGTAAGTGTCCTGTCTTGGCTACTGGAACTAATATGTAGATGTAGCAATTAATAGCTATCAATAGTCTTCCCTTCCATGAATCTGCTTTTAAATCCATTGCTTCTGGCAGCCATTACAACATATTTGCAATGTCACAGTTTAACTGTGCATATCACGGTGCTGTTGAAAGCAGAATTTTCTTCTGCACGTCCGTCCTGAATTTCCCACCACTCCGTTCCACTGGGTGACAGTGGGTTCTAGGACTATGAAAAGGAGTGGAAAAAAATGCATCTTCCTCTCCATTCTTCACATCACACATAATTCCGTTCTCGGGAGATTCTATTTGCTCCAGGAGGAAACAAACAGAAAGAACAGGCTTCCTTATGACTCCAGCCAAAGAAGGAAAGGTTAAATTCCCCTGTTCCCCACCTGCTACAGTCCCAGTAATTATCAGCCTCTCCCAGTGACTGCTATTTATATTCTTACATGTCTAGAACAACTGCAAACACGCACTTACGGAGCAATGTGGTGCATGCTTATTTACTCCGCATGCCAGTGCAGAATGTACCGTAGTATAGGCATGCAATCCTATGCACACCTGCGTCTTCCGTTGAATCCAGTGGATCTTTCTCCCAGATAAACATGTGTAAGAACACACAATTAATGGTGCATCTGCACTGGACATCCAAAAAGGACATCATTTCATAAAGTTTTTGCTACATTTTAGGTGTTTTTATTCCCACCAGTATCACCATTTTTATTCCAAATTCTCCCTCTGAATCTTACACCTGCATACCTGATATGAAACCTTTTTTTGAAAAGAAAAATCTATAATTTAGTCTGAGGTATATTAATAGGAAGCTTTGATTAGAAAAGAATTAGCTCCATAATCCTACCAGTTATGTTATTTTAAGACAATTAATTCATATTTTAAAATAATGAAATTACCAGCGTAAGACGCTAAACTTCTTTAGTATATTAAATCAGGCAGATTGCTTCTCTCCTTGTAATTATGAATGTAGCAGTTACAAAAGAAACTGTCATTTTGATGGAGTAAAAGACAATCTGTCTGCCAAAAATGTCCAACCATAATTCTTTTTTTTTAAATCATCTGCATGAAGAACATGCTACTTTCTTTGATGTACTGTCTTATTGGAAACCTAATTTGCTTTCAGCCTGAGAGACAACACATAGCATAAGTTTGTGTGACTAATTTTCTTGGAAATATGAGTAATTAGAATAAGGGACCATCTCTGTAGCAAGGGATGGACAGTATTTAAAATTCAGAATAAACACTACATTGCAAGTTCTTTTCTTTGGTCCTTTGAGCAGCAGGCACAAAAGAGAACCAGGAAGACAAGAGAAATGCAGGCAAAGTTCTGCGCCGAAAGAAGGGAGGAAAAAAAAGAACACCAATGGCGAGCAACTACCGCAAAGTACAGGAAGGTTTATTACCTGGGGTGAGCACTCCCCGGGCTCCAGAGTATAAAAACATTAGGCATATGTTCTAAGCAAGTAATAAAAATCAATAAACAAGAAGCCCCCACCTGTGCTACAGCTCCAGTGTTAGGTTTTATACACATAGTAAGAGTGCAGATCATTTTTCGCCACCCTTCTCCTGATAGCCTATTCCAAGACCTACAGCCACCAGAGGGATTTCTGGAGCAACACCATTCATTCCACAGAGTTGTCTAGATGCCAACTCCATTGCATCATTCTCCGTTTTATCCTATCTACAACTGGACAAGGCTGCAGCCCCGGACCTCTATCCGCCCACTCAGTACAGCAACAATTGGAAACTGTGTTCTACTCGCTTAAAGAGTTTACAGGCCTGCCGAAGGAAAACAGAACAGTTGCATATTAATATATGCAACAACACCCCCCCCAAACAACATAATAGAGAGCTGGGGGCGGGGAGTGCAATGAATATGTGACACTACCCAGTTCTTCTAGGCAATGTGTCACATTCTGTTGATTTTAAAATAAAATCATGATAAACATCAACATTCAAAATGTATCAGATTTCTGCAGCAACCAGGCTCTCTAATTGCTATGAAGTATAGCTAGCACAGGTCAACGGTTGTTGCGCTGATGTAGTATTTGCTAAAATCAAAGTCTGCAGAGACAGTCTCTCTGCCAGGTTACAAAAATAACTACTAAATCACACTTATGTTATAATTAAAGAGAATGCCCCAATAAGGCTGGAAAGAGTGTGATCATAAACCTTTGCCATATATCTTTTTGCTACTCATTAATCTATGGAAATAAGGCTGGCAGGTTTATTCAAATATCATGGGAACCATGGAAATTAGTTACTTTTCGTTTCTGTTTTTCAAAAATAATAATAATACTGTACTAGTAAAACACAACCCAGGAAATTATGAGGTGTTTCATTTCATGACAGTTTTTGTTGTTTAAAAAAAGTCAGGGGATGGGGCTTCTAATTATAATCCAGAGATGACCATTGCTCATTTTTTACAGTAATGAGAAACATTTGAGTGTGGGAGAGCTTTGATAGTGCAGTAAGTGTGATCCAAGTGTGGTTGCCTTTTTATGAAAGGGGCTGGGGCTGGAGACTGGAGCTCCAGAATGGCTGGATTTTTAATAGACCGGAGAAAACAAAGACCATTAATTGGGACCCCATCCTCCTCCCTCTGTCATGGAAAAAGGGGAAGGATGATAACAAGGAGTTTTATCTGGCAGAGGTGGGCTCCAATAGGGCCCAGGGAATGGACGTAGCAATTGTGTGACTACTTGAAGCCACGTCACTCAAGAATGCAAAAATAGAATACAACTGGGGCGCCAATGGGGAATTATACTATAAATCAATTGCAGCTACAAGCAACTTTTATCACCCCTCCTACCTTGCCTTACCTCTGCCTCTCCCTGCCTTCCTCTGCCTGCAAGTTGCCAGTGCTTAGAGAAGTCACTTGCCTGGCCTACAATAACTAGAGTCACAGCCAGTAGTCAGGCAGGCTGAGGCATCCTGGGAGTTGCACTCTGGAAAAAAGTAACTTTGCCAAGCTCTATTAAACATGTACAGTGGTACCTTGTATAACAGACAGCTTGTATAACAGAAAATTTGTACAACATAAAAAATTCCAGAGATAGGGGAAATTTGCTTAACATAATTGCCTATGGGGAAAATCCGTACAACATAAAATGGGATTACTCTGCTTTCAATGCATTCCTATGGGAATTTGTATAAAGGAAAATTTGCTTAACATAATTTCATTTGGAACGAATTAATTCCTTTATACAAGGTACCACTGTACAACATTTTGCAGGGGGCAATGTCTGCTGTGCTGCTAAGTATCCCCAAATTAACCTTTTCAGTGCCATGTTCCAAGACAAAATATTGTTTGAACGCTCGAGAGATTTTAGGCAACGGAAATCAATCGAAACAGCTAAAGTTGTGAACAGCTGGCATTCGATAGATAATTTAAAGGAAAGTGACCCTTCTGTGTGGTTTTTCAATAAAGAACTGTCAGGTCCCATTACATCCAACAGGGAAGGCCACTATGGAGAATGTTTTGGTACAGGAATTCTGCCCCAGCGTGTTTTCCCCCATGAACAGTACTAGCATTACAAGGGCAGTCAGGGCACTCATTTCGAAAAGGGCCAAGGCTGAAAATCACAAGATGGCAGCTCAAGTAAGCATGGAATTAATTACTGAACAATGGAACATGCATTAGTTAAGAATGACTCTGAAAGCAGAGAGAAATTACCAACAGATAAGAAATACCTTCTTTTCACAAAAGTGTCTAGCTTTACATTTTGCCTCAACTTAGTTGAAAATAAATTAATTGGGTTTATTTTAAAACCTACAGGACGAAATGTAACCCATAACAGTTGGACGGTGTAATATATTCATTGCACTTGTTCCTTGTAAACATTGTAAAATTCTGTGCCAACCAAATGCAATGCCTTGTTGCTAAGACTTCAAAAGAAAAAATTCCCTAGCAGGCATATCCAAACTTCGGCCCTCCAGATATTTTGGACTGCAACTCCCATAGTCCTTTGCCATTGAAAATACAGGCTTGGAATTCTGGGAGTTGTGGTCCCAAACATCTTTAGGGCCAAGTGTGGACATGCTTGCCCTAAAGGAAAGGAATGGAGGGAAAGGCCCACGATGAAAGATCCATCCCACCACCTTCACAGGTGTGTCTCATAAGAACACATGAAAGGGCCTTCTCTGTTGCTGCTCCCAGACTTTGGAACTCTCTCCCACTGGAGGCCAGGACTGCCCCATCTCTGCTGTCTTTCCGGAAGTGGGCAAAGACCATCCTTTTTAGGCAAGCTTTCTCTGAATGATGGACTACCTATTATGTGACTTTTAGATGAATTACTGTGCATGATTGCTCAGACTGAATTCATAAGAACACTTGTGTTTTCCATGTTAGTTTCCATCCCTTAAAATGGAATTTTTTAAATTGTTTGCATGCTGTTTTTAGCTTTAATGTTGCCTTTTAATGTTGTAAGATGCCTCTTCTAATTCCCTGCTCTTAAACTTGAATATATCTTAAATGTTCTGGGCTGTATATTGTCCCTCAGTATTGTAAGCCAACTTGGGTCCTTTTCCAAGAAGAAAGGCAGGGTAAAAATATTCAAAATAAATAAATAATAACTAAAAAGACAAAGAGAGTGCTGGCTACATAGAGCTGCACTATATTATGCAGAGTTCAGGTCCTGAGTAAACATTGTAAACAACCACCCTAATGCCTAGTGTGGCTAGATGTTGTTCTATTGTCATCATAACGCTGACATCATGGTCTCTGTTTCATTCTTTGGCAGCAACCAGTGCAATACTGCTAAATGCTGGCCTTGTCTTAAAATGACACAGATGCCTTGCATGGGGACTGAAGGAGATAAATTAAAAATTATTTAACAGCTTTGGAGTGGGATTCCAAACACACTTAAGCTGCATGCTGACAGAGCTACAGTTAAGTGAGTATCGTCATTAGATGTATGTCAGATATGTTACAAACATGGGCTTTACATACTCCCTTCAAACAGAATGATTTGAAGGCCTTTGTGAGGGGAATACTTTGGTCAGGCCAGACAGGGAATGAAGTGAGCCAGCCGTGCAACTATTTTATCTTTTCCTCCTAATGACTTATGATTTGGTTGAAAGGGAATCCTAAATAAATAATATTAGCAAGACAATTTAGTGCTGGTACCCATCTGAGCTTTGAAATAACACACAAAAAGAGGCGTTACCTGTAGTATGTTACTTTCAGAGCAAATATTCTCATTAAAAAAAGCAATGTAACTAATACTAAAATAATTTCCCTCAGTGTAAGATGCATCAGTCACTCATTACTTTTAATATCCTGCTGGTGAAGATAATGCTTATTTAGGTAATGCCGATGGTTTAAATCTCATTGGTTAACTACCACATAGTTGGTACTTGCATCCCCCCCCTCCCCAACACACACAGCAGTCATGTGATTTGGCACGTGAAAAGAAATGCTAGCGCTGACTTCTTAGCTGGTGGCAGTTTGCTGCAGAAAATTGCACTGTTGGATTTACTCTGGTGTAAATTTAATTGGGTTCTGCCCAACATCCCACAATCTGGTTCTAATAGGAGATTGCTGCAATAAATAACTGAACTAGTTATTTATTTATTATTTATTTATTTGACTTGTATGCTGCAGTGGTTAGTGATAAACACTACTTTGACTGTTTTTCATCCAGAGTAAAGCCAATATAAAGGAAAAACAAATCATAAATCAAATACAAAGACCACATACAATCAAACTCAACAGAAGCCACCGCCTAGAAGTTGCACATACAGGGTTTCACTTACGGTACAACAGGGACAACTCACGGCCGAAAAGGGCTCACCATGCCAACATTTCTGGGGGTACTTCTCCACCCATTCACACCCTGATTTTGCTAATTTTTCCCGTGCCTTTGCACCACAGGAAAAGGTTTAGTTTACTGATGATCAAATTTTATATCCCAACAATATATCTAAAGCAGTTTAAAATGAAAAATAGAAATAATACACCAGAACTATTACTACAGTTATACGAGACCCAAACACACAAATGGATTAAAAAGGAAGCCCGGGCACATGAAATGCTGCTTGTACTGCCTACATAAAGCAAGGAGGGATGGATTCAACTGGTCAGGTGAGGGCCTACTATATTCTAGTTCCAAGCCATTTAGGGTTTTAAAGGTCAAAACTAGCCACCTAAATTACGGGTACAGTGGACCCTTGTATAACAAATATTTTGTATAACATAAAATCTGTACAACATAAAAAATTCCAGAGATGGGGAAATTTGCTTAACAGAATCGCCTATAGGGAGAATCCGTAAAAAATGGTCAGGATTAGGGATTACTGTTTTCAATGTATTCCTATGCAAAATTTGTATAAAGGAAAATTTACTTAACATAATTTCATTTGGAATGAATTAATTCCTTTATACAAGGTACCACTGTAAAAGCAAATAAGCAGTGGCCAGCCAGTGAAGCTGATTCATGATAGTGTAATAAGGTATAATTGATTGGCTCCATTCAGAATGCTGATGAGTTTTGAACCCGGAAAGGATTCCAAATTATCTTCAAGGGTAGCCACCCATAAAGTGTACCACAGCAGTCTAATTCAGAAGTGACTATAACAAAAAAAAAAATCAAATCTGAGCTGTAACAAGCTCACTCTCCTTGTTCAAATCAAATGTATACAGAACTCCCTTCTACTGAATTTGATTGGATTTACTTCGTAATGAGAGTGCTTAATTTGTTTTTATATTTTGTATATGTTTGTAAACCACCAAGAGTAGCTTTTTGCTAGATGGTTGTGGCATATAAATAAATAAAATAAATAAATAGAGCTGCAAGTTTAGGTGCAGTTAATCAAAATCACCAAATGAAATCACCCTAACATATAATCAGTCACAGCTTGGTCTCTTGTTACATAGATCTCCAAGATTTAGAGACAATGTGTGACACCAGTGTTGCCAGCAAGCAAGTCCATTTGCAGCCGTTTTGTGGGACCAGCCAGAAGCAGCTGCAAAAAAAATGCTTCTGAGGACCACAACCTCCCAAACTCCCTCGCTGGCCATGCTGGCTGTGGGATGCTGAGACCTGTGGCTCTACGATATATTCCCCCCCCCTCAAAAAAAAATGTTATGGTGTGACTAGGCTGCATCCCTTCCAAGTCTTCATTCTATTCACTTAAAGACCCAGTATCTAGACACAGAACAGTAACACTTGGGCAGGTGAAACAAACCCGTTGAATCAACAGGAGTACTGATGTGGCATGGATTTGTTCATTGTGACTGAGAGTAGCTGACTGCTGCCTAAAGACAGGGTATCATTGAAAGAAAGAAATATTTCTTCTAATTGTGACATCCCTATACATACCAGTAAAAGTCACCTAATTTGACAACAAAGCCAGGTCTTGTAGGCGCTGTAGAAGGTCTTTTACTAGATACTATATTACAAGCAGTCATTAGCCCAGCTATAAAAAAAGGTTTAAATGCTAATGTACTTTTTAATTTGTTTTATATCCTAAACAAGTAATCAATATATATTAATAAACCTAATTGTGTTTCTGGCATTTCTCCATTCATTTGCTCCACCTTGTCAGCTGTACCAAACACATTGGTAAAATTCAGTAACCACAACACACAAGTAGGAAACTCATCATCATCATGGCCTTTTGCAACATGCATAATGTATTGAATTACTGCACTGGTCCCACTGTTGACAGATGGAGACCTAGGAGGTTTGCCATGTTGTTTTCTGATGTGCGTTTCGTGCAGTGTTTTTGATGTGTATCTTTAGGCCTGTTCACATGACCACGGGGGTGCACAGTTGCCATTTGGACCTCTCTAAACAGGCTTGTTGCCAGAACCTTTGTTAAGTGGATTTTCCTGCCGCCACAAGAAGAGTAGCCTTAAAGGGAAAGGTTCCCCCCACTCTCTGGGTTGGATGAAACAAGTCACAAGCACTTTGATAAGGCAAGAGATGTCTGATGACACAAGTCAGAGGGCCACTTTTCAAAAGCAAATCCTGTATGTGCAGAGCCAATGAATATTCTTGTAATAAAGAGAACTTCTATACAATTGTCTGTGCTTGATCACTTGTAAGCACTACCTTTACATTTCTTTATCTTTGGCCAGAACTACAGGGCAATAATTAACAGTTTCTGTGATCTAAGCACACTCCAGCTCCAGCACCCTAGGTAGGGCAAAATTCCCACACCATCTCAGTCCTCATAAGCTCATCCTAGCTTATACTAAAATGGTGTCTGGTCATGAAAAAGGAACAATCCCACAAACCCTTCAGTTAGAAAACTCCACTAGGCTAGCCATCTCTCTGATACGTTACTATTCTGCATATTGGATTTTGTTTTGGTTGTGATAGATGAAAGGAAACAGCTACCTCAGGCAACAGATTTGAGGTATCCTAAAAGAACAGCAAACTGAGGGTTATTTACTGTCCTATCATTGTATTCTCTACCGTCAAGGAAGGGGAGAGTTGAAGATGAGATTTTCTGCTTCATAAACCAGAATAATCTTGGCTGACTTTGCCCCTTTACCTTGTGCCTTCATTAGGTGTAAGAGCAGGGGGCTCCTTTTGAAGTTCTTCTCTAGGTGGCCAAATGACGAGGGCCAAACCCACACTGCCTTCCCATGTTTTTGAAAATTATCTAGCATCCAGCCAAACTACACATCCAGAATTACTGTTTTATTCTTGGAAACTTTACCCTAAAATGATGAATTCCTGGACCCTAAGACACCCGGTTCAAATCTACTCCAGTGTTGTTTGAAGGAGAGAAGGGCCAGAGGATCCAAAGGAAACACCTACCTATACCTCTCTTAACCTCTATACTAGTAACTCGAAACATTTCTAAAATGAAAGCAAGCTGCTAAAGAGATATGAGACTGCTCAGTAATTCCCTCTGACACCAATTCAAGTTGAGGCTCAAGGTGACTGTATAAAATTACTTTGAACTAGTCAGTTGGTCTCCATGCTAAGAAAGAGAAGGTAAAAGGAGGCAGCATTTGACAAAATGCAAATTTTCAAGGGAAAGTCTTTTGTCACATGAGGAAAATATAATGCAATTACTGAAACAGGAGTAGCATAAGGAGGCGAAAATGGTCTCTCCCTTTGATGTGGTATAAAATATGTGAAAATGTGAATAAAAGGTAACTTATTCAGTGTCAGTCTTACATATTTATAGTTTAAAAATTAGTCAAAGTTTATGTCCTGAGGTTTCACCTACAGGAAGCCAGATGTGTGCCTTCTGCATGTGACCTAAGACAGGCCTGGAGCAAAAACTAGATAATTTCTCGCTCATACTCTACACCGTCGATTGCGGCGGCTTTCTGAGGTGAGAGAAACTGACAGCACTAACTCTCCAGGGCAGAACTTTCCAGTCAAGTGGATCAACGGACTGAAAATCTCTTATGAATAGTCATTAGGCCTTCATTACAAACCCCTCACAACCCAGTTCTCTTTTCGCAACCAAATGCCTTTTGTCATCTTCACAAGGTGCATCATTTAATTACCAATTGATTTCTTTATATATGACAACATGTCAGATAGCAAAATACAGTGTACCTCCCTTAGGGGAAGAAGTCTGTTAACTATCCGCATGCCAGATTACTGAGACGGTTATTTCCTCTACTGTTCCCTTCTAAAAGCAACTGTTTCGAACTGACCATATTTTCCGTTTTAAAATTAAAAGTTTAAAACATGAGGTGGGTGAAAGAAACAAGATGACGTGGGGCAAAGCTGGGGGGAAAAAGAAGCCACAAGATAGCTGCTCACTTTCCAAACTGCAATAACTTTTTTTAATAATGCAAAATGCTCTCCCCATTTTTTGAAAAAGTGATGGAGATATCCAAATGCATATGTTTGTGTCTATAATTGTGTGGATATATATGCATGTGCGCACACGCGCGCGCACACACACACACACACACACACGCACACACACACACACACACAGGGATCTGTGCAGCTACAACACAGAGAGGTCTCCAGCACCCTAAACAATTGTTCTCATTGAGTCTTCATCCAGCTTCTGACTTTGCTTGCACACTGAATCTTCCTCTTCACAACTGTCGTCTGATGATCAAGCCAGTGCTGTATTAATAAGCTGAATAATAAGGGAATTTCAGAAATGTGCAGGACTATTATACCGTAACAATCAAACCTCAAACTGAGTAAACCAGAGCCGTACTGAAGGTAGGCGTTGGGAAAGAATGAAACCAGTGTTGCAGTAATGCCCTCCATTGTATGCCAGTGTAAATGCCTGCTTCTTTCATACACAGAAGCCACATTACATGAGTCCGAAATGTTCTCAGAGCATCACTGTGACTGGTTGTGAGAGAACCTGGCACGGACAAGCACTGAAAGCTGACATTATACTGTAGGATGTGCTGCAGGTGTGCGGCCCTGCGAACGTGCTCTAATTACATATTTTCCTACAGAGCAACAATTAAGGTCGCCAGAATAATTGCCAGTTTCTTAATCCCTCTCTAACAAGACGGACATAAGGAATGGTGTATTTTTCTCTGGTTATTTGGAATGCATTTCTCCAGATTTTGGTTCTTCTCTCACGCTTCATCAAGACCTAATTTTTAGGTTCCAGTGTGTGTGATTAAATTCGTTGTTCTTATTTTCCCTCTTGCTTGTGAATTTGACAGCGGGCTAAGGCTTCCGAAAACGGTCGGCTGCAAAGTCGGACACTCAGCGGTTCAAATCCCAGGCACCAACGCAGCAGAGCGAGCTCCCACTGATCACCCCAGCTCCTGCCAAGCTAGCGGTTCGAAAGCATGTCAATGCAAGTAGATAAATAGGTACCGCTGTAAAAAGCGGGAAAGTAAAAACAGTGTTTCCTTGCAGCCATGCCGGCCATATGGCCAGGGACTTGCACAACACTGGTTCTTCAGCTTGAATACGGAGATGAGCACCACCCCTAGCGTCGGACACAACTAGCACACATGTGCGGGGGGAACCTTTACCTTTACCTTACAATTGTAAAGGGTAAACATGGTGGGAGTGCCTTGCAAGGCGCCCTGTTCTGACATTTCCTCTGGTAAAGCCACTGCATATTCTGCCGGCTGTTCCATATTTGAGAGTCAGGGCCATTATTGCCCTGGCCACACCAGAGTCTGAAAAGGTCATTCAGGCATGGCATGTGACACTTTTAATACCATAGAATTATCCAGTGCTGTCCAGGCCCAAACCCAGATTTCTCTGTATCAGGCCTGTTTAGTTAAGCTGAGCTTCTCTATTCCTTCCATTAAGTGTTTCCTCTCTTGTGGGTCAATCAGCTTCTTTTTTAAAGTCTTCAGCAACTTGAAAACTGGCATACAAAGAAAACAAGAGGAACTGCCCATGGCCTCTGGATGCAAACTGTGTTTGTGGCATCAGTCAGTACTTTAGATCTTTCTATACACCTTTTTAAAATAAAATTGTCAGTTTTAAAACATTTATATCAAGCTTTGTCACAGGTACTAGTTTTAGAGGTCTTCCTGTAAACCATCAGACTGACTGATCAGAAAAATGTTGACTTCTCAACAATGGATGAGAGGACTTTATGGCCTAATTCCACTTGATAGTTCCAGCTAGAGTTGGAGCTGCCCACTTGCTGAATGGTAAATTAATACTTAGGTAAATACCACTGATTCAATGGTTCTTCTCAATTTGGCCTAGAAATTGGACATGGGAGTAGGATTGTAATTTGATACAGTCTTGGCCATTAATCATTATGGTATCTCAGGACATGAAATACCATTATCTTTCCTTCTCATTTGACTACAAACTATACAGAATACGAGAAGCTTCCTTTTTGGATGACTATGTCCAAAGTTAAAGGGGAGTTGAAGATCTGTAATCCCAAAAAGTATTTTTACCCAGCTCTGCTTACATTGTTGCAGCAAGAGATTGGAACAGTTAAAACAGCAGCCTGTTGCCACTTCTACCACTGCTAGCATTGAAAGGCTGTTACAAAAATCAAGCATTTCAGCAGGATCGGCATAACAACTACGTCAAGGAAGAATCCTTTGCATCACCTGCTGCCTAGCGTTTCACAGCATGCCTGCCTGCTATCAACTTCTCTTCAAGTCAAATGAGAGCAGTCTGATTATTTAAAGTCTAATTTCCAAGTTAGCCTGCTTTTCTTAAAAAAAAAAAACCACCATCCTTCGCTGAACTTATGGGAGATGTGCATAGAGAGGCTGAAGAGGGAATTAAATAAAATAAACCACAGGAAGAGTGGTATGTATTGAGGTCCACTCTGATGGACAGGAGGAAACAGATACTCAAAGTGAAAGGAGCCACCATTTGCCATGTGGCTTCCCCTTTCTCTGCAAAACGCGTTCCACCAAAAGCAACCAAATCTTGAAGGGGCCATTTGAAATGGCTTTTGGATAAAGACACAAGGGCCAAGTGGTATGGCAGAGCACTATGAAGAAAGGAAACACCACACACCCAAACTTTGCACTAAGGACCAGGACAAGTGTGGGCAAGCTCTCAGTGGTATGACTACCACTGGGCCATCCATCCAGAGCGCTGCTTTTCAAGTTGTCTAAAATTACTGATGGACAACACCCTCAGGTTTACATACAAGGAAACCAGATACCGTATAGCGCTAAATCCAATTGTTAGTCCCAGTTAGAACAGAGTCACTGAACGAATGGCGCGTGGCAAGGGTAACAGCAATGCCCCATTGAGTCAATACTTTCACTCCAGTTGGGATTGAAATTATGCTTTCAGTCACAGTCTTCAAACATTGTTGGTACATGCTTTTCATAACGCATATGTCCTTTCCCATTACAAACTGGCTGCTGAAGCCCCCCCATCCCCGCCGCCGCCATGGGGTACCTAATTCTGCATATTATATCTCAAGGCATTTCCCAAGAACAAGGGCACAAATCTGCCTCATATGAAGGGCGCGCATGATTGAAAGAAAGAGAGTCATGCAGCCCGGGTCACAGCAAAATCCTCCTTTATGCCAGAAATAGATCTGCTTGATGTGCAAAAATAATATCAGAGTGTGTGAGCATTAACGGAGGAGGCAAGATGCTCTTCAGTAATTGTTGTCAATCGGGAAACTTTGCTCTGAGCATATTAAAAGTAAACTGTTGGAGTCCAATTGCCAGTTTTAATCCCAGTGATATAGGCAGGCACTGTCTGTTAGCATTAAATATTTAACAAGAGGCTGTGCATGTAAGCCTCCGCTTAGAACCGTAGGTAGAAGTCTGCTCTTGCAATGCATGCTCCGCGCACAGAGACATCAAATTAGTTTCTAATGCTCATAGTACATATTGACCATTCCCCTCACTGCACTTTCTACGCTTGCTCTTTCCTTACCCATATTAACTGTAGACAGACTGGGCAATGCAGATCTCTGCATTAGTTGGTAAGAAGCCAAGGAACCAACAAAGCCCTGCATTAAACTCGCGCAGCCCTCTATCTTCAGCTGTCTAAGTAACACGGAGAAACTAAGAGGACCTCCTCTTTCGAGATCCAAAGGGCTGGCTGTTATCTGTTTGCAGCAGCAAAATGGATGAGTCTTGTGGCACCTTAAAACTTAACAAGCTGCATTCAGCGCAAGCTTTCAAGGGCTGTATCACAGCCTATGGTAGAGCCGAGTGTGGGAACATGAATTAAAACGTTAATGCATTTTTTAAAAAATGTAAGACAGTTTGTTCGGGTAATATTTAAAAAACACAAAAGGGTTTCAAAGCCATCTGGTAGCTGGAAGTAACGGCCAGGTTCGGTTTCACCCCCTTGCTCTCAAAGTTGAGGGTTTCGTATCAAGTTCCTAAAATGACCTAGTCTATTTGGCATCAACTCCTCTGTAGCCAGAAGTGCAGGGATTAACAGCATTTTAAAAACTGGACTGGATAAATAATTAGCTGTAATAACAAGTATTTATCTTGTTAAAAAGGGGAGATGGTTGAAATATATGCTCATATATGATTTCATTATATGAAATGTATAGTATGCTTTCATAGTACAGCAGGAATTCATATCTCGATCTTAAAACAAATGAAAAGCCAAATCTATAGTCAGACATGGGTAAGATAGAGATGGGGGGGAGCAAATGAAACATCCACACAGGAAAAACATTTAGGGACTTGAAGTAGGGACGTGGAATGAGGAGGATTCTGAAGCTCAGCTTTGCAGATGATATAAAGAAAGTGTGGACACAATTATTATTATTTTTATCAGCCCACCTTCTAGATAGTATTTCGGCAGGTTTCCTTTCGCACAGAGATATTTGTAATAAATGTTCTCCCTTTGTTTTAAAGTCACTCTGTAGAAAGATGACATCAGCTTAGCAAACAATAAAGTGCCTGTAATATTGTCTCTAGAGGGCTGTTACATTTACTTTGTAGCAGTAAAATTCAATTTTCAAAAAAACACTACATGAATGATGTTGGGTTATTAACCCTATCACCACCATAAAACATCATCATTGTATGCCGAATGTAGGTCACTATCTAAAAGCCATAAGTTGCTTTTTGTTAAATAATCCATTTAAGCTGATTTCCTTCCCTCCAGCTTGGGTTGTGTATCTCTTCAGTTGGGGGGGGGGGGATATTCCAGCATTTAATCATAAGGTTCTTAGTGAGTAAACACAAATGCATTTGTATTTTGAGGTGCTCTTCCTTTTAGGTTTCTGCGTTTAGTCCTGAAGTAGAATAAACTCTCCTCAGCTAGTGGGTAAGTGTCAGGAAATTGGACGTGTAAGATTATCTTGCACTCTTTGGAATTCTTATGACCTAATGCTAGGTTAAGCTTAGTGGAAACACAGCAGAAGACATCTCATCAAGACATTTTAGGATTTTCTAATTTCAAACACACCGGTTTGGCAACTGATGCCGGATTTCTCAATTATCCTGGGGTACGATCTGCAGGATTTTTTAAGGAGGAAAAAGAAGAAGAAGAAGAAGAAGAAGAAAAGAGCTTTTGCAAGAGCACAGTCAGAAGTCCAGAGTATACAGACCACATGATTTTGCAGGAAAGAGGATTTGCATACCTGACAAAGCTTGGAAAACATTCTGTGGAGGTTTCAATTTTTTTAAATAAAAAAAATGTATGATGTGCCCAAAGTAGACTAGTGAGCGAGGAGTTAAATGGTTAAAGTTCCAGAACACCTCTCCGCCCTTACCCCAACTCTCCAAAAGCTGACAATAAGTAAAAAGAAGTGCTGGTTATCCATTTTTAAAGGGATGGGAGTGGGCTTTTTAGAAGAAAAGGAAAGAGGATCAAACACCTCAAGGCAACAAAAGGTTGTGTCAGAGGGCCCTCAATCACAAACCTCCTTCCACAAGAGATCCTCCACCCTTCCAGGGCAGTTACCCAGGCAGCACAGCTAAAAGGTTGCCTGACGTGAAAAGAACAAAAACTGAGGAACAGAGGTAGTTATTGTTATGCACACGCCTCTCTTTTTCCATTTTCTTACTCAGCCCCCCTTCTACAAAACTTTTTTGCATAAGCTTTGGTTGTGGCGAGGGGGGGTAGAAGAGCAATATGGCTACTTTGATGAAAAGAAAATCTCCTTTTTTAAAACACTCCATACCTCCTAGGATAAGACATGCACAACAAGTGTGGAAGGAACACCTGATGAATGGGTGCGGTGAAGTTCACTGGTAGGATAATAATAATAATAATAATAATAATAATAATAATAATAATAATAAT
>JAHTLZ010003547.1:15115144-15135368 GCA_023846285.1 Phrynocephalus versicolor
GCTAAGGAGTGGCAAGTATTGCAGACTCCACTAGATTCTGCTCTCAAGGCACAAGAAAACCAATGGGATTTCAGTCAACAATTACCAAAGAAGATCAGTTTTGCCTCTACAGCCTTCCTCCAGAAAGACTTCACATTTATTAGATGGCTGCTCAAAAAACTCTGTTCCCTTTACTGGACTTTTTGGACGAGTATATGTGCCACAATCTTCTTAGAAAGGTTATATGCTACATTTTCTTGGATTTGGAACAATGTTGTGGAACGTTTCTTTTTGAAACACACACACACACACACACACACACACACACACTTCATTGAACAAAGATTTCCCCAGCAACAGACCCCCTGCTCAGCGGGTCACCTATCCTTGCGACAGTTTTTCTTTTCCCACGCTAACCCTAGGGCTCATTTGCATAAGGTTTCTGTTGTGACAATTAGTTTCAGGTGAGCTGATTTCTATGCAGCTTGCCCAAGACGATGCACAAGCTCTGGGCCTCCCTGATCCTGGGCCTAATTGCGACTGACTGGCACCAGACACAATCACCCTCTTGATTCAGCAAATTGTCCTGCAAGTCGCTGGTTGTGACCCTGCAATGCACAAATCATATCATGTCAGGCCAGCGTAGTAAACAGCAAATAAAGTGAAATTTGGGGAGAGTGGGAGGTGTGTGTGGGAGGGGGGATGGCCACGAGAAAAGCAAAGCGCTTCCAGATGATGTTACTTGGAACCTTTTCAGGGACAACCGTCGGCATACCCACAAATGAATGCGGTGGCTACAGTATTAACGACCATTGTTAAAGCTTGATCCCACCCTTTGTTAAATCGCTGCTGGTTTGTGCTATTTCTACCATGGAAGTTGAGCAAAACCCTTTCTTGCAACAGAGAAGTACCCAGGGCGAGGGTGGAAATGCCAGGTCAGGTAGCTAGGTTTAAAATGCCCCTTGCATTGCTGGCCAAAAATGGGTGGCCTTCTTTCTTTACAACCGCTCGCGAGCTATAGGCACATCAGTATGCACATTACTCGGGCACCTCATTGTTTTTGCAAAGCCACCAGAAAAACAAAGCAGTCAGAGCCAATGAACGTAAGCACTGTGTGCAGTAGCAGCCAAAGTAGTGCTAGAACTCCCCCTCCCAATGGCAAAAAGTATCAGCAAGGGAGAGTTCGCTCTGGCAAAGGCATTTTAGGGAAGTCGGCCTTTCCAAATGCTGCTGCCGCTTCCCCCTCCACTCTTTGCCTTAATGCCGATGGGAACATTTCTTTCTGTCCACATGGTTCCGCTTGGCGTTGCCGGCAATACAGCCGACAGCAGCGCAGTCTTGATCGCAACCACTAGAACCTGTTGCTTTTATCCACCTGAAAAAGCCACACTGAACTGATGTGAGACTCGGCAAAAACCAGGGGGGGGAGGAAAAAAAAAAAAAAAAAGCAATTGCTTGTCCAACTTGGGGACAACAACCTAACAGGTTAGCCTCCACCGTGGATTACTGTAACCTCATTGCAAAAATGGCATTCCTATTCATCGCAGTGAAGAACGAAACAACACTCCCCCCCGCCAATTATGAAAAGATAGCAACACAGAGATCAAGCCACATGGTGTGACCTATCTTCTGTAGTTTGCATCTTCCAATCTTCCATGGGGGGTGGCCCATGATGGAGTGGAAGGAGATCCTGGCCTGAAATGGTTGGATGAGCACACGTGCACACACACACAAGCACAAGATCAGGAGTTGCTCAGTGTCCAACTCTTACCAGTTACATATTTAACTGCTACGATTTGCACCTTGAACATCTTTGGAAGCTGAGTCGTAGCAACTGGACTTCTTTTCTTGAGAGATCGATACATTTCAATCTCTCAAGAAAAGAAGTCCAGTTGCCATGATTCAGCTTCCAAGTAACCTCATCTGGATGACTGAGAATGTTCACAGACACCTTGATCATGCTGTTCCATCATATAATGTCCAGGATATGGCATTATATTATAATTTGCCATATATTGTAGCCGTTATTTTTTTTCTCCCCTCTCACATGTGTCTGAGAAACAGAATACATTTATTTACAAAATTGTGGTTCAGCAGGATTTGGCCCATTAATACTGGATTGCCTCTGATCAACTGGGGAAATTCTGTCATTATCAGCTCCAAATTAACCATCAGATCTTTAAATTTTCAATAGAATTAATTATGGGATAACCCCTGAGAACATTTCATGTAGAAACTGGAGTGCCATGAAGAGGAGCTGTGAGAGAAAATCGCCGTGCCTCTGCTGAACAACTACCCTGGGATCTGTATTAAGATCTCCAGTAGATGGAGAAGTAGATGGGAGAGATGGAGAAAAGTCGACCAGAAAAGGTTTCTGGAGCCAGCCTTCTGCTGTTAATTTTGGAAATTCAATAGTCAGACTAGAGGCAAGCGGGTCCTTTTGAAATATGGAAAGAGGAATGGTCAAAAGTCATATCTATGCTGAGATCAGCAATATCCCATTTTAGCCTTGGGAGTTTTCATCTTCTGGGTGACATGAGGTCTAAATTCTATTGTGCCCAAGTGCAAGTCCAGAGAATGAAATGGCACAACTCCTAATTTACATACCTCCAAGATACAAATGCACCATCTTTAATTTTACTACCTCATTGAACAGCAGTTGGAAATGGAGGGGGAAACCAGTCTGTCAACAGAAGAACTGCACTGTGCTGGGAGCATTCTAATGTTAGGAGATGTGCTTGCAGCAAAAGCCTTGACAACTAAAAACACTTGCTTCACAAATAAAAACACTTGTAAACACACACACACACACATTGTTTACCAAAAGTATCAAGGAGACTAGGTATTAATTAGGTCCTAGTTCTAATACCCTCACTACAAGGCTATTTACTATGCCAATATAGAACTTTCAGTCTGCAAAATTTTGTCGATCAGTTTCCATTCAGATTTTTAAGACCACCTCACCATAACCTCACACTACATCTTTGCTTTCATGTGCTTAAGATGAACTGGTAAACCCATTCCTGGCCTGTAACATTTCAGACTGCAGGAACTAGCATGGGAAGAATACATCTTCCCATAGTTTGTTTGCAGACAATGCCTGCAGAGAACTATATATAATGGTAGAATGTTCCTGGATAGCTTTTCATGCTGAAAAACTAACTTTCCCCATAAGAGGATTTAGGGTAGGTATATTTCACCAACTAGTACACAGCTTCAGGCCAAAGATGGGATATGAATGGTATGCCTCTCTCCAAACATGAAATCATCAGTGACCAAATTAGAAGTCTAGGAGGGAGGTGCATCTGGTTGAAGAGGAAAGAGATTGACTCGACCCACATGGTGACCAACATGAACAGCAATATCCTTGTTTTGTGGCCGCAGAAAAGTATGGATCCCTTTGCTATCCCCCAGAAGGTCAAACATAAAGCTTAACATGACGGCTAGTTATTCTTCCTTATGACAGAGAAGGGACTATTTCAATAGTCCCCGTGGCACATGGCAGTTCCTCCATTCCAGTTCTTCAGTCCAATGCCTCCCCATCTCGGAGACCTCCTGCAGCAGCAACATCACTTACTTGGTTCATTTACTGACACCTCTTCTCTGTTCTTTCTGCATCCATCATCCTCAGTTTTTCTTCCCTGTACCTCTGGATCATGGAAACTGTTGAGCAGATCTCCCTGTCTTGATTTGTTCTGCTTCTGCCCCTTTCTGTTGTTCATATTCTACCTTGCTGCCGATCCAACCCTTCTGGGGTCTTCAGGCACTTTTGCTTCTCCGCAACCAAGTTCTATCTGTCCAGTTCTAACTTCCCAAATTGTCTCGTTCTTCCATATCATTGTTTCTCTTCCACTCCTGTCTCTTCCACTTCATTTGATAAAAATTGATTGTCATGGGTTTCAGGTGGCTGGCTAATAAAGTGTATGCTAGGCAGGCACACTGTAATGCATTTGCTACACATACTTTCTCAATACTACTAGACTACAGCTACTCAATACTAGCTGCCTAGATGCGCTAAGCACATCCGATCTCGCCTGATTTCAGAAGCTAAGCAGGATCGGCCCTGGTTAGTACTTGGATGGGAGACCACCAGGGAATACCAGGTGTTGTAGGTGCCTGGAGTAGGCAGTATTCCTGCCAAGAAAACTCCATGGACATGGAGTCACAAAGAGTCAGTCACGACTGTAACGACACAACACACACACACTCTGAATACTACTGGCAGTCTTGAGCCAGCAGAGTCAATGACTGGGATGATGGGAGTTTTAATCCAGTAACATCTGGAGGACCATCTGGTTCCGGTCACTACTCGAGGCGATGTGCTGTTAGCAAATGGCATCCACTGCACACAAATGCAGTTGACTCCAGCCTCCATCTGCAGCCAAATCAGACCACATAACTCGCTATGAAAGCAGAATGCAGCTTTCCTGGCTACTTGCCTTTATCCTTGCAACACCATCATTTGCCCTCTATCCTCTTTTCATGCCTTTTTCTGATCTTGTCCTCTCCCCCCCCCCACAAAACCACTGACAACCCCCTCTCAAAAAGAATCAGAATTTGGAAAGGAAACAGGGGGTGTGCTAATGACTCAGTAGGTCGTACTCTTTCTTCTGAGTCAACACTATTCCAGAATGAGCTACATCTTGTTTGAAGGGCCCTGAGCAGCTGCAGGTGCTCTCGTTTCCAGGCACCATATAATTAAAGCTTGTTGGGTTACTATAGATACCTTAGTATTTTTGTAATGGTAAGTGTGCTTAGATAAACTCAAACTGGTGTAATCATCTGGCATCTTCTTTCTGGATGACTCAAACGGGCCACTGTCGTCTTATTCATTTCCGATCTCAAGCTGCTGTGCGAGGGTGCTGCTGCCATGCCCTGATCAGTTCCCATGACTGAATTGTGACGGTCAGTCCAAATATAGATGATGGGCTACTACCGTATCAATTTAAATACTTCCCTTTGCATTGGCTTCAGTGAAATAGCTCATTATAAGCTTGTGAGGATGAGCATCATGGGACCTTGCACCATTGGGTCGCACTGAGTTACAGTGAGCCCCACTACTGAGCTTCACAAATTATATTCTAGCTTTGGGTCATGAACTTGGATCATGCTCACTAGAAACACTTGAGAGTGGTCTTGTATTGAACAGATGGAATACCAGATAAGGATGGCATTATGCTTAAGAAAGAAGTATCTCCTGGCTTTTCTAGACCATCTATTGGAGTCACCTTTTGGAATACATCTGATAAAGATGAGTTGTAAGTTGACTGTAACTTCCAGACTTTTGATGCATATACTTCCAGGAAGAGCAAACTTTCATAAAGGCAGGTAGTGGATCCTCATTGCTGGCCAACCTTGTGTTTCATATAGCTAAATCATTTATCATTTCCAGATCATGGCTTAGTCTAGCCTTCTCTACCTTGGTGCTCTCCATCTGGATGGAAATCAGGTCCTATCTATCACCCCACCCTCCACAGCTGGCCATGTTGGCTGGAGGGGATGGGCAAACAAAGCCCAACACATCTAGAATGTTTGTTGTTATCCATGGTGCACTCAAGAGGACCTCAGGAAATTGTGCCAGCAAATCTTAATGGTAGGGTGAAAATGGCAAAACATTAGGCTAAAGTCAGACTACTTTCATCCTTGGACTGTGTGATGCCAAACTTTCTGGATTTTGAGGTCAACAGCATTTGTTTTAAAGAAAAGGTGCATCAGTTGAACTTCATGGTAATTTAATGCCAGTCCAAGAAAGAGTCAAGGTTCAATGTTATTGTTGTTTGGTTGCATATATTATTTTTGCCCCCCTCCCATTACTATCACTGTGCCATGAAAACAGCCTCTGACTCCATCTACATCCATTCCATAGCCATACTCAATTGCGTACCACCAGCAAGAGAAAGAAAGGCTGGCTACCAGTGAGTATAAATACAATTATCATTAGAGAGAAATACCCAATAGATAAGAGGACATCTTTTAAAATGGATCCTATTTATTTATTTATTTATTTATTTTAGAGTAATTTTACCCTACCTTTCTCCTTGGAAAAGGACCCAAGAACCCTAGTTAAAATACCTCTCACAACAAACTCAAATAGGCAGGAGTTATTCAATACATGCAGTGCTGAAGTGGCATAAGAAACAACTTTTCCTGTTTGAGTATATTCATTGTTTAATGCCATGATCCTGCTAGATATATTTAAATACAAAACTCTCTTGAACATAGTTATGATTGCAAGCCTCAATTCTCCCCAAAAGAGCAGTGGCAGTTATCTTAAATGTAATAACTTATTTTTTGCCGACTGCCTTGTGCAATTCCCCCTCTTTTCTTCATTTTACCGACTGAAACAGACACAGTTCTTTGTATGCTGAAACGTGCAATTATCATGTATCCAAAAAGGAGGGTATAATTTTCACATCTGATTACAAGGAAAGAGTGTAAGGGAAGCTGCTTCGGTAAATGTACACTTGTTTACAGAGCAATACCCATGATATTAAAATTTTCATAAACATGCAAGACCAGTGGGAGGGTGTGAAGAATGCCATACAGCAAAACAAAATGGAAACTAAGAATTTTCCTTGCTTGGCTACAAATGAAAAATCCGGTCTTTTGAACACAGACAGTTCTACTGTCTTCAGAGGTTTGTGAAGAAGCTCTCTGGCCCGCTTTGATTTCTGTTTATTCAGAATTTAAGACCCACTTAATTCAGTAGTACTGTATTTATTATCATATAGGTCAGTCTTCTCCAGATGAATTGCACTACAACTCCCATTTTCCCCAGCAGGGCTGAGAAGTAATGAGTTGCAAATAACATGACCAAAGAGTTATTATTTTTTAGCAACGAAGAGTGTAATGAAGTTACAGATCAAAAGTGGCATTAAAGGGTAATGACTTGTTGCTGGTGCAATGAAGAGCAGTTTCAGACAATTTTACAATTTGTTTTTCAAAGCCATTTTAAGAGGTGTTTTGATCGGACCTTTCCAATTCCCTTTTTAACCATATTTTTTTTTCTTTAAAGCAACTGGAAGTAAAGGGTAACTCATCAGTCTCTCTGACATTGCAACGAGTTACAAATGTGTGCTGCTTTCAAAACAATATATAAACAGCTTACTCTCTGAAACCAACTTCTCAAGCTCTGGATTCTCAGCCAGGCACTTAATTAAATTATGTTATTCCTGATGTATGGTGTTGTTTGCAACAACAACAACAACAACAACAACAACAACAACAACAAACTGCTGATAATTAAAATAAGTTATATGAAATAGTTTTTAATACTTCTGTTTGCTCAGTTAAACAAAGATAAACTTTTTAATTAGTCTCATGTTTTCTTTTGAACAGCTGCCTTTCCCCTTCAAACAGCATGCCTATTGCTACTATATTTTCCCCCTATTCTTTCCTTCTCCCCTCTCTGATTCTCATCTTCAGTTTTGGTGTGTGCTGGTTTACCTTCGATAAAATGGACTTCTGGGTATAAGAAATTATTTTTGTTGCCATGTGAGAAGAGATGCTATCTTGGAAAACACAGCACAGTTACAGATTGCTTGGTAAGGAGATCAAAGATAAAAGGAGGAACGCGATCACACCACAGGTAAGGTTAGAAAACATGCCCCACAGCTGAAAGTGATACTAGCAACCTTTTAACGTGATATAATAACTGCAGATAGCAGTGGTGTAGTTGCAGGAATTATTTTACAAAGCACTATCCACACCATCTTGGACAGACGTAGACCAGGATTCTCTGACTGGGCTGTCTCTGGAAGGAATGCTTCTTTACTTAGCATAACTCCACTCATGCCTGCCATTAGGCACATTGAGACAACTGCCTTAAGTGGGAAATCGGATGCATGATAAAGGGCAGGAAACTGTTATTTGCTTATTTACTTTTGTGTTTTTGCTGCTCAAGAAAGGAAGAGGTGCTCAATGAATATTCTGCATCATTTGCCAAATCACATGACTGGTTGAGATGACTACTGTATACGCAATGATATGAATGACGAGGGATGCCATTTGTCTTTCCCTTCCTACAAAAAAGGGAGGGGGAAACTTATATTTACCCATTTCAACTTCCCCCAGTGAGAGTTTGAAACACTGGTATTAGTTATCACGGCACAGATATATTTGTACAAGCATGTACAGACAAATCATTCTCCGCGAGTAGGTTTCAAAACATACTTTGCCATTTGCCAGAATGAAGAAACTATTTTCTTTATTCTGAAATCCCCTAGAAATGACGACGGCTCTGAAGCCTGTTTCCAAATGTCATAGTTTCTTCTTGCAGAGGGAAACTAAGATGATACTGCTGCTTAGAGCAATTTAAAATGGGGACCATTTTTACTAGCCTTTCCTGAGAAGAAGACTCTGATGTAAAAATAAAGCAGGAACTGATAGCTTCTTATAACAGTCACCCTCAACATTTCACACCGTCTCTTAAAAATTCTTAGTCGAATCAGAAATAAGAGGTTGCTTCAAACATAGCAAAAGTTCATAGGGAAAGCCAAAGCCCTGCTCTATCAGACACAACAACCATCTTATCCAGCATTCAGTCCTCACAGCAGCCAACACCAGCTGTCAGTGGGTAGCCCACAAGCAGAACTTGGTTGTGACTGCACTCTCCTGGTAACCTTCCCAAGCAACTGGTGCTCAGAGCCTCTGGTACTGGAGCTAGTAGGAAGTCCTCAGGATTAGTAACTAATAAGAGCCTTCTCCTTTGTGAATTAGTGTAATCCTTTTTCAAAGCTGTCCAAGTTGGCTGCCATCATTATATCTTGAGGTAGCATATTCTGTACTTTAACTATGTGATATAAGAAGTGGTACTTCCTATTGCCTGTATTGATCTACAATGATTTGCTCCCAATCTTTTTGTTCTTTCATTGTATGACATGGGTATGATGACTATGGTGTCACTGAAGGAGTGAACAAATATAGTGGGACACCAGCATGCCATCCAGTTTAGGGTCTGATCGATGTCTAATAGGCACATATACTAATGTATACTTCAGGCATGTCCAAACTTTGGCCCTCCTGATGTTTTGGACCACAACTCCCAGAATTCTAAGCTTAGATTGCTAATGACAAAGGACTGTGGGAGTTGTGGTCCAAAATATCTGGAGGGCCAAAGTTTGGACATGCCTGGTATACTTAGATAACAGGTGGTTTTGTTCATACACGTGGTCTTAGTATCCCTAAACCTGTCTTATTTAGTCATCTAGAGAATAATACTGTATGCCATAGGCAATTGTTTTCTATATTAATTACAGTATATATCAACAAAACATGACAGGTTAGCCACATTTGCATTTTTAAATTTTATTTTAGGGATTCATACTTTGACCTTCAATAAATCCTTCTTAGTGAAGTACATTTGCCTTGTCCACATACAGAGAACAAGATTTTTAAGTGAAAAGTACTATATGAGATTAAAAGTCACCCCTCCAGCTCTGCCTGTGAACTGGCCAAACACGAACAACAAATATGGCGACCTCCCTCACAAGTACAGATGATAGACCAATTATGTATGAAGCTCTGACAGTGCTGTTAACAGACAGTACGACTTACCTGGTAGAAGTAACTCATGTAAATGTGGGCTGAACTTCAGACAAAATAGGCCTGTGTGTGAAAATAAAGGCTCTGACTGACTTACAAAATAGGCCATAACCCTGAAATGGAATTCTGCCACCAAATCAGTGTATTTATGCCAGTGTGGAAGAAATTACTTCACAGAGTATGGTCTGCCAGTTTTTGAACTGTGGGGGTGTGCCAGGTGGCCAACACAATTTCCCGTTCCCCACACAACAGCATCAGCACATTCAAAACAACAAATTAGTATGTCTTCAGGACCCCAATCAATGCTGAGAAAGCACTTCAATTTTCACAGAGTTGTTAGACTACATTTGCTCATATTTTGTAAGATGTTAATGTAACTGTATTGATCAAAACGAGCATTCAATGACCACTGGCACCTAAATCTTATTAAAAATAGTCAACTTGAAGCAAGTGACCTGAGAAAGAAATGGAAAATAGTTCAGGGATTTTCTACTCAAAAAACCCAAATTAAATGAGTATCTGTTCTTGATACGTATTAAGCGAAAAGGTTTTATGTGGGCTAAACCTCAAAACATAGAAAAATGCACCTGGGGCCCTATAAGTAACAAACTCAGGTATGAAGGTACTTTTTAAAAATCCCATTTATTCTTCACTCATCACAAGCATGCCTCTATTTTTCCCTCCTGCTATTAAAACTAGGAAAGATTGTGACAGTCCAGTAATAGCTTAGGTTCACTCTGTTGCTAACTGTGCTCAACTAAATATACTATTTGTCCTCATAATATATAGGTGAAAAATATAGCAAATTTTCTGGTAAGCTGCCTAAATTAGTTACGTACAGTCCTGGCAATTACATAAGAGAAGCAGCACACAAGTAAGCTGAGGGTAGTGCCCAATTTCCTCCTGACGTCTTTAGTCACTAACAAACAGGTTTTCCTCTTCTGAACATTTCCACATTTCTCCAGCCAGGTTGAGCGGGGTAATTAAAACACAAGCTCCCAGGGCTGACTTTAACAGTGATTTGTAACACCACTTTGTTCGGCTCAACGAAGAGTCAAAAATATTGCTGTTTCTCTGGGTGATGGGAGAAGTGATACTACACTACATTTTAAGCTGATTCATTGTGCCTTTGCTTAAAGGACCCAACCTGCCATACAGTTTTGCCATAGTTGAAAAGCTGTGGAATGGGGAATACAAGTTAGAGCAAGACACAAAGAAGTCCTGCACAAAGACCGAACCAAGCTAATTTCTACAACCTGTTTGATAAGCAGGTTGTAGAGAGGTCTTTGCATATCTATTATCACTCTAAACAAAATCTCAGCCATGAATCAGATCCCATAGTGGCACCTGCTGTGCTATCCCTGGTCAGGTTTCACCCAGTAAACATTCCAATCTATCCTAGGTCTTAAAGAGAATTAAAGAGAAAACGTATTTCAGCTGAATCTCCAACTTGACTTTATTTCATTTTTAAATTATGAGAATGATGCTATTATATATTATTAATTTCTGCTGTTCTCCAGCTCGGCTGCAGCAGTGAGCTGCGGATGTTGGAACGGTGTAATTATGTTCTAGTAGGGCAGCCATCCGTTTCCTTTCAAAAATTTACAGGATTCTTAATCATGCTGCTCATTTGGGTGCGCAATAGCGAGGATAGCGAAACACAAACATGGCACGTTCGTTTACACAGGAACACCTGCTTCGCGTGATAGCAGATGTCAGTCAGCAAGAGGAACACAAAAGGAAAAAATATATATATCAACAACAGCAAACTCCAACCATTTCCAACCCAGCGCAGCGAAATCTCCCTCAGCAAGAATATAAACGACTGGGGTGTTCATTTGCAATTGAAGGGAGGAATGCCACAACACGCTGGAAAACCTCATTGACTCACTAGAAGGCTGGGGCGAACACAAGGCATTCGTTTCAAAATGGGCACTCTCATCTGCATCAAATTTAGGTGCTTAGATTTCAGAACAAAAGCCTTGATCATCATCACCATCATTCTCTCCACAATACGAGGCTTCTTCTTTGAGAAGCAAAACATAAGCAGCCAAGGTATAAGCCCGGCGTATGAGGCATTCACGTACGGCGATACAATATGGATCGTTATTACCGCGCATAATAGTACACGCTGACCAAATGTTGCATACTAACAGTTTATAGCTGTCAATACTGGACTAAAAGTTGACCTCTGGGGTGGAAATGAATTTTTGAAAACTAAAAAAAAAAAATGATATGGTCAGATGGTGGTGGTGGTGGTGGTGGTGGGAATGGAAGTTTCACTATGTTCGAGGACTGTGGTTCAATGTTTATTTAACAACTGGTTGCTTCATTAACAACAGCCTCTCCTTCCCCTTCCTCCTGGAGTATAGTTAGCACTTAGGAAGTATTTTAGCACTTCAGCGTTTGTATACTCTCTGAATGAGATCCATCGTCAAGTAATTTGTTTTGTTTTTTTCTTCATAAGGATTGTTAGAATTCAGAGTGAGTCCCCGTATGTGGTCTCTGTGTTAAAGATTCCCTAAGTATGCATTGACTTGATACCCTGTAATGGCTTCTAAGGAGCAGTTATGTAGTACTGTGTCAATGATCCATGCATTGAGGACTCCCTGAGTACGCATTGACATGATAGACCGGAACGGCTCTGAAGAAGCCGTTATGGTCTATCATGACAATGATCTGCAGATATTGGCAGCGCCTCCTGCTCTTCCATAAAGATAGTTAAATTCTCTGAAGAAGCTGCTACAGTTGTGCTGTGAGACCCTCCAATCAGATCAACAACAGATTTCTGCTCTACCATTTATCTCTACAGTGCCTCGTTTGCTATATACGATGGCGGGCCAAGAGAAAGTCAGCAAACGAAACGGCTTAGCACTTTGGATATCTGTATCTGTAGAAGTGCTTAGGAGCTGACCTTGAATTCTTTTAGAGCAGTTGCTGGCATCCTTTCTCAAGACTGTGTTCAGAAGGATTTCCCAAGTCAACATGCATACGCTTGCAGTCTCACCCTTGCCTTTAGGATTTTTAAAAATGTAGCTTAGTTCACGACTAGCTTTCTTTGCCCGTTATAAAAGTTAAGATTCATGGTGACTTTCAAATGGCAACTTTATGTGCCAATTTACTGGCTTAAAAGATCCATATTTCTTGTCAATCACTAGTCCATCTGGTTTGGCCGTTGCAGTCCTCAACTCACTTATCCACTGAATGGATATACAGTGGACCCATTTATGTTTGTATAACATAAAATCTGTACAACATAAAAAGTTTTGGAGATAGGGGAAATTTGCTTAACAGAATTGCCCATGGGGCAAATCCGTACAACATAAAAATGGTTGCGATTAGAGAAAACTCCGGTTTGCATGCATTCCAATGAGAAATTTGTATAAAGGAAAATTTGCTTAACAAATTTAATTTGGAATGAATTAATTCCTTTATACAAGGTACCACTGTAGTGCCATTTCTACAACAGGGGTTGTTCTGTAGCTTAACTGACAAAAAATGAAGGTGAAAGATAAGTAGGAGAATTGCTGTAGGAGATTCCTTTTAGATTTCATGTTGACATGGCTTCTTTATGATCAAATATTAAGCAAAACATGGGAACCCTGTTAATTTTACAATTGCTGCAATTGTAAGAAATTACTAGAGACAGAAGAACAAAACTGACTTTAGAGGCCTCTTCTTTAAATTTCTCGATGCTTCATGTGTTTTCCCTTAAACACACCACAATGTAAAAGTCCCCCTTCCAATCTTTGTTTCACATTGTATATAAATGTTCACACTTGAGGAGATGTCATCCTTATTTTAAGAGCAGCTACAGCCTTCTTTGAAAATAGTATGAGCCTTGCTTTTCTGTAGGTTCCTCAGTGATGAAGATGTGAGGAAGTGGGTCAAACTGCTTTCTTTAGAAAGGAAGATCCCAAAATAAAATCAGAACACATAGACACTGTAAAAATTATTAGCTATCTACAAGGCTTCAGTTAATGCTGCCAAGGAAATCTAGACAGCAGCAAAAATCATGTTGCTTAGTGTAGTAAATAGCACTAGGGTAGGCCTATAGAATCAAGAGGAATTTATTGAGTCAACTTTTCTGTTAATTCCATGGATTCAAATGGACCTACTTTAACAGCAACTTACTTTAGCAAAGCGAGTCACAGTGAGAGTAGACAGACTTATTTGAATCAATAGAACTTGCACCAAATTCCATTTGATTTAATGAGCTTGCTCTAGTGCTTATTTATAACAATAAGCAACAGGACTTTGGTCACTTATTCTTAACTTGGTGTGTAATGGAATGTTGCTCTACTGACAAAGTTGCCGAAGGCCTTTAAAAAAACAGACTGTTTATAAACTGTTACCTTTTTTACCGAACCCTGCACAGCTTGTCAGATAGTTCTCTCCCCTGCCCACCCCCTAGAATCCAAAGCAAAATGTGAAGGTAAAAAGAAACCTGGAAAAAAAAAAGAAATGGGATCAAAAGTCAGGAAGATCACAAAAAGTCAAGGAGGGCTCTAGGAAGTGTGAAGATGGTAGAACTCTGTGAAGGGACAATGTAGGGCAAAAGGAATGCAGCAGGGAGATCAGCAGAGTAAGAGCAATGGACCAAACACAGACCAAAAAAGAGAGAAGGACAAAAGGCACAATAAAAACCATTGCTCATGAACATGTCTGGTTTGGTGAACTGACCATTTTCCCTCAGTATGCCAGGGAATAGCAAAGGGTTGCCAACTTGAGAGGAGGTATGAGGAAAATCAAACTAGAAATGATAAAAAAATATTACATGAAAACATTTAAAAAGATATTATAGTCATAAAAGATTTTTTTTAGTAATATGCATTGTTGATCATATTGTACCAAAATTTCAAAAGTCCTGCCACTATCAGAGTTACAGTTTCCATTTTTATCTAAAGTGGTTCTGCAATTGTGATTGTTAAGAATGAAAGACTAGACAGGCTCCCTGTTGGTCATTAGGTTAAACTTAAAATTGTGATATTGCTTTGCATATCATATAATGCAGACCACCTGTTCAAATAGTGGCAGCATCTACAAGTAGGTCTGTTGGCATGGCACTTTCCTAACCTGGTCCAGCATGGCGTCACCTGGGGTGTTGGAACATACAAGCCGTGGCCTACGGGAGACTGAGGTTAGGCTCTTAAAAATATTTTCTGATTGTTCCTGATTGCTTACTGGTGACTGATGGCTTGCAGATCAGCACCAGTGGGTTGACTGCCATTTTGAGGATAAGTAATATGGATGGAAGAAGTAACTTCCTCTGAAAAAAGCATCCACCAAATTCTACTGTGCTCTATTTTCGGTACTATGTGAAGTTCCCAAAAGGACAACAAAAGAGAAAAATGGGGGTCTCCCTGTAGCCCTTGAATAAGCTTGCTCCCTCAGATACAGAGAACATTATTTACCCATCTCTAGATTTGACGCATATGACGCTTATGAAGCTTTGGTCTGAGTGATGCAAAATAGCATCCCTCTTGCATTTGCCTCAGGCAACAAAATGGCTCTGGCAAGTCCCACCCAATATTATGTGGAGAAACGTGGGAAACCATCAATGTACCAAGTCAGATCCGTCTTAACACACTGTCCCTTTTGCTGACTGGCAGAACTTCTGCCAGGGTCTCAGCCTCTGTTCATACCCAAGACTGAACCTGGGAGCTTCTGCACTGAGCTATGGCTATTCCCACCCAGTACACACACAAGGAGTAATACAGGTACAATTAAAAAGATGTGTCTCACTTTATCCAAAGATCGTACATTGAATATTGAATGTAGCATGGTGAAAAGGCTCAAAGTCACCCTAACAGCAGTAGATTTGACTCGTTCCTCTGGTATCAGAAGACTCCATGCATGTACCTTCACTGTGCATGGCATGATGTTAAAGAGGACAGATGTGTACAGATCTGAGGGAAAGGGTGAAAGAAGTGGGAGGAATGTAAACAAACTTCCAGAACATAGGACCCGACAGTAGACTTCTCCTTTTCTCATCTTCTAGATTTCTACATATAAGTTGTCCCTCCAACCCGTAAATTTAGAAAGATTAAAATACACAACTCTTTTCCCTTGGTTGCAGAAGTAAGAAATGAGTAGGCAGTTCCCAAGATGGAGAAAGAACTCTCGTCTCTAGCAAGCTAAACCCCACTATTAGGACCTTAAGGCTCACAAACACGTGGAAATGTGGAACATCACATAGCTTGCATGCAGCAAGCCCAAGTTTCAAGGAAGGGTAGAAAAGATTCATTAACCATCAGCTTCAAAAATCTTGGGCTAGACAAATGGGTGCATGACTTAGTACAATACAGCTTTGCCTCTTCTTTTGTCTTGGTTCGAAACAGATGTGCAAAACTACTGTACATTCTTTGCTATTATGATTTAATCCAGGCATGTCCAAACTTCGGTCCTCCAGATGTTTTGGACTGCCACTCCCACAGTCCTTTGCCATTGGCAATCCAAGTTTAGAATTCTGGGAGTTGTGGTCCAAAACATCAGGAGGGCCGAAGTTTGGACATGCCTGATTTAATCTGTCCTGCTAAACTCAAACACACAGCAGGCCCTGTGAGTTGTGGCTGTTAGTTCCACACCAGTTATTTGGTGGGAAGACTTTTAAGCCACTGGCAGGTGGGAACCATACCTAGGATCACCTGTTATACTGAACACATCTGGCTCATTTAACATTCTCCTCTCCCTTGTAGACTGGCCTTGTTTCCAAAGAAGAGTACTGTTCCGTACTGAACTGTACTGTAAGATAGCTCAGGGCTGGGGAATGTGTGGCTCTTCAGAGGCTCATGGAAGACAATACACATTGTTATTTCTCACCATTGAATGGGTTGGCTGGTGGAACTGCAGTTAAACAACATCTCTGCGATAACCAAAGGCCATTTAAATCAAGTGTTCCATTCACGTTTGGCTGGATGTGTATTTACCTTTTACAGCTACCTTCCCAAGCAAGGACCAGCAATAGCTATCCTTCTCCACTACTCCGGGCATATCCAGTAGCCAATGTCTCAGTTATGATCTTTTGGGTACCTGGTGTGTAAATGACTGGACTTCTTACCCAGCCAGAGATAAAGCCTTGCCTTGGAAGTCATGGTATGGATTTCCCATGGCTCCTTCAGCCTTCCCGCTGGGCTCGGGAGTTGTTCTTCTCTTCCTCCACAAACAGCACCCAATGCGAGTCTACCCAGAAAGGGGACACATCTTACCAGCAACTGACAATCACAACCCTGCCTCCCTTGCACATTTGCATGACCTTCAATAGGTTCAAGAAATGCATCTTTTGTTTCAGGCAGCCCTGCGACAAATGGTGCTTGTCTTCTGTCCGCCTTCCCCTCCCTTTCGGCCAGGACAATGCAAAAACAGTCCTTGAATAGGTGCAAAATCTCTGAGCAAAGTACATTTTCCAAATATTCTAAGCCTTTTAAACAGAAGTGTACAGTGTCGGATGACAGCGCAGCTGCAATTCTGAAGGGGTGGGAAAAAAAGAGAGGGAGAGAGAGAGAGGCTACTGTTCCTTTAAAGCCCAGCTGGTTTTGAGATGTAATAAAATTGACATATTGATTCCTTTGAATTTACAAATGCCTGTTTCATAAACTCCATCTCCAAAGCCTGGGCATCTTTAGAGCACTGTCATTCCCCCCGCCCTTCCAAATGGATCAATTATGTGCCCACGTAATCCTGTTACCTGTGAAATCCATGCATACTTCTCCCATTTGCTGCAGTTCCCAGGCAGACAAACTTCCATTATGTGAGCATAAACAAACAGAGTATTTCCCTGATATTAGAAATTGTTTTCAAAGTAAGAAAAAGCAACCTCCTGGGTCCTTTACTTAGAAGTAAATAAATAAAACCCCAAAAGGCAACAACAGAGAGAGCTCACCCGCCCACCCACTCCTGTCTTTCAATTAACCTCCTTGCACTCTTGGATATGATCATTGTTAGGTGCTAAAAATTATCCACAAACCGATTGGCTAACTTCAGATACCTTAAATAAATGAGGCAGGGCACCAAAGCCTCCATATCTTGTTTGTTTTTAGCTCTCAAATGCTATCCATAATTTCTATAGCAGCCTTAGATAATAATCGGCCTATCTTCCTTCCCACGAGTCACTGTCATTATATTGTTTCTGCATGATCAGGAAGGCTCGAAAGTGATCAGATCTGGAAAAGTTGCCCAAGGTAAATGTTTTGATAATCCCAGCCTTGTATTCCCCCCACCCTCTAGTTCTTTAAGTGCCTTGCAATCCATTACAGCAACGAACCAAAATACTTAAAATATAAACATGCACACTCTATATGTACTTCTGTATACTGAGAAATATGCAACCCCCCCCTAAATACATTATATTTTTATGGGCACATTTGCATCGAATACCACACCAAGTCCATGTGCTCAGAGATTTGGTTCCAGAAACCTTACTCCTTCCTGAATCATCGGATTAAAATGTGGCACTTTTTTTGTGCATCTTCTCCTAAATTCTGAAAAAAAGTTCTGTAGCTAAGCACGGATTCCACTTGCTTTCTCTCTCCCTCACCCCCACCGCCAATCCTGTGCTGCTGCCGATTTGCTACACTTCACTGGGCAACCAGCAGTTCAGTTACACTACACTTGTACCGTACGATTTTGCCTAGAAAACGTTCCCCAAATTATGGAACATTGTGTCTGCCACATGACCTGTGCCATAGTGTGCTTCCCTTTGAGAGGCACATATAGAGATCATGAGCAGAGGTGGGAGCTAAAGGAAAGGAGGGCTGGAATTGCTAGAGGGGTGTGTGGGGTGTAACGGGGGAGGGGGTGTTTTTGAAGCAAAGAACTCTGTACCAGAGGCCTAGTGCACCACACGGCTAAAGATAAATGGCTGAATGTTAACCAGATTTGACATGCTGTACAAAAGCAGCCACCTTTGGTCCCACGACACAGCCCGACAGAAAACACAACAAGCAATCCTGGCAAAGATGTCTGACAGGAATGAAAGCGCCACCATTTGTCATATAGTTGTTACAAAATGTTTGAGGCTTTGGGGCTTGCCATAGGAAGGCGGGGCAGGGGGCGGGTGTGTGTGGGGGGCAGAGGCAGGGCGATGGTGTGAGGATGGGAAACCTTGCGGGTTGGAGAGGGAGAAAGCTTTCAGATTTGCATAGAGGATTTCCACCCCTGCCCCCTCCACCAGAGATGAGCAGTGGCAGAAGCGGAAAGAGCAGCAGCTGCTGCTGCCCAAATTCTCTGATTAAGATTGTTACCCTATACAGCCTTGCAGGAGAATATGTTGTTGTTGTTTGCGTTGAACACTTTGGCGCATCCAAATTGGTAAGACCAGGCTAGGAATCATAGTGGGTCCAAAGCATTAAGGCGGCCCTCCTATGCCGATACTTAGGGAATAATCTCCACTGTACACCGTGACATACCTTTGAGTAAACATATACAGAGCAGGCTGCCTCACCTCCTAAACCCTATGCAGGCTAACTTGAGACGAATTTGACCTATCAGGGCTGCCGTTCCATTGCGAAGGTTGATATCTGCCTAGTTACACATATTTATTCCACCCATCCGACACCTGCCATTTACTGGTCTAGCCGAAGGCTGGGCAGACGTGGGACATCTGGGGGGTCTGTTTTCTCTTTTTATTTCTTAGACTGCTGAGGTCTATTATTTGAGTGTGTGGTCAAACAAAGAGGTATCGTATCATAAAGGCATCACAGAGAGGCAGGCCTAGCACTGAGGGGAAAGGGTGTCTCTGAGCATATTAAGCTCAGCCCACTCAAAGTAATGTTTAGTACCAGAAGAACTGATGTTTGTTGCTGTTGTGAAAAGACTGGGAGTCGGAATTCCTCTAACAAATACCCAACTGAATGTGTGCCTAACCAAGTTCTAGCCCATGTAGGCCTCGATATAAAACTTTTCTGGGTGAATAGGCGTTTCCACCTCAGCTGTTCAAGTATTAAACACGCTTTATAACGGTTCTGGCTTGAAAAAAAATCAAGCTCTTTTTTTAAAAAAAACATTCAGTAAATAGTAGCTCCTTGTTCAGTCATTATTTATTTATTTATTCATTTGAAAGTGAGTCATATTCTATTTCCTGCACCACACAAAAAGTAACAAATGAACAAAAACACGTGGAAATTGTTGACAAAAACAAACTGTACTGGTACAATTCTGTGATTTTTTTTAAAAAAAATGACATGGAAAAAAATAATAGTTCTACCACCAGAGAGATAGACTTTGCATTATATACCATGTATCTTGATTTTTCAAGGCCCAACTACTTGTTTTTCACTCTTCCAAAGTAAAATTTAACAGGTCAAAACATTTTCGATGCATTTGAAGTTGACATGTTCTTGTGAACAGATGAACCTGTTTCTAAATTATTTACATCTAAAAACTGATGGCATTCAGTGTGACAGATCTGTAAAACTTAAAATAGTTTTGGGTTGGTTTTTTTTTTTTGCCATTTCAGTCTAATGCTATCATTTCATGCATATCTACAGAAAGTATTTAGGCTAGTTCAGAAGTGATTGCTAGGTTTTATCTTATTTTTATTTTACTCTTGCAAGTTTTGTAGCCCCTCAAGTTAGTTAGTTAGTTAGTTAGTTAGTTAGTTAGTTAGTTAGTTAGTTAGTTAGTTAGTTAATTAATTAATTAATTAATTAATTAATTAATAATAATAATAATAATAATAATAATAATAATAATAATAATAATA
>JAHTLZ010003547.1:15153000-15164571 GCA_023846285.1 Phrynocephalus versicolor
GAAAGAAAGAAAGAAAGAAAGAAAGAAAGAAAGAAAGAAAGAAAGAATCTGACACACACACACACACACACACACACTCATAGTCCGGAGAAACTCTAGTTTTACAAGGAAGGACATTGCCATGTGCTGGGGGTGTGTGGCAAGATTCCTTCTTTCCAATCTAGTCAATCTTGAGGACCAGATAACAGGACAACCAGCCCACCCTGTTGCTGTGAAATCAGTGAAAGCTGGAAACCAACTTCAGGAGGAAAGCTAGGAAGCTGGAGTGAGCAGATGGCATGGACTGCACCAGATCCCAATCCATGAGGCTGGTTCTAGAAGAAGGAAAGATGGAAGGACAGGCCCCTTGGTCCCCAGGGGAAGTTCCTTTCCCTGTTAGTCTTGCATGTAGAACCTATGGAAAGCAACAGCTGAGTTGGGGGTGGGGGGGAAACATGGCTGGACAGAATCCGATTTACTTGTGAGTAAGCATGACTAGGGTGGGGTTGTATGGTTTCTTCTGTAACTTGGCCTTCCTGTTTGGAAGCAGCTTTTTAATATAACGCATTCAACCCACATGCACAATGCTGTTGGTTGCAAGGTCTGGTTTGGGACGAAACATCCCAGGATCTCCCTGGGAGTTGCAGTCCAGCAAAAGCCAGCCCTGTCCCCCAGTTCTAATGGAATGAACGCCCATTCCAGCTTTTTCTAGTGCTCTTGCACACATTCCTCCAAGGTTCTCCCACAGAACCTCTTGGGCGGCATGCAGCCTCTTGGGCACAACGAGTTCAACACTCAACATCCTATCATCCCTTCTTGTCTTTCCTCCCACCTGGTCTTAACTTTCCCTGCAGATTACCAAAGGCCTGGGACAGACCCTCCCTTTAAGCAAAGCTTCCCATGGAGCAAAGGGGCTTCTACTCACCTACCTACCCATCTCTGCCAGGGTTCAAGGTGCTTAGTGAAGTAAATCTTCCTAAATCCTTCATGGCCTGGGTCATAGGTGTGTGTATGTGGCTCCGGGTGGAAAGGATAGATATAATTTTAAATAAAAACAACTGTAAATGTTGGGAGGGGGGAGCGATTGTGATACTGGAATCAGGACTCTGTGTCCCACGTTTCAGCTGGCAGCATTTCCTACTGGGTGTATATTTATATTTATATTATTTTATTTTATTTCATTTTGCAAAAGAGAGAAGTGAGAGGGGCGGAGGAACAGGCCATGGAGCCATTGCTTTTACATGATTCTAATTCTCTTTTTCTAAGTTTTCTTTAGCACAATTAATCAAGCTGCTTGATTTTGACACTTGTGGGGGAAGGGCTGTTTCTGTCTGGGGTCATTTTGGTGAGAAAGGTGGGGCAGAAATGTATCAAATGAATAAACAATAAATAAATAACTTTAAAAGCTACAGGCGTACACATACTGCTTTTTAAAATGACACAAAAAGAAAAAAACAGAAAAAACCATGTGTCGTTGAGGTCCTGTGTCTCTTACTTAAGACTTCTACAGAAGCCTGGCTATTTGAAAGCCTAGGAATTGGTTCTCCATCCCAACGCAAAACTTCACACCTTTCTTCTTCCTTTTCCTCTTTCCCCCCTCCTCCTCTTTCGATTTGCTACAAAGAGAGGCAAAGAAGAAGAAGAAGGCAGGCAAAATTTGACAGCTCTCCCTGAAAGAGCTTAAATACTTTTCTGTAAGCAGGATCTAGTTATAAATAAACTCGTTCAGACTGAGTGTATTGGGGAGGGGGGGCAGGGCAGGCAGTGAATAGAATCTAAGAAAATCATTGCGTGGTTAATAATAGCAGTAATAATAAATCAATTTTTTTACCTTAGGAAAAGAAAGAGAGAACTTGGGGAGGAATGGACATGGTAGCCTGAAACAAGTACTACAGAGCACATGGTCCCAGTGAGTGAGGAGAAAGCAAAGAAGATGGGCTGCTTAGTTCTGCTTTTGCTGGAAGAACAGGGGGCAAAGGAGAATGCCCCCCCCAGCTCTGTTTAATCATCATCCAAATTAGCCTTGCTTTGCCAACCCCACCGCTCTCTTCCACGGTCTGTGGGGTGGGAAAAGTGGCAGTCTGCCCCTCTTGTTTTATTCAAAGACAACGCCATCCCCACCCCAATGGTGTGACACACACACACACACACACACACACACACACACACACACACACACACACACACACACACACACACACACACACACACACACACACCTTGTCCTCCCTCCTCTTCACCCGGTCATGGAAACCACAATCCTAATGGCATTACATCACACTTTGTTAATAAAGGTGATTAATGGAATCGGAGGGAAATTGGAGGTGATTGAGGATTTGAGCGTCTAAGGTGACAAAGCCTATTCAGGGTTGGGCCCATTCTCCTGATTCTGAGGAAAATCTGCAGTCCTGGAAGAATTTGCTTGGAAGGGGCTGGGTAAATCTGGCTGCGTAGTCCAGGCGCTGAAGAGAGAAGGGCAACATATTTACTTGGAAGCAAGTTCTATTTCTTTGAATACTGTATGTTCCTTCAAAGGAGGCAGTTTATTTATCTGGCCCAATGGCCCACCTAGAAGAAAAAGAGGGGAGTAGTGGGGATTATTTCTGTGACCTAAAACCACCTAAAAAAGAAGTTGACACCTCATTCCAAATGCCAGTACCTGACTGCAATGGGACTCATTTCAATGGAACTTACTTCCAGGGAGTGTGCTTAGTTCCAAATGATTCCCCTGCACTTGGCCATAACCTCATGTTTTTCCCTCAGATATTGTGTTTAGGTGGACTCTGTGGGTCGGGCTCCCAGGCAAGTCTGCTCAGGATTACACTGATTAGTTGTTAAATGGAGATAAATCCCATTCCACCCAGTGGGCCTTACTCTCTAGCAAGCAGGGTGAGATCAAATCGTGCCATTCTTAAATTGATTTAAACAAGTCTTTAATGAGCTTGCATTGGTGCTTTTAATTCCACACCCGCTTATTAGGAAGGATATAATTCCCAAACCCTGAAATCCATCTGCAGATGGATTTATGGAGAGAAATGTTTTTGTTGGGATGCCAATAGGGTATGTAGTGTGGCGGACAGAGCGACAGACTAGAACTCAGGAAGCCCAGGGTTCAAATCCCTGCTCAGCCATGGAAAATCATGGGAGGTGGAGGAGGAGGAGGGAGAACTGGCAAAATCCACACCTTAAATATCTGACTTACCTTGAAAGCCATGTTAAGAGTCTCTTTAAGTCAGTAGGAACACATGGCAACAAATTCTACTAGAAGACTATAGAGCTTTTTCTCCTGGGAAGCAAGTTTACAACACTGGGATGAATATTGGCTATTGCTCTATTACTCGGAGGCAATAACTCCGAAGGATTTTTTTTTTTAATGTGAACTCACTCCCCCACAGGTGCTGCAAACCCTGGGATCTTACATTTTCCAGGAGAGCAGTAGCCAGGTCTTAACTTTTCATGTTCTCTCCCACCTCTCCTGAGCAACCTTCCCTCCAGCCACGTTTCCTTGGGATGGCAGGCATGGGGCGAGTTGCTCCCGACTCCCGAGTAAAACCAGAGGTGCCCGCAGCTGCTTAAGATGCCACTTTAAAGCCTCCACCCTTAGGTACACAGTGGAGCTCAGGTGAAAGCAGAACCTGGGCGGCATAGTGGCTGGGTGGGAAGGGGGCTCCAGAAGGTTCGCCCCAGTCTCGAGAGAGGGGGCTTGAGCACATTCAAGGTCCCCTTTGATTGGGCCAAAGGGGAAAACTCACAAGGCCAGCCCCCCACCCCGCCCACTCCCTCCAAACACCCACATATCCTCTTAGCCGGGCTGTGACCCTCTCGGAGAAGTGCCAGGATTTCAACCCCGGGCAGCCCCCTCTATGGCTTAACCTAGCCTCCGTCGGCAGGAGCAGGGGCGTGTGTGTGTGGGGGGGGGTGGCGATGGCGGGGAAAGACCTGCAGCCCACCTGCCCGCCTGCCCGCCCGCCTGCCTGCCTTCCTTACTTCACCCTATACAAGCCAGCCTGACTCCAAGCCGGCTGGCCCCTTACAGGAGGCATCAGATTCCCCGCAAACCTCTGGCCCTCTCCACCCCACCCCGCCCCCACCCCGCCCCGTCCCTCCCTGACACTTTCTACCTCAAGTGTGAGCGGCGAGTGGCCATGAATAGTACCCGCATGCCATCTTGTAACACTATCGGCCTGTCAGGAGAGCAGAAGGCTGGGCAGCTATATAAGGCCGGTAACTAGGGGAAGCCCAACAAACAGCGACAAACACCTCAGCTATTTGACTCAGCCGCCTCCACCCTTCTGTTCCCCCCTCCTCTTCTTCGCCTTCCTCCTTCTTCCTCTTTTCTCTTCTTCTTCCTCCTCCTCCTCTTCTTTTTCCTCCCCCTCCTCTCTCTCTCTCTCTCTCTCTCTCTTTTCTCTCTTTTCATCTTGGCTTTCTGTTGCAGAATGCAAATCTCGCCTGCCGGCGGGTGAATGGACTGAATTGTGATTAAGAAGAAGAAGAGCTCCTTTCTTTGTTCTCCCCTCAGGGGATGTTTACTGGGAGAGACACAGCGGATCAGATATGAAAGGCATTCAGGTCAGCATTGATGTGAGCGAAAGTGAAATCATACCTAAGGCATTCAAAAGACCGCCGTGTCAGGGGTTCAGCTAACGGTGCATCTACTGTGTGTGTCTTCCCTGGTAGGCACACAGAAAAATAAAAAGCTGTCCACAAACGGGCATGTTATTTATTTATTTTTAAAGCCTGGCCTTTTTTTTTAAAAAAAAAAAGACACACAAAGTTTTTAATTTAAAAAAAATCTCTTCACTTCAATAAAAATTAAACAAATCAGAAACTTCAGAGAGGAAATAAATCACCTTGCTGCCGTCGTGGTCCCCCCATTTCCTTTCTTTTAACTGTGAGATCATTCTAATTTTCTTTTAAATTTTAAGGTGGAAGGAAATCACATTTCTCTCAATGCCTGCCTGCCTGCCTGCCTGCCTCCTCTTTGGAGTGTAATGTGAAACCTTTCTTTCCTTGGTGCCTCCATATGGGCTCTATAGGGCTACATTAGACATCTAATTGATATGACTGAAGGAGATTGGGGGGGAGGGGGATATTTCTGAGTGGTGGAGGGAGAGAAACAAGGCTGAATCAGCCCAACCACTCTCAGAAACAATCTCAGAGAGTAAACAAACAGCATGTCATGAAGGTTGGACACACACACACACAGACGCATGATTTGTCATGCTTCTTATTATTATTATTATTATTATTAATAATAATAATAATAATAATAATAATAATAATAATAATAATAATAATAATAATGGGTGGGGTGAAAAATAAGACACGAGAACTAAGACTGTTGGAAACTGAAATGGTAAATTCATCATCCCCCTCCGGTAAAGAATTATGAAGTTCCTTAAATTCAGATGGGTCGAGTTTCTCCTGCTTAATTATACCGAGGCGGGTTTTCTTAGGCAGACAATATTGGGCTCTCTATTGCGAGCCTGAATTAGGTGCCTACGCAACTCGTCCAAGCACACACAGGCGTGCTTCCAAGCGGAAACTCGACGGAGCAGTGCCCCGGAGTTTAGTGAGGTCTCTTTCTGAAGGTGTGATTCTTGGGCACGCGGTGACTTAAGCAGGGCGGGTGTCAAAATAAAATTGAAAGAAAATGCTGGAAAGGAAAGCCACAGAACGAGAGAGAGAGAGAGAGAGAGAGAGAGAGAGAGAGAGAGAGAGAGAGAGAGAGAGAGAGAAAGGACACGCAGATAAGTGTCGAGAAGGACTTTCCGAAAAGGTTCTCTCTCTCCCCACCTCTGTGCACTTTGGAGCCGGTGGTTTAGTTGAAATTATCGGAAGGCTTTCCTCTACTTCTCTTCCTAATCTGCTTTCTTTGTAACATTTTAACGCTGCACGTTTTCAACTAGTGTTTCTGCCTCAGAGACTTTTCTCTCTCCCCTCCTCTTGTCTCCCCCCCCCTCCTCTCCACTCTAAAAAAGACAACTAAAGAGCAATCAAAAAGGTGTCTGACTTCGCCATTCAGACAATTGTACCCTTGTGAGAATGCCTGGATGAATGGTACAGTGGACACCCCAGCACTATTGACGTTATAAACATGTAAATGAAACACATTAGGGCAGACAATCAATTGTCTGTGAGCAGCCCTGCAAACCTGCAAGCTCCCTGCTCTCTGTGTGACAGGCACAAAATAGTGTCTCTACCTTGGGAAGCCCAGGGGCTGGGGGAGGGGTGGGTGGCGGTGGCGGTGGCAAAAGGGAGGACAAAGGCGGCCCTTTCAGAGAGGAGAAAATGCACCTTAAAAACCTCTGTGTGTGTGTGTGTGTGTGTGTGTGTGTGTGTGTGTGTGTGTGTGTGATGGTGGTGGTGGTGGTGGTGGGGATATAATGGCCCAGATGCTAGTGAGGCCAAGAGATTGGATGCCTTTCAGGGAATCCATACTGTTCTGCTTCCCAGTTTTTTTTTTTTAAAGTATGTAAGTGGGGGGAACAAGAATCAGGAGTTTTTCCTCTCCTGATTCTCCGGTTCCACTGCAATATCTCTCTTCTAGGTATAACCGGGTGCACAGTACAGTGGGCCCTTGTATAACAAACAGCTTGTATAACATAAAATTTGTACAATATAAAAAATTATGGAGATAGGGAAAATTTGCTCAACATAATCACCTATGGGAGAATCCGTACAACATAAAAATGGGATCACTCCATTTTCAATGCATTCCTATGGGAATCTGTATAAAGGAAAATTTGCTTAACATAATTTTATTTGGAACGAATTAATTCATTTATACAAGGTACCACTGTAATTGCAAAACCCATCCCACTGATTCTTCCTGTAAAATCCTCCTTTGAAAACCATTAGATTTTTTTTTCAGGCGTATGAGAGGTGGAGGTGGAGAAACAGACTACTTGGTAGACCCTCTTAGAAGAAGGTGGGGAAACTTTGAAAGGGAATCTCTGATCTTTCTCTCTCTCTCTCTGCCTTCAGGGCTGGGTCTGGACCACCTGATGCGTGGAAGAAGGGCCAGGAACACCCACCCCCCAAATTCGCTGGCCAGGCCCATTGCATCTCCCTTTCTTGGCAGAGGCAAGTGGTGAAAATTGGAGAAGGAGCCATTACATCAGGCCCGGGTCTCTTCTTAGGAGCCCGGGTGATAAGAGAGTCAGAGGGGGAGGGGGGAATGCCTGTCGGCACTAACCCAAATGCCATCTGGGATGGAGGCAATTATTGACCTCTTCGGAAAGGATGCGAAGTTGTTGGTTGGCGACCAAGTTGTCAGGCGACTGGGAATCCATCGTAGGACTCTTGGCGCTTCTCAAGAGAGCTCAGCCTGCCTGGAGACACTTTCCCCAGTTGGACTGAAATATTCAGAAAAGGTTTATCGAGTTGCCAGGTGGTGGAAGCTCCTCTCTTCCACCTGGTTTTTCCCTTCATACTGAGAGATGCTTTTACACCTCTCTTCCCTATTCTCTGCGCTTACACAAGGCGCCAGGAAGGTGCTCTGGGTTTGACTCTCCCCCCTTCCCCCTTTTCTCAGGCTTTGGGGAAGAGGGAGAGAAGCAGTGACCCTTTCTTCAAATGAAGTGGTCCTTCGAGAGCCTTACTGGAGTTGCGGCAAAGGTGGTTTTCGTACTCATGAGGTTGGAGTTCCAGGACTTAGCTCACTGGAACGATGTGCCAGGAGCTAAGGAGGAGGTACCCAATGATTCCCCCCCCCCTTGGGGTGAGGAAAGACCCGAGTTTATTTCCTTCTACTTAGAAAAAGAGGCCCACAATAACTTTTGGAAGACATGGAGAAGGGAAGATGTACAGCGAGAGTTTATGGCAGCGATACTGTATTGCTGTGTTACTCTCCGGAAGGCAACAGCGATGGCTTTAAGACGGTTGCTCAAGACCCCTGTAAAAGATCTGACAATAACCTTTTGGAACCATCGATTACTATTTCACTTTTACTTCTCATTTCTCATGAGCAGGGCAAGAGTGGGGTGTGTGTGTGTGTGTGTGAGAGAGAGAGAGACCTCTGGCCCCACTCTTAGTTTCTACCCCCCACATTGGAGCTGCAGAAGGAGCCTTTTCCTCCCTTTTCCCTTTGCAAACTAAGTAGCGGCAGTGGTGGGAGGTGGGTGGTTGGGGGGGCAGGAGGGAAGGAGAACCCCATTTGGAGCATCAGCATCAGCGGAGGCAACATTTGTGGAAAGTTATTTATTTATTTATTTATTTATTTATTTATTGGATTTTTACCCCGCCCATCTTCCGAAACGGAACTCTGGGCGGCTTACAAAAGCTGACGACAGTGCGGCGGCGGCGGCGGCGGCGGCGGCGGTGGAGGTGCGGGATCTCCCAAAGGCAGACCGTGCGGAGATGAGTGTGTGTGTGTGTGAGGGGGGGTAGAGGAAAAGAAGCAAAAGCAAACAGGAGGCAGCTTGCGGGGGTTTACCTCTCGCTTGGAGGGAAAGGATTCCCTGCAAAAGGGAGTCAGGCGACTGGGAATCATCTGACTGAACTTTCCTGAAAATCCGACAGGCATTCCTGGCTGCTGCGGCTGCGGCTGCTGTTGGAGCAGCGAGATCTCCTCGCCTCTTCCCGTCCCCCTCACACCCGGCCCGGGCAGCTTCTCTGCAGGCAGAAAGCGTGTAGGGAAAGCCCTCCTCTGGCCCTCAGCCCTCCACCCCAAACTTTTCTACTCTTCAGTCTCCCGTTCACTCCAAATCCCTGTCAGTCTCTTTTTCTCCTTCTACTTCACCGCAGGCATAAGGAAAGGACCCACAGAGCTCAGGGACCATGTAAGCCACATATTTGCTTAACACTGGTGGTCCCGGACACACACAACCCATGCAAGGTGGCTTGGTACTATCTTTGGGTCCTTGTTCTGTTTGTGATAGTTGGTGGAGGGGGGGGTAGAGAATGGGGCGCAGGGGGGACTGGGGTTTATAGCAAGCCTGACCCGCAACAAATAAATAAAGCTACACCATCTCTGTATTTGTTTATATCACCAGTATTCAGCTGCCCCCCTCTCACTTTCTAGACATGAATTCTCAAGATTCCCCCACCCCACGAATTTCTTCTTGATGATTTTGATTAGGAACATCACTCCAGGTCACATATTATTGGAGCGGGGAACCCAATCATCCACACCTTCTGGAAAAGGAAACATATTTGCAAGGAATCTAGCAGAACTGTGACACGTGTGTGTGTGTGTGTGTGTGTGTGTGTGTGTGTGTGTGTGTGTGACAGACAGACAGACAGACAGACAGACAGACAGACTGAAAACCCACTCCCGTTCAAATACATGCCCGGCAATTCTAAAAGGGGCTAAATATGTATTGGGGGGGGGGGGAACAAGAGAGAGTGATGAATGCAGAGGCACGGGAAGAAAACACCCGGCAATGCTATTTGAAATTCTTTTTTTTTGAGAAATTGGTTCCTGAAATTAAGAATGGACGGCATATATTACTTGAACGCACCTCGTTCGGCCGTTCTGAAAAGAAGGTGACTTTAAAACAAGCCACCGACACTTCTGTCTGTGAAGGTTTCCAGGCCTTCTAACTTACCCCCACCCAAGAGTGTTAAGGGCAGCAGAAGGAGTACTGGGGTTCCTTTTGCGAGCTCTAATTACGCCTGTTTCCTGTGTGTATATCACAAGTATTATCGCACCACTAATGTCATCTCTCTCGCTACTTTTTTTTGCTCTCTCTTTCTGGTAGAACAGACTGTTAAGCAGGAAACATGGAACGCAGAGATAGACACGGAGATATTTACCGCACCATGGAGGACCAGCTTTTAGAAGATAAGCTAACAGTCTTACCATGCATGCTCTCTCTCTCTCTCTCTCTCACACACACACACACACACACACACACACACGGACATACACACTCACACATGCGCGGGCACACACAAGAAAGATAAAAAGGGGGATTAAACCACACCATCTTTCCCTGCAACCGTGCACTTCTGAATCACAAGAAAGCCTAGCCCTGAAATCATTCTTCCATTTGTTCCTTTAAAGAGCAAGATTCCTGTTTAACATAAAAGGCGGCGGGGGTGGGAAATGTAGGGAGAAACACAAACACAGTATAACTGACACAAAGGTTTTCCCACCCAGTTGATCCTCAACGCCTTTTCCATATTTGTAAAGGCCGGTGTTGGGCGGGGGGGTCGGCGGCGGCGGGAGGAAAGCCCTACGACAGACATTGATTTTCATCAAATCAATAACCAACATTTAATAATAATAAAAAGAACAGAGGAAATGCGGAGGAGAGGAAGGGGGGAAATCTTGGGTGTAATGGTGATGATGTCTACTAAATGGCCCAGCTACCGGTTAAAGGGGTTTGGTGGGGGACAGATGGACAGGTTTTCATAGCCAGAACCATCTTAAACCATGACAGGCACATAAGAGTCAGGGTGTTGTGTGTGTGTGTGTGGGGGGGGGGGGGAGCCCATAGCTTGGCATTCAGTCCCCCTAGGTTTTCCCGGGCCCTCCCTGGGGCCAGGGGGGGGGGAGCCCCTAAAAACCAAAGGAGGAGATCAAAGGCAACACAAAAGGAGGGAAAAGAGACACCGCCGAGTGTCACTTAACCAAAGACTTTCTGCCTTAAAAGTCTTTTAACACTCCCCCATATGGTTCCACACCTCCACAACAACAAGGAAAAAGGACACACTCGCAAACCTACACAACCCTGGCTTGCCGAGAGAGCAGTGGCGGGCGTGTGTGTTGGGGGGGGGGAGCAGCCAGCGTTTGTTTGGCGTGCCCAGGTCCCTTGCTCTCTCTCCCCCCCTTCTTCCCTCCCCCCTTTCCCAAGACCCAGCAGATCCCAGGTAAGCAAATCGGTTCGGGTTTACACAACCTTCCGTCTTCCTTCCGTTGGCCTCTCTCGTGCTCTCTCCCCTGCTTCCGCCCCAAGAAACACACGCAGCACACACGCACGCACACACACCCCTAATCCCCGCTCTCTACGGAAAAGTTGCTCAAAAGAGGGCCGAGAAAGTCCACTCGGGTGGGAGAGTGGGATGGATCGGAGTGCGTTTGGGGTTTGGGATCTGGGGCTGGAGAAAGCGAGAAGTTGAAACTTGTGAGCCAAATAAGAGAGGAAGAAACAAGAGGCAGGGAGGGGGGAGGGGGGAGGGACTCAGGGCCCCACACCAGAGGAGGACAGCGCTGCCAAAATCCGACTCAGAACGTGTCCCAGTGAACTTGTGTTCGCCCCCCCCCTCCGCCGCCTTCCCCAAGGCCTGCCGAGATCAGAGGAGAGGGCAACCCCGCACGGATCGCGCTCTACCCGTATTATTTAGGATTGCTGCTGCTGCCCGCCGCCGCCGCTACTCTTCTTACTATGGGCAGAATGCTTATTATGGCCGCTGCTTCTACCTGGGGAAGAGTTTCCTTGGCGACTCTCTCTCTCTCTCTCTCTCTCTCTCTCTCTCTCTGCCCCCAGCCCACCGCCCCAAGTCCTTCTTCTTCCAGTTCAGATCAAGATTTCTCACGCTACTGCCCCTTCCTCCCTTCCTCGCCCTCCTCCCCCCCACCCCCCCGCCCCACTTCCTAGAGTCTGGCTTAGCGGTTTGGGTTTTCCTGTGTGTGTGTGTGTG
>JAHTLZ010003547.1:15182658-15195519 GCA_023846285.1 Phrynocephalus versicolor
ATCTATCTATCTATCTATCTATCTATCTATCTATCTATCTATCTATCACAGTGGGTCATTAAAAGGGAAAATGCAACTCTCATGGACCAGAGAGACTCTGGATTAAAACCTTAGTCTGCAATGGAACCCTTAGGGTGATCTTGACCTAGTCACTGACCTCTATTAGGTGATTGCTGTGGGTTGGTAGATTGAGAGAAAGCTGGTGAGGATATGTGTATCACCCTGTCATCCAAGGAGGAAGGAGTCAAGGTAAAATAAATTAATCTGCGAAATACTTTCAAGTGAGTGGCTTATTTGCTGCCAGGGAGGTATTTTCATTCCTGTTCTACAGACCCTAAGTTGAGTTTTGCTGTTGAAAGAACATATGTAACTTCCCATTCTGAACGCAATGGGTAAAACGGGCCTTGAACCCTGTCATCTTGTTTGGATCCTATTGCCTGCATCTGCGGTAGTTTTGACTTTCTGCAAAATGTAACTCCTGGTGAAAGTCATCTCCCTTGGTTTCCCCATGATTTCCCCACTAGCTGCACTGAAAAATGACCCATTAAAAAAAACTGGGCAAAGCAAAGAACAGTGGAGACGAAGGGAAGAAACATAAGGTCCGGTCTTGAATTTCTATACTGGATGTCGAACTTGATGACTCACTTCTGTTGAACCATCTGCACTGGCTTCCTAGTGTTGAAGCACTCTGGAGGATATTGCCTGATGGTTAATTTTCCCAGTGAAATATTTTTCAGCACTCATTTCAAAAAGTGTATGTGGAAGCTGTCTGCAATGGGAAGCAGTTCCACTGTTAAAATACATATACGGTACATTCTAGCACATTCTTCATAAAATCCATCTTTTATGTTTCACAGAAGCACTAACATACACGGCCATTCTCCCTTCATCACCACACACATTGCAAGTAACATCTGTGGTGAAATGGCTGGAATTGGGAACCTGCAGCTGTTTGTGCCCTCGTTCTTTGATTAATTAGGTTACAGGCCCCAGTCTGATTGCACCCGGAGGTTTACAGTAATAGATGTCATGCAAACTCATCCATCCATTCTGAGAGTTTCACCTGTTATTTTAAATTACTGTAACTGCTAACTGCCTAGTCCTCATGGGAATCCTAAATAGGGTGTTTGGCTTTCTTTGGAAGATGGAAATGGGCAATATATGAGCGGATCCTTGACATTTTCTAATGCCAGAACTGATCATGAATGCTAAAGGACCAAAGGACCAAGAGATAGCTAAGAAATTCCCCGGTATTTCATTTTCCTGGCACTCTGCTCCTTAGTAATCTGTTAAGTATGTGATGAGCCGAGAAAAGATACTTTTTGCTGTTGTTAACATCCAAAATGGAACATCTCCAAGTTCCTTCTTCTTAAACCAATGAGGAGGGAAACCAAAGCCTGCACAGGCAGGCCTGTCACAAAACTGACTTTATGATTTAGCCCAATCCAACTTCCATAAGGAAGATGATTGGAAGGTTCTCAGTGATTAGAATGCCTTTCTTAAAGAGGTGGTCTGGATGCCTGCTTTGCTATATTTTCAGTGCCAGTTTAAGAGCCTTTTCACACGACCCCTAAACTCCGCGGCAAATGGCTCCCAGCTCCAGAGCTTAAAATTGTTTCCCCACCAGCTCCGGAGTTTACAGAAAATTAAGTGCGACCACGCCCACCTAAGCGTGTCACAGAGCACTTTTCAGGTACCTGCTCTCCGGGGGTGAAAATCCCTGATGTGGATCTAACATAGTGGGTGCCGGGCTCTCCTCGCTTCTGTTTGTTGTTTTTTTGCCCCCCGCCCCTTTAAGAGATCTGAATGCTGCCGGGAACAGAGCGAGACCGGCAGAACGGAGGTAAGCTGGCATTCTTTTCTTTCTTTTTTTCTCCCTCCCCTCACGCAGCCAGCGGCCAGGAGTGTGGAGGGGGTGGGAACACAGGAACAGCGACAAACCCCCAAGATCTCTGGTCTGAATTTAAGTGGCCAGCAGATCTTAGGGGTCGTGTGAAAAGGCTCTAAGATGCTTTGACTGTTCCACGCCTTTTAATTTGTATAATTCTGCAGTTTGCCTTGTGATTTTGTTTGCTGCTTTTCCTTTTAGTGGCCATTCCTGTGATCGTTCTATTGCATTGCATTGGGCCTGAAATATTTTCGTTGCCAGAATCCTACGGGTATTCCTGCAGGATTTACATAATTTGCTGTAGCTAATTGTCGAGGTGCTGGGGCACTTCCCGGTTGCATGCCTGGTCATGCACCCAATTGTGCAACCAAGACGCTCCCCAGCATCTTGGCAATTAGCTGGCTTTCATCAAACACCAGGAGGATTCCAGCTGTTATCTATATTCATTTACACAGCCTGGCTCCCTCCCCACCTCATTTAATGTAGAAGGAAAGTGTCTGTAATCTTCTCTCTTTCTCTGTCAGAGAAGATAAAGGGGGGGGGGGCAGAAGCTATTGTTTTCTATTATAAAATGGTTAAAAGAGAAAGAAACCCTGAAGAAATCACAGCCTGAATGTAGGATGTTAAATGATCTCCAGCAGTTGTTTTATATCCCTGAATTTTAACAACTGTTCATCCACCTACCCACCCCCAGCCCCTGTCCTGTCTTTGTGGGGCCTCTTTCCTAAGCAAACATTTTGCACTTACGCCAAACGGCCTGACTGTTGTGCAATATGGATAAATGTGTACCAAAGGCATTGGGCTGATTTTCCTTCAAGCTTTTTGCTGGATTTTCATGCCCTGCCTGTCCAAAGGTGAAAGGCTAATGAAGACAAAGGAATTCTTGGATGGGAACGGAACATTTGGGCCCAACAAGCCTGCCCTTTTTCATATTTATGACAACACACCTCTCGGCATTGTTGGTGTATCCTCTGACCTTGCTCTCCCACATCAACATGTGGAGCCGGTTCCTTACATTCTTGGTTGTCTCACTCACAGAAGGCCTTAGTATACAGTAAGAACTCAGCAAATGAACTGTTTCTTCCGGAATGTGTAGCTTATTCCTGCATTCCTGACCTCATGTGCCAGAATTTAACTTATGTAGGGCACTGTACCCATAAATGACCCTGGTTAACTGGACGGACAGAGCTCGGGGAAAATAATTTTTTTGAGGGAATTCCCAGAATGCTCCGGCCAGCCCAAACAGAAAACAGCCAAATTCTGTCCATTGTTGTTCAATGTGAAATCACACCACTGTAAGCACGCCAAGGATTATGCCTCATCGGTCTGGATAACATAGTTAGATCAAGCAATTGAGTGTGTGATTCCTGTCTCCCCCGTTGTGTGGCTCACATGCAGAAATGCTCTGAGGAGCACTTCCATCTTGCTGCACTTTCCCCCATTTATTTCTTTATTTATTTATTTCTTTATTTATTTATTTATTTATTTATTTATTTATTTATTTATTTATTTATTTATTTATTTAAGGGCATTTTACCCCACCTTTCTCCTTGGAAAGGACCCAAGGCAACTTACAGTAATGAGGGATAATATACAGTTCAGTACAATTAAGACATATTCAAGTATTGAGAACAGGGAACTGAGGGGCATCCTGCATAATCAAAAGACAATATTACATTAAAGCTACCAGAGAACACGAGCAGTTTAAAAGAGTAAAATTCCATGTAAAGTTATGAATGAGGGAAACTAACATTGAAAACATAGTATCAATGCAATCACAAAGTCTATAAACACAAAGTCTATGTGTTCATGTATGATAGATTCATTTAAAAGTCACATAATAAGTAGTCCATCAATCAGGGAAAGCTTGCCTGGAGAGAAAGGCCTTTGCCTGTTTCCAGAAAGACCACAGAGATGAGGCCGTCCTGGCCTCTAGTGGGAGGGAGTTCCAGAATTTGGGCGCAGCAGCCGAGAATGCCGTTTCATGGGTTCCCACGAGATGTACCTGTGAGGGTAGCGGGATGGAGGGAAAGGCCTCTCCTGATGGTTATAATACCAGAGCCCGAACTGGTTATAATACCAGAGCCAGTTATAACTGCAGCTTCACTTTGGGCCCATGGAGCTGTGCAACAGGATTTCAGCTGTCATGGCAGCTGTAATAACAGCCCTTGATAATGACCTCTGAACTGCAGAGCTGGAAAGGACCCTGAGAGAGAGAGAGAGAGAGAGAAATACACTGCCCCCATTTAGACATGCTCAGAAGCACTCTTGTCTTGCCCATTACCTTTGCATGCCTTAGCAATGCTGCTGTTGTAAATCACACATTAGTCTTAAAATTTATCCTAGTCTCTACATTGCTAAATGTCACACGGACACAATATTTTTGCATTTGTTGCTGTGGGACCTGTCCTGTGATTTACCCTGCGGAACTTCATCAAGGTTTGGTCTCAGGTTTGGTCCAAAAATGTTAGGGAATAGGATTCTGCTGACTTTCTCCTGAACATATCTGAGCTTGTCTGATTTCAGAAGCTATGCTGAACTGAGCCTGATTACTACCTGGACGTGGAGACCATCACCTAATACCAGGGATTTCCAGGTAGACCTACAAAAGCATCCTAGATGAAACCATGGAGAACCACATGCAGAATGAACAGATAATACGGGACTAGATCAACCACTTGTTTAAAGCAGCTTCCTGCTTACCCGTGCCTCTGTTTTAAGATGTTTTATGATGGAGAGCTCTCCTAGCTCCTCCTCCATGTCCCACCTCCACCCCCAGATCAAAAATTGGGGTTGATGTAAATTCTTAATCTTCACCTCCTGAGCTTGATTTTACAAGAAATGTGTGGCAATTTCTTGGCTCTCCGGAGCAGAATCGGAGGGCATCTGGTGGGTTGCTGGAGGATGTAAAGATTATGGAAGCACATCACTGGATTTCTCTCTCTCACATAATTACCACTTTTTATTCACGAAAAATAAATCAGATGAAATATTTAACAAGGTCAAATGTGAAAATGGCAAAACTCTTATCTTCCTCCCCCCTCCCTCCAAAAAAGGGGGATACTGCATAGATGCCAGTAGGTTGTCACAAAAGAGGAATGGCCAATTTTGTTGGAGTTTTATTTGCAACTTCACAATACACCTGTAGTTTCTTTAACTGGGAGGGACTTTGCTGGTTTGGTCTGATTGTCTATTCAGCACAAACCCATAATTATTTCCAGAATTTCAATTCAAAGAGAGCCTCACTCCTTTTCTTCATGTCCCCCCCCCTCTCTTTTCTTGGTTGGAAGGAATTGTCTGCTGTTGATTTGTTCAGTTGGTTGCTGAGTTATGTGTGCAGTAAAGGAAGCAGGATATGCAGTCTGTAATTTCAAAGAATGTTAACTTTATTCTTTTTCCTAAAAAATCACACTTTAAATAGCAGTTAATCAGAAAGAGATGGACCCTGGGTAACTTGTAGCTTTCTGCTCTATGGATCTCTGCACTTCTACTGCACCACAAAGGGGAAATTCAAAACATTGCTGCAAATTTTTGACCTTCCACATTTTGGATTGCAATTCTCATCAGCTTTAGTCAGCAGAGCCAGCACTTGAGGATGGTTGAAGTTGCAACCCAGCATTTGCAAGCTATTTTTCCACATCCCAGACCATTCTACCTATCTGGCATTAGTTCTTTAAGTTTCCAGGGGCCCACACATGTTTTCTACACAGAATTTACATGTCTTCTGTTGCTGTTGCTGTTGCTGTTGTTGGTGGTGATGATGATGATGATAACGACGACGACAACAACAACGATGACGATGTTGCAATTCACACCCCCCGTAGCCATTTGACAAATGTTAAGCTCCTTAAAACATGCTCCTTTCCCACCAGCCCTATTAGCCTGGGTCAGTTAGATCAGTGCTCCCAAACCTTTTTATCGCCGCGGACCGGTAAATGTTTGATAATTTTTCCCTGGCCCGCTTGTTTTGACTTAGTCCATCTTTTCCTTCTGCGAAAAGATCTAGGCCTGCTCTCTTGCTGAACAGAACTCCCTACACACTCTCTCTCTCTCTCTCACACACACACACACACACACACACACCACCACCACCAACAACAACAACAACAACATCAACTGACGACGTCCATCCCCACAACCTTCTTACTGGACCGGAGGCACAACTGAGCCCGGTGACGGCGGGCGGGCAAGGGAGGGAGGGGGTGCGTGACAGAAATGTGTCACACACACAAAAGGCACACGAGCGCAACCCCCCTTCTCCCCGCACACCCACCCCTCGGTGTGTGTCCCCACCACCACCACCACCTCTTCTCCACCCGGGATGGAAGTAGCGGCGGCGGCGCACGAGCCAGCTGGCAGCCCTCCAAAGCGGCCTACAGGGGGGCGCTCCCGGCTTCCAATCCAGGCTGCGTCGCGGGCTTTTCCTGACATGCACCCCCTTTCAACACCCCCTTTCGCTCGCCTTTTCCTCCTCCTCCTCCTCCTCCTCCTCCTCCTCCTCCCTCCCTCCCTCCCCCCCCCCCCGCCGCCGCTTCCAGCCACAGGGCAGGCGGGCGTGGTGGAGGGGCTCCTCCTGCCCCACACAGCAGGGACGGGGGGGGGAGAAGAAGAGCCGATAGCGGCAGGGGGGGGAGCGGCAGGCCAGGAAGGCTCTTCCTGGATGAAAAAAGTGGGAAAAGTCCTCCCCCCTAAAAAAAGAACCCTGGCCTGCATGGGGTGCAAATGCAAAAAGCACCTTCCCCCCTGCGGAATGACAGGCGGGCATCCAGGCTGACCACTCGCCCACCTGCCTTCGTCTTCTCCTCCACCCGCAATGTCCTCCTCCTCCTCCTCAACCTCCTCCTCCTCCCCTTCTTCTTCTTGTTCACGGGTTTCAGCGGATCTCCACCTAACCGCGCCGCCCGCCCGGCCCCCCAACAATAATAAGGCAGCCGAAGTGCTCTGGACCCAGCTGTGCCGCTCCCCTCCTATTTAAGCTGCACGTAGAAGAATGGGGCCGCGGGCAGGTGGGTGGGCGCGTGTGCGCACGCGCTGGGGCGGGGAGGGAAGGGGGTTGCCGATAGGGAGTCGTAGCAGAACGTGGCCGCTCCGCGTCAGGCCCTCTCCCCCCCCCCCCTGTATCGACAGATGCTAGGACCTTCCGGAGTCCAGCGGGACGGTCGCTGCTCCCGTTCTTAGGCTTAGGGTTAGTTCCTCGGGCGGCCCGGTGCCGACTGATCCACGGACCGGCACCGGTCCGCAGCCCGGGGGTTGGGGAACACCAAGTTAGATGCTTAAATGGCTTATGCAGCACTGTTGATCTGATACTTCTGAGCCAAAAATCTGCCACCAGGGACTGATCCTTGTGATGCCATAGAAGCAGGGCAGGCAAAGGGATGAAGGAGAAGAAGGTATGCAAACAAATTTGTCCCACTGAGCCACTTGAGTCCTGGCAGTTTCTGGGGAACGGATGGGAAGGGCTTTAATTCTACCTCACACATAAAAAACCCCCAAAAACCAAAAAAACAGATTAGTTCCTTCTGCAGGGCCGTCCACCCTGAGATTTGTCTCTCCTCCTGGAGTCTCGGAGAAGCTTTTGCAGTTCTCCGAGACTTCAGCCGCTTCCCTGGTACCTGATGCTGGCATGCTCTCATTTCCATGCAAGCTGGTTCATTCAGCGCCTTAAGCATGCTTAATTAACTGTGACCAGAATGGTGCAGAATGCTTGCACAGGTAAACACTTACTATGTGGCCTATGTTCTGCATAAAAAAGCAGGCCTTGGCAGCAGCAGGAAGTAAATTCTTTCAAAGAAGGAAATGCCAATAGTTTAGGGGCCAATTAAAAATTCCTTTCATATTGTGTCAGCCAAGTACTCCTGTCTTGTCTGGGGCCTCTTGCGCTTCTTTATTGACTTCCATCTGTGTTGCCCTTGATAAATGCCTTTCCATGGCTTACTTTTGTCCCTGATTTCAATCTCTGTCCCTTCCTGTTTTGATCTTCCCACCCTCAGCAGTGAAGGAAAAGGCCCTTTGTTTGACCAGGTCTGAGCATCAGCGACCGGTGTCTATTCCCAGTGCTGCTGATGGTGCATTTTTGACACAGATTTGGATCTTGTATTTATAGCTGGTATTAAACCACCACGGCTGCTGGGACCTCTGTAATTCTGATGGTCTCAGCAGCTTCCAGTATCCTACCTTTGATATTCTAATCTGCATGTTTTACATAGCTTACACAAAAGGCTCTAACCTGACTGGCAGTTTTGTGGACTTGTGATGATATTCGCTCTGAGATGGTTATCAGTTCATTAGTGTTTTTATTATTATTATTATTATTTAAATATTATCCTTACCTGCCACTGAGGTTCTTATCAAATGCTGTTTGAGGATTCTAATCATACTTATCAAGCCAGAGCGTTATCCGTGGGAACAGCTGGCAGAAGAATTCCATTTTATAAATCCAGGGTGGCCGGCTGGAAATCAGGGTGCTCAGATTAGTTTTTTTAGTAGGCCAGTTCTGGAAAGAGAGGGGGGGGGGCTAAATCCAAACAAAAATGCTGCTGTAATGCACTGCCATAAAATCTGACATTGCTCTGGCTTCACTGGCCCATTTTCCTAGTGAAAACACTTAACATCTGGGTGCTGGCATGCCTCCTACATGGAGGAACTGTTGGACAAAAGCTGAGGAATCATGCACTACCATGCCGTGCTTGCATTAACATAGAAGAAGTGGTGAAGGCAGCGGTGAAGAAGGCCAATTCCATGTTAGGGATTATCGAAAAGGGGATTGAAAATAAAACAGCCAACATTATACAAAATGTTAGTAAAGCCGCACCTGGAGTATTGTGTGTAGTTCTGGTCACCACATTTCAAAAAAGGCATAGTGGAACTGGAAAAGGTACAGAAGAGAGTGACTAAAATGATTACTGGGCTGGGGCACCTCCCTTATGAGGAAAGGCTAAAACATTTGGGGCTCTTTAGTCTGGAAAAAAGGTGCCTGAGGGGGGATATGATTGAGATGTACAAAATTATGCAAGACATGAGTAAAGTGAATAGAGGGACACTCTTCTCCCTCTCACAAAATACCAGAACTAGGAGACATACACTCAAATTGAGGGCTGGAAGAGTAAGAACAAACAAAAGAAAATATTTTCCCCCAGCGTGTTGTTAATCTGTGGAACTCCCTGCCACAGGAGGTGGTGATGGCATCTGGCCTGGATGCCTTCCAAAGGGAATTGGACAGATTCCTGGAGGAAAATTCCATTAGAGGTTACAAATTATGATGGAGATGTGTAATTCCAGACTTAAAACTGGGGTACTTCAAGAACCAGATGCAGGGGAGTGGTATCAGGAGACAGATATCTAGTTTTATGCACTCCCAGACGCATCTGGTAGGCCACTGTGAGATACAGGAAGCTGGACTAGATGGGCCTTTGGCCTGATCCAGCATGGCTCTTCTTATGTTTTTTTTTAATGTTCTTATAGACAGAATTTACAAAAAGCCTATTGTCAAAGATTTGGTAGCCAAAATATTATTATCTGTTGCTGCCATTTCCACCCACTACTGCTTGCATTCTTTATCCCCTGTCCCTTTTAGAAGGAAGCCGGGGGGGGGATCTTGGGCCCAGTGGGGCTATGGGAAGAGAAGGGTTGGTCTTTGTGAGGGAGAAAGTTCTAAAGACTGTGCCCCCATCTCTACCCATTTGCAACTGGGGTCAGGGCTCTCTGCCTCATCACTGACTCTTTTGCTGATCTAACACTGCTTCCGCCCACTCGAAAGGTAATGGGGAAAATACAATATTACATCCTATGGCACAGTGGTTAAACTGCAATACTGCAGTCAATCCTCTGCTCATTACCTGTGTCCATTCCCAATAGGTTCAGGGAGATGGCTCATGGTTGACTCAGCTTTCCATCCTTCATCAGTTGGTTAAATGAATACCCAGTTTGGATAATTATGTTGTAAACTGCCCAGATGGTGCTCTAAGCACTGCAGGGCAGTATATAAGTTGAAGCAACAACCACTGCCTACACCCTTTCACAAGTAATAATCCAAATGTTCCAAGATGGAGCACTGCCTCCTTCTCTTCCCTACTCTAAATAATATAGTGTGTGTTCATTTGCATATTTATTATCTGTTTTATTGTTCTACATCAGGGCCTCATGGGTGTATAACATAGCTAACTTTAGAAATGTAGGCTTGCTTAGAGTTTGGAAACCTATGCCTTCACCTTGGCTGTGTATATATAAACGACCCAGGATGTGCCAGCCAGGAAGACTCTGCATGTGGTCATTGGAAAAATTAGCCTTCCCAAGCTCCATTCCCTCTCTTCTCTCCATCTCAATGAGGTTTTCCCTGGGATTGAATAATCACAACTAGGGATGGGCACGAACTGCCAAAGCGTTACTGTTTTTTTTTGTCAACCAAACAGATGTTTGGTATGACCAAACAGCGTTGTGTTCATGTTGTGCCCTATTTTTCAGTGCCTCCAGGTGCTGCCTCTGAATGAGTGCCTGCCAAAGGAGGTGAGGCCTAGAAGCACCAAACATCTGTTAGGTCAAAAAACCCAAACCAGTACCCGTTCGGCACTTCGTGCCCATCTTTAAATACAACTTTTCCAGGCCTTTGGAAAAGGTCCATTTTGAGATAGTCTGCTTTGAGAAAGAGAAGGGGAAATAGGCCATGTTTTAAAGGAAAGGTTTCTATTTCCATACATGCAGTCACCCAAACATTGAGCATCGCCCAGTCCGATTTCTTGCCAAGCAACACACGCTGCGCCTTAATGGGAGGCTTTTTTGTTTTGTTTTGTTTTGTTTTTTAAACATAGATCTGTGCCCTTGAACAAACAGTTGTCAGATCACTGTGATCGGATTTCATTACATTCTTCTTTTCATGTGTATAAACATGGGCTTTAGGCTGGCTTTGGGAGCCCTGGTCCCCTAGTTGAAAATGACAGGTACGAGATGCAAGGTTGGCACAGTGGTCCAAACCATACTGGTAGGGCACAGGAATGCTGAGCCTGGCCCAAAAGGGTGGACACTAGCAAAGCTGCTCTCCTAATCATAGTGCTTATCTGTTTAATGTGTGATCTGGTGGCGACTGCATGTTGACCATAAGCAATTATGCCTGCTTTAAAAGAGGCTGCCTAGAAAACTGGAGTATCTGTAGCCCAGGCAGAGAGCTCAGGCTGTGAGAAAGGGCAGCTCCATTTCCTCTTTTAATTATCCCTTTGATTTGATTTCATTCTTTTTTAAAAAAGCACCACCAAACAGCGACGATGAGGAGAATGCTACTGACTGCAATGGCTGGCCCAAACTCTTCCCTATATGTGACTGAATGTATGCCAAGAGTGTACAGAAGGCTCAGATCCCTGACAGAAGGAGTGTGAGCAGCCGTGTTCTGGCACAAACTCAATCCACTGGAGCTGAGCATGTGGAGAACTTTCTGGCGTGTCGTTTCTAAGGAGGCACCTGTGTTAATCTGTTGCAGCAAAATCCAACAAAGATACTGCTGTGATACTTCGGAAACTTAACAAGCTCTTTTTGCTCTGAATATCCACAAATTACTATAATACATTGGTTTAAGAGTGCCTTGGTTTAAGAGTGTTTTGCAAGACAAGCAAACATTTCTTCTAAATTTTGCCTCAATCAACAAGCAATGTCTTGCAATACAAGCACTGGAGCAGGCAACATGATCACAAGTGAGCCAATGGTCTCTCTCTCTCTCTCTCTCTCTCTCTCCTCTCCCTGCTGGATTATGGGTGGTTGTCTGGAATGTTCCATCTCAGGCAAACCTCAAAAGCAGAGGTGGGAGAGAGGACGGGAGGTCTGCCTTGAACCACTCATGAAGATTTTCAAAAGAGAGTGCAAGTAAGGGGGTTAGAGATGGGCACGACTCAGGAAAAAAACTTCGTTTTCGTTTTCTTTTTCGGCTAGGGTCCGAGTCGTTTCGTTTCCGTTTTCGCGAAAAATCGGAAAAAATTAGTCGTTTCGTTTTTCGTTTTTTTCGTTATCGTTATACTGTTTTTTTGGGGGGGTAGCGGGCTCCTGGAGGCACCTCTGTGGGGTGGGTGCCTCCGCCGGCCCGCTATAAAGGGGACAGCAGCAGCAGGCTCCAAGAGACCCCTCAACATGGGGGTCTCCCATCCTCACCTGCTGCTGCTGCAAAATGGCATGCACAACCATATGGTTATGCATACCATTTGCAGGCAGTGAGACCAGTGAGAGTCATAGGGTCATACCTGCCCTACACAAGGCTCTTGTCTCGCACCTGCCATGTCCCACAAAGAAGGGAATCGTACTTGCGTGTAGTGCAATGCAAGTCGATCTGGCTATGGGCTAAGGTGGATTAGGGTTAGGGCTAGGGTTAGGCTAATGACGGGTAAGGTTATGGTGGGCTAGTGGGTTGCACCTCTGGGTGCCTCTCTGACCCACTAAGAAGACAGTCTGTGACGTATGGGTAAGGAGTCAAGGATTAGGGTTAGCGGGTTAGGGGGCTAGGGCAAGTTTTAGGGGGCTTTTTGGCACATCCCAGAAGTCTCAGTGGCCAAGTGGCCATGCGATTGGTGAGATGGCTCCAAAAATTTGCATGGTCGTCCCCTCCCACATGGCTGGCCAGGCCACTGGGCCAGCCCATCATTGCACACTGCGCAGGTGTAAAATAAAATAAAATAAAATAAAATCAATGGAGGACACAGGAGGAGAGGAGAGACATTTTGTTGCAAACTTGCAAGAAAAAAACCACTGCGCTACTGTGAAAAATCTGGCAGTTCATACATTTCTGCGTGTTTCTGACTTGTGGTTGTGTGTTTTTGGACCACGATTTCAAAAACAATATTGCATTCGCCGCCCCATTTTCGATCCCCCGCCCGCACCGCATGGCATGGCGACGAGGCGACTCGAGTCCGGCTGCCCAGGACGGGGGAAGCCGGGACACCCCCCTCCAGACCAGAAACCCCCCCCCCTCCGGTAGGTGCCCTACTGAGTGAGTGCCCTAC
>JAHTLZ010003547.1:15215710-15246959 GCA_023846285.1 Phrynocephalus versicolor
TTCTTTCTTTCTTTCTTTCTTTCTTTCTTTCTTTCTTTCTTTCTTTCAATATAAAGGATGAGGCCGGGGACTGAAAGAACCAGCATGTTCTCCTGCTGGGCACAAATCAGCAAGTAGTGCCTGTCTTTACAAAGGTGGGTCACACAGTTGTCTTATTACATTTGGCAGGATATCCTCTCCACCAGCAACACAGATGTCACCGAGGACAATGTCTTGGCTATTGCAGAACAATCCTTGCTTCTTCCTCCACCCAAGCAGATTTTTGCAGATACACACAGTGTTTAAAAACAACAATGAAAGGGATTCTCTCTCTCTCTCTCTCCCCCTTGCTCCCTCCCTCAAGTGTATAGAAGCTGGTTGCATCTTGGGCATCCCCTGTTTTCCCCACCCAAAAGTGAGTTACTAGACAGTTTATGTTAAAATTCAAGAAAGATCCATGTAAAGAAGAAAACAGTTTTCTTTTGTTTCTTTCTAAAGTTTGTTTTAAACACAGTATTTGGTATGTGTGTGCGTGCGTGTGTGCGTGTGTAGGCGTGCGTGTGTGCGTGCATGCACGCATGCCTGGTTAACTCTTATTGCAATAGGAACAGCGAGAACAGTAGATGACGTATATGAAGAAAATGTGTGTGTGCTTTTTAAAAAACTCAATAATTTGCACTAGAGATGGGCACGACTCAGAAAAAAAGTTTCGTTTTCGGCTAGGGTGAGAGTCGTTTCGTTTCCGTTTTCGTGGGCTAATTTCAAAATTTTTCGTTTTCGTTTCGTTATGTAACGAAAACGAAAAAACGAAAACGAAAACGAAAAATTTTTCGTTTCTCCCCATTTAGCTCAATTGAGTGCTTTTCCAGTAACGAAAAATGAAAATTGGCTCGAAATTAGTCGTTTCGTTTCCGTTTTCGGTCCAGGTTGGTGCTGATTTTCGTTTTCTTTTCGTTTCCGTAACGAAAACGAAAAACGAAAACGAAAACGAAAATACCGCTAAGTCGTGCCCATCTCTAATTTGCACTGTTTAGAAAGCAGATGAAAATGTACAGCGGGGCCTCCATACATCACTCTTTCTACTGCATGCTGCATTATTTATGACATTTCCTCTTGCAATGTGATTTTTAGTATGTTTGCTCCAAAGCAAGTTCCATTGAACTCCATGGGACTTCCTGGCATGCCATGACTAGGCCAAGCATACTCTTCCTGCTTGATCGTGTGCATACTTAACAGAGAGTTATGCAAAGCTCAAGAGTTTGGCTCATTGACAGAGAAGGAACACCTGGTGCTCTGGTCAAGGGGGCTTCTTACCTGCAGACACATAAGCATCTGCTCTCTGGGTGAGACCCTCTCCTGAAAGTACAGTTACAAAGCTCCTTGTCCCTGTGGCTGCCAAACCTCCCCACTGCAGCTACATATAGCCTGTATGCTGCATCTTAATAGCTGAAAAGACAAAATAAAACTAAAAATGAAACAAGTTCATATCTCAGGAATTATGCTTTCCAGGCTGCTCAGTGTATGTTAATTACAGTCCCAAGCAGGGATAAAGTCCTTGCCATACCACCCAACAGTTGGGTGGGACACGTTGCCAAGTTATTGTTAATTGTTTCGGCGGCAGCAGTGGGCGGCCGTGGCAGCAGCCTTGGCTATCCATCTTAATTGTCATCCTTACTTCATGTTTGGTGATAAGGCTCCATGTTCAGTTTAGAAGTGACAGTGCTGACAAGGGCTGCGGTGTGTGTGTGTGTGTGGGGAGGGTGTGGCCCGGGGTTTGTGGTTCTGGAAGGGTTATGCGCTCTGACCTGCTGCACGTTGATATGGGCAGTCTATAAGGGGATTTGGGTTGTCATGGGGTCCCTAGGCAGCTGAATAGAGCAGAGTGCCTGTCCTGCTTTTTCCTGTTAGGATCCTGACACGTGGAGCATTGATGAACTCAGCATAACACTGAATAGGAGCTTTTTGGCAGCCGAGAGACAAGGGCTAAGCTGCAGGTCAGAGATAACACTGCTGCAGATCTCCTTCTGCACACCCGTCACTAGCATGCTGCCTACCCTTCTGAGGGCAGGAAACCGCTCGTGGTTTTTTTTTTTTTAGTGCCCAGACTTTCAGAGGGCTCCCTGCTTCCAAGTCATCAAAAACGGAATTTGACAGACAAGGCTGTTCGGCTGCAATGATGTGCCCCTTTATTCCGGTTATTGTCATTGCCATCACCACCACCACTTTTGCTTTGTACCTGAGAAATCCCTTCTACTCTGTCAGAGATTAGGAAAAGTTAAGGGGACATTTGGATCCCCTCCTCTTTTTCTTTTCATCTCCATTATTCTTCCAAGGAAAAACAGAAGGATGTGACTGCCTGGTCAATTCAGAGCAGGGGGGGGGGCTCCTGAACCCCCCCCCTTAAAGTTTCCCCTTGGTTTTTCCTTTCAGATCTCTCAAAGCTGAGATGTGCTGCAGGACTGCTTTGGGTGCGGGAGAAGCAGTTTAATGAAAATGTTTAAAGAGCAGCTCAGAAAGGAAGGAAGTGTTGGGAAGGTACGTTGATAAAACCAGTCCTCCTGTCTCCCCAGCCCAATCAGGTGAATTAAGTTGCTCGGGTTGAGAAAACAGAAGGGAAACTTTGATGTCTTCTGGTTGGCACAAAGGAGCACCTTTGAAGTAGTTTCATGCTCAGCCAATTTTTTTTTTTTGCATCCCTTCCAAATGCTAAAGAAAAAAAAAAGCGAGAGTGTGAGCATTGTCTTCTGTGAAATGATGTCAAGCCAGCATCCTGTGTTAATGAAGACAATGCAAAAGTTTCTCCCTGGTTTTGGCATTAGGATTAAAACAACATTCTTGCTTCAAATGTTTTGGGTCAGTCACTCAAAATGGCTAGACAGATGCTTAGGAACGGGAGGATGAAAGTGGAGGTGAATCTGTGTGAGAATACAGCAAGGAGCCAAGCAGGTATCAGAGACCTACGAAGAAGGCAGAGAATGTTCCCTGTGCAATCAGTCTGCTTCATGGGGAGAATACATGTTGCCAGCACCACAGGGCTCCAGCTACAGAAGACTAGCATTATCCTTGTGTCTAGTTCCCCCTGAACATTTCGGTAACATTCCTGGCATAGTATGATGATTCACGTCCTATTGTTTCCCATCCAGTTTTGCATTTCTCCATTGATTTCTTAGGGGCCAATGGGATTATTCAATTCATATTTATTGTGCCATTCCTTCAAGGTGTTTGGAAACGTATGAAGGTCTTCTTCCACTTTAGTATCACAGCAACCCTGAGAAGCATGCGGGTGGCTGAGAGCTGATGACAAGATATACAGATTATATCAGAAAAGGGCCCAAATCCAACCGCTAGCTTCAACGACCTGGGCTTCTGCAGGAGTGGGCACATCAGAGGAGTTAGCAATTGATTCAGTATACCTACTTTATTTTTGTCTAGCAATTCTGTTTAGGCCCAGGTTTCCATGGATCCACACTTGACATTCTAAACAAACTGGAAGTTGAGTCATGGCAACTGGACTTTTTTTCTTGTGAGATCGAAACATTTTGCTATTCATCCAAGCAGCTTCAGCAGTCAGCTTGGATGAGTAGTGAAACGTTTCAGTCTCACAAGAAAAGAAGTCCAGTTGCCATGACTCAAGTTCCAAATAACCTCATTTGGATGATTGAGAATCCTTAAAACAGGGCCAGATTCATGTATAGGCTAAGTAGGCTGAAGCTTAGGGCCTGGAAATGTAGGGAGGCCTCCACAGCCCTGCCCCCCCCCCGTGGGCAATCTCCCCTCTCCCAAAATTGCAAACCCAAGACTTCATGCGAGGGCAGGGCAACTCGGGCCCTGTAGTCCAAAAGGCTAATTGTTCTAAACACTGCTCTCACTCTATTATTGGATGGATAAAAAATACTCTTAATGGGAAACCAGGCCCATTGCTGATGGATGGGAACAATGTGAACATGGTACCTATTGGCTTTTTCATCGTTCCTGAGAAGCTTTCTTTAAAAATTGTTTCTCATGGAATAGGCTGAGCGTTTGTTTTCTCTGTGAGGAAAAAAAGGAGATTTAAGAAAAATATGAGTAAAATCTGTTTTAGCCAAAGAGTTTGAAGGGCTTCTGTTCTTTTCCCTTGGATGTAGGGCAAAGAGCGATGTGGGACACTCAATACACTTGGGTTGCTTTTGAAGGAAAGGAAGTGGTTAATTTTCCCTTGTTGGTTTAGGCTAGTTTGTTTGTAGGAAGCACTTTGGAACGACCATTGGATAATTCCAGTTCTCTCTTGGGCAGCTGCATGGGAAGCTTTAGTCTAGTTATATACTTCTAAACTGCTATTCCCTCGTAAAATTAGCATAAATACACCAAGTGACACACATCACCACTGTACTACTGTGCATCTATTAACACTGGCACTTAGAAAGCTCAGGACACACCCCACCCAATCATAACGTTCAAGGACCAACACTTACTTTTTAGTTTAGAGTGATCAGAAAATAAAATGAGGGGCAAGAGGTTCCAATGCCCCTTCCAGCCTTGCTCTCACCATTCAAGCACCCATGTTTTTTTGTACAATGTTTGCTGCATCTCACTGGGCCTCAATTCTTTCCTCTCACAAAGGAAGGCAGTAATTCAGAGAAGAACATGCACTTTCCTCTCATTAGTACATACAAGGTTTCAGCTTTGCAAAGCTTTGCTTCTGTTTAGGTGCTATGCCCAGGCTACCTCCTGGTGTTTGGATTCCCCCTCCTGATACAGTCAACCCTCATATAACAAATGGTTTGCATAACATAAAATCTGTACAACATAAAAAATTCCAGAGATAGAGGAAATTTACTTAACAGAATCGCCTATGGGGCAAATCCATACAGCATAAAAATGGTCGCGAGCGATTAGGGATTACTCTGTTTTCAATGCATTCCTATGGGAAATGTGTATAAAGGAACATTTGCTTAACATAATTTCATTTGGAACAAGTTAATTCCTTTATACAAGGTACCACTGTATATGTTTAGCAACACAGTGAAATTTGGGAAAGTTCTCTCCTCTCTTCCTAGGACTTCACTTTCCTAGAAAGATGGCCTAGAGGGGCAGATCGCAAGAGAAATGCATGTTTCCTCGCCTTACCATATTGTCCCTCCAGACACACAGACTTTCAAGGCTACCTGCTTGAGAAAACATGCATGTAAATGAAGCTGTCACAAGCCCCTGATGACCATTGAAACTTAAGAATCTAATTTGCAAAACAAAAGTCGGAGTGTGCTTGTGTTAGAATAGACATGTAATGGTGCATTTCTTAAGGAAGCTCTACTTTTAATGACAAGTTAACTCTATCATCTACTTTGAGGGGTGAGGCTTTTACCATCTAGCAGATGGGGGAGGGAAAGTTACCAACTGATGTTCATTTTGAGCTATTAAAAACACAAGATGCCAGCCAGATGCAAACAACAGTACAACCAAAAGGGCAGATCAAGTTGCACAGGTATATCTATCTATCTATCTATCTATCTATCTATCTATCTATCTATCTATCTATCTATCTATCTATCTATCTATCTATCTATCTATCTATAGAGAGAGAGAGCAGTGATGGCGAACCTTTTAGAGACCGAGTGCCCAAACTGCGATTCAAAACCCACTTTTTTTTTGCAAAAGTACCAATACAGGAATTTAACCTGTATATAAGTGGCTGTGAAAAGACGATGTCAGGTGCCCAGAGTAAGGGCTCCGCGTGCCACCTTTGACACCCGTGCCATAGATTCGCCAACACCGATATAGGGATTAGTGTGGCCTGTAGCACTTTAATGATGTTTGGCTGCTTGAAGGCTCTTCAAGGAATGGAAAGCATAATAGCAAATAAATAAATAAATAAATAAATAAATAAATAAATAAATAAATAAATAAATAAATAAATAAGACACTTGCTGCTGGGTGTGGTTTCTTTCATCGCTACATCAGTTCATGGCGAAGAGCCACATTTACAATTTGACATAATTCTGAAAGGGTTAGAAATCACATCTGGACCTAAGAAACACAGCCTATTTGTCCTTTAGGGATTGGATTCACTGAAACAGAATAGCTGATCACTTTGTTGGAATTAGGGGCAAAGTAACCCCACAAGGAACCCAAGCAGAGGTTTCTGACAGCTTTGTTCTCGACAACACAAATTTACATGACACAACCAATAAGTTCCTTTGCAATTTTTAGTGAGAACTGGAGTTTTCTTGGGATATAAAGCATACCAGCTTGGGTTTACAGTATCACTTGGGCCAACTCTGATTTCAGATGCCTGGAAGAAAATCTGGAATAGTGCCACCCTCAATATGTAGGTGAGATTGACAGACATGAAAGTCATAATTACTTTTACCTAACCAGATATGCATGCATTCATATTAGGTACAGTGACCCCCCCTGCCTATCACAGGGGTTAGGGATCTGACCCGTGATAATTGAAAATCTGTGATATGAGGATGCAGGTCAGGTCGGGCCTAGGGTGCCATTACGTAGAAGGGTTAGCCAAAGAGAGGTTGTATCAGAACACATATGTGCTGGGGCAAGAAACACATTTGTTCTGTTGTTGAATGCATGTTTTACTATGATCCTCCTGTTGCAGTGCTTTGCTTGTCAACTCTGAATTTCCAGCCTTCCTTAGTGCCCAAGGACCTGCTAAAGTCTAAAGCCTCCCTACTCAGTTACAAAGAGCGCTTCTTTGACAGCTGCTTTGGATGAGAAGCCCTTAAACCTAGAAGCCCTTGAAGAACAGACACAGATAAACACAAACAAACATCCCTGCCTTATACGGTACTGGGCTAGTTGTTGATTCTAGCCCAATGTTGTCTAATCTGTGTGCAGCAATTCTCCAGGATTCTAGGGAAGGAAGAATACTTTATGTTTGCATCCCAGGCTTCTGTCTCCGCTTCTCCTTTGTTCCAGATGTTTGGCACTAAAACTGCCACCGGCCCTAGCCAACATGCCAGTGGTTGGGACGGTGGGAATTGTACAAAACTTGTGGAGGTCTCTCCAGTTTGGCAATGATTATTCTAAATGAAGGCACTAGGGCCTGATTCTGTGACAACTTCCTTGGAGATCACAAGGATTGGCTCCATGGTTTAGATGTCTGGTTGGGGAGCCAGAGGTGGGGAGTTCCCGACTGTGCCTCCAGAGAGAAGAGCCAGCTTATGTAAGCCTAGGGCAAGGACGCCACCAGAAGGAGGGAATGGCAAACCACTTCTATATAGACTCTGCCTTAAAAAAAGAAAAGAAAAGAAAAAGCAACAACCCTGGAAAGGGTTACTATAAATTGGAATGGATTTGACGGCACATAATGATTAAATTACGACTGGGCTGTGGCCCACATGGAAATGAAGATGACTTTGCTCAATAAACAATGAACTTGCCTACTTGCTGTCTTATGTTTTCTTTCATAAAAAGAAAATAAGAAAATGCAAGGCTAGTCTTCTCCCAAAATTTCAGAAGTGTTGGCATTGTTTCGAACTTCAGCTGTAGGAAGGAAGGCCTTCCTTCCTCTATTTAACATTGCAGTATATACAGTACGGCCTTCCTTTCCCCATTAAAATGAGGGCTCTTTGCCATCAGTGCCAGGAAGGGTGGTGAGGGTCAGAAAGCCACAATGTGTGGTTGCCTCATTCGAGCTCCGCAATAGGCAGGCATGGAAATACTAAAGCTTTTCCTTTCAGTCTTCATGGTGCCCTAGTCATACCATCCTGGATCTTTCTTCGTGTCTTTTGCACCACGATGTTTGTTTGCGTGGCTTTTCCTCTGTTTGTCTGAGATATCTAAAATCTTGTGTAAACTCTCAGAATGTGAGGAGACTTGGCTTCTGAACAAACCAATCCTGGGCTGAATGCTTGTGCAGATGAGGTGTGGGTTATTTACAGGGCTAAAGGGAAGGCCCAACAGAAAAGCTGTATTCAGACCTGATTTCCCAGTCAAGAGTAACGGAGAAGGAGGATATAAATGGAATGAAACAGGACAAAAATGATAGCAGCGCAGTACTAGCATTGTGATTTCTCTGTGCACTTGGCCAATTGAACAGAAAGATAATGGCCAAAATCCCATTGCGTAATTGTGCTGGCTGAAGGAAGTACTATAACTTGCAGCAAATTGCCACTAATTAACAAGACCCCACTCAGATTTTTCAATGCCAAGAGAGTGAGTCAGGTAGCTCAGCACATGACCAGGAATCCAACTGGCAATTTGTTCTTCAGCAGCAATTTCCCACTGCAAGGTACAGTGGTATCTCTTAAAATAAATTTAATTTGTTCTATAGGTCAATTTGTTTAAGGAAAATTTTGTGTTACGAAACACGGTTTCCCATAGGAATTCAATGAAAATGGATTAATCTGTTCCGGAGGTTATGGGTCACATCACTTTACAGAAATGTTGTCTTACAAAACACGGTTTCCCATAGGAATGCATTAGGAACGGATTAATCCATTCTGGAGACTAGAATAAAGAGAATAACCATGTCCCCCCCCCCCCGGGTACATGCAGAATGGCTTTTTTATCTTGTGAAGCATCCCATAAGGCAGTGTTGGTGAACCTATGACACGGGTGCCAAAGGTGGCATTCGGAGCCCTTTCTGTGGGCACCTGACATCGCCCCTTCACAGACACCTGTATTCAGGTTAAATTGCTGTATTGGCACTTTGTGAAAAATTAGTGGGGTTTGAATCGTATTTTGGGCCCACAGTCTCAAAAAGGTTCACCATCACTGTCATAGGGATTTTTTGTCATGCAAAGCATGCGTATTCTTGGATTTTTTTTCTTATGAGTTTTTTTTGTCTTACGAAGCATTTATCTTCTTGACTCTTAAGAGGTACCACTGTACATAGTTTCCCTTTCACCAATGTAAATATCCAATAGGGTTTTAGCCCAGAATTACCCATCCTCAGGGCAAAAAATATTTCTGGGTTTTATTTTGAGAGGCAGAGTAAAGTAGCTGCCTGGGATGATTGGTTTGTGTGTGTGTGTTGTGTTAGTATGTGAGAACCAACTTATAAATACCCTAATAGAGATTTAAAAGTAAGTAGTATTAAGGAGGGTTTTACCACATCTAACCCCTCTCCCAGTGAGTTTCTGTGGCCAAGGGGGGATTCAAACACACTTCCCCAGAGTCCGAGTCCATCACTCTTTATTATTTATTTATTTAATTATGTTGTAATTTTACAGTAGACATGTGGGAGAGGTACAAGTGGTTTTTTTGTCAATAATTTGGCTGGCCTTGAGCCCTAAGAGCACAGAATCTTCTCCGAGTGGGGAGGGAGATACATGCTACGAGATGCAGGTTGTAGCTAACTTGCCCAAGGACTCCTCAGCAGGTTGCCTTTTAAAACCCTAGTTAATATATGACAACGCCTAGTAGTGTGACAACTCAGGCCCACAACACAGTACTCCTCCTAGGGCTTGAGGCGGATCTGACAAGGAAAACTCACCCACTCACAAATGAGATGGGGTGGTGTGAGAACAGACAAAATAATTTTTTTTTTACCCAGCGTGCTGTTAGTCTGTAGCACTCCCTGCCACAGGATGTGGTGATGGCATCTGGCCTGGATGCCTTCAAAAGGGGATTTGACAGATTCCTGGAGGAAAAGTCAATCATGGGTTACAAGCCATGATGGAGATGTGTAATCTCCAGGCTTAAAACCGGGGTACTTCAAGGGCCAGATGCAGGGGAGTGGTATCAGGAGACAGATATCTAGTCTCATGCGCTCCCAGACGCATCTGGTGGGGCCACTGTGAGATACAGGAAGCTGGACTAGATGGGCCTTTGGCCTGATCCAGCATTGCTGTTCTTATGTTATTATGATCTTATGACTTGGGGCCTATCCTTCTTTGTTTTGTTTTTGTTTTTGCTCTTGTTCATTTGTTTTTTGTTGAGGTGCTTTCCTGAAGAGCTCTGCTTGTACTATAAAACTACTTTAAAAATTGTGAATAGGCTTCTTCAGGAGACCCTCAAAATGGATATAGGTCTCTGTACTGTTGTCAGCTGTAGTGAGGTAAAAGCTTGAAGTGCCCGATGGCCCCACAAAATACCTGAAAGCCTTAAGGACCCAGCCATAGGTTAATATGGCCATGTTAAGAAACCTAATATTGCCAGTACAAACTCATGAGTTTATGCATGTGGTGATTTCACGGGACTTATAGATTCTTCTACTAAATAGAGTCACCAATTTCTTCTCTCCCAGTTTGAGTGTCTTCTCCATTCCCATCCCGCCACTGGAGAATCTGGACAAATTGTCCTGCGTGTATGCTTTCGGCAGGGAAATGCACCGTGGTTGGCAGGATGTATTTTCCAGCTGAGTGATCTCCTCTCTCCATCTGTGTCAGTTCAGCTGGGTTGCTTGCTTTCCCCATATGCAGTCCAGGCATGATGTAGAGAACTTAATGTGGCCCAAAGAGAAATTGTGATTGGAATGGGAAGTTAAGGCCCGAAATGGCACCACATGAATGCCAATGAATGGCACAACAATGGAAAGAAGGCATCTTTAGAGCAGTGGTGGTACTGTGGAGAAACGTCTACTGACAGACACCCTGGAATATAACGCTGAGCAGGAGTGCTGCAATTTCAGAGTCTTTCTGGGCTGTGTCATACACATTACCCTCCTGTGAGGAAACATATGCATTTGATTCTGCTTCGGCTTGTTCTGTAATCCACGAGGAGGGATAATATTTCCTTCCACCAGTAAGCCAGAACGGGCAGGAAGAGAGACAGGAGGGATCACAGCTCCAGTGGCAGAGGTGATGAATGTGCACGGCCTTCAGAGTCCAGGCTCAATCCCTCTTTTATTCCTACTGGAAAGGTTCTCAGATTCCTGGGCAAGAGCCTTGCAGGAGACACATGTGGCACCTGCTGGCTGCTGCTACCGTTTACTCCTGGTCTGTCCAATCCAGAGTCCCCACCCCACCCCCAATCCTGCTGTGAGGGATACTGTGACTTGAAAAAACAGGGGATGAGTGGAGGGGGCTTCTATGTCAAAGCACATGCTCAAAAAGCAGGGATGGGAAACAGGGCTTTTCATGTGTTACTGGACTGCAGGTCCTGGTATTGCTCAGCATTAGCTCTGCTGGTAGCAGTAACATCTGGAGAGCCATATATTCCCCATCCTTACCATATAGTCCATTGACAGTGGTAGAATGTTAAACGAAGGGGTAGCTGACCTGAGTCCTCACTCAACTATGGCTGCTCCTTGTTACTTAGTCTAAAATGCTTCAGACTAAGGGTCAACAGGAGGTGTATTTCTCGTCCTGGAATCCTTGGAGTAAGGGTAGGATAGAAATGTAATAAGCAGTAATAGCAATAAAAGTTCGCATGACAGTTTATAGGGTGGCACTCTGGACTAAATCAGAGGTGGGCAAAGCACAGCCCAGGGCAGCTTGCTAGGGACCCTCAAAAGCTTCTGATCCCTTTCCAAATAAAAATTGCTTTCCAAAGTCTTTCCAAATAAAAATTGCCAATCCTGAACCCTCTGAAAGTGCAATTGACCATTTAATGGCCATTTCTCATTCTCAAGCATGTGTTAGAGATGAAAAGGTCCTTTAAAAACAACCAAACTAGAAATTATCTTAACATAAAACTAAACAAAATAGCCTGGCTGTTGTGAAAAAAACTCAGATGAAATGGAACATTACATCCTTCTGGGAAGGGAGTGGCCCCCAGACTCTATTGGCTGCTTAAAGTAAACCCAATGAAATGAATGTAACTAATTAGTTATATTAATACAGGTCCTGTTAATTTCAGTGGGACTTGGGCAGAAATAATGGCTGATTCAGCTCTATGTCCTTATCTAATAGGTATAAGCATTAGACTGCATAAAATGTCAAAGTACTGTACAATATCTGGCTGAGACTTTCTTTTTCAGTCACATGTTGGGGTGTAGACGTACCATCTGATCCCATCTGATGATGGGAGGGGGAAAGGGAGATAAGTGCCTAGCACTACTTTGACCTCTCAAAAACCTGCATAAGAGTCACATATCCCTCCCATATTCACATGCACACACATAACCATACAGAGCCCTGGTGCAATGAAAACTCGGTGTAGTTACATAAAAGTAAAAAAAAGGAGGACATTTGGAAAAGGGCCAGCGTCGTAAGTGATGTAGCACCTTCCCTTGCTGTGCCTGGATGTGAAATGGCTGTTTGGTCGGATAGACAGGAATATGTAGAGTCCAGTGAGGTTGTACTGAGCCCCTCACAAGGGTTCTGAGATTGGAGCTTCCAGAGGTCACTTTGAATTTCATTGTGACTTGAGTTGTCAAATTTCCTTGGGTGCTTCTCTCTTTTGCTACAACTGGTGCTAAGTTGTTTTGTTGTTGTTTTTGTTTACTTTCACAATTTCTAACTCCAAAAATGCAAGATCAAACTAAAGTGATTTGTAGGATGACTGATTTGCACAAATGACTGGGCATTGTATAGTTAGACCTATGTAATTAACCGTTGGTTTGGAGGGAGCTTGCTGGTATTTATACTCCTCTGTAAAATTGCCTGTTGCTCAAAAGGCCTCACAGACAAAGGTTTTTGCATGACCTTACGTCTCCTTGGAGTTTGTAGGTTCCTGTAGGCCAGGGCAGGGAATTATAATGCACGATCCCTAAGGAACAGCCATAATGGATGCCTATTGTGGACAAGTTCAAATATAAATAGGGAGGGGCAATTTTCTTCATGTCTACTGTAGGTTGTTCAAAGGAGAATTACAATAGGCTAAAAATAATCAATCCAGGTGGCTAAATATCAAACTTTCCACACTAAAGGAGAGTTTCAGTCTCATATTATTATGGGTTGTTCCCATATCTTGGCATTTAGAGCTTGTTTGCCTCTGTTAGGTTTTGGAAACCACTGGTCATTCAATGTAGCAGTGTCTCTGTGTGAACAGTTATAGGGAATATGGATGTTTGCTCCTTAAATTGACTTTATCATTGTTTATTCAATTAAAACAAAATGTTGTGGGGAAAACTAACTCATAGTATTAGAGCTGCCAATGTCCTCCAGACTGACAGAAGGGGCAGAATTTCGATTGCAGTGGTTTCCCAACATGGGTCCCAGACATTCTTGGACTGCAACCTCCAGAAGCCTTTGCCTTTGGCAGTCTCATCCACTCTATGTCCCACAGCACAGGAGAGAACTCCTAGGTCCCTGAGCTCCTGCCCTCTGAAGATGCCAGCCACAGAGACTGGCAAAACACCAGGAAGAAAAACTTCCAGAACACGGCCAAACAGCCTGAAAAACTTACGACAGCTATCCAAAATTTTACCTCAGTTTTTTTAAAATTTAAAATACAGAAAATTAAAAGAAAGTGTAAAAAGAGAGAGAGAGAGAAGAAGGGAAAAGAGAAAAATGATCCCTTTAATGAAGGATTGATAAATAAGGGACAGAGGCAGGAATACCTTTCCCTCACCTTAGAAGTGCTCTTTGTATTGAAATGGAAATTGAAATACTATATTGTTCCCCTTAAAAAATCTCTGTCTAGTTTCTATATACAGTGTTAGTTGCCTTGCCAGTCTCAAGCTGGCACTGTGGGTTTTCTGTAAACACTGAGCTGAAAAGAGAGAGAGAGAGAGAGAGAGAGAGAGAGAGAGACATACAGTGGCCTGTTAGTTTAGACTCTTGTTACAGAGTTAAACGAGACATGCACACATCACCCTTCTTGTTATCCTATCAAATCAGTATCTTAGATAAAGAATTTAAAACACGTGGCCTGTCATCATAATGCTTGTACGTGGCCTATCATCATAATGCTTGTAGCACTACAATAGATATCACAGTTTTCATACATGGAAATTACTGTTTGTAGGTTCAAAGTGTGACCTCCATCTAAATCAACACATGTGACAAATCTGCATATATGCACTTAGCAGCAAGTCTACTTGAAAAGTCATGGGCAACTGCAGCTTCCTTGAATATATGCATGCAGCAATGTACATGGATACATGACTGCCAATCATACGAATCCAAGTACATGTTTTATCCTTTCTCCTAGATGTAGATACATGATCCGGGAAGAGGCACTGTGACAAGGGAGCAAAACCAGCCATTTACTTTTATAAATATTACTTGTTTTAAAGAACTGTAGTCTTTCTTAAAGAATCAAATGTAGTTGGAACCTCCCAGTTCCTGGATTGTGGATATACTGTAATGTCTGTGAAGATTCGTAGTCATCCAGGTGATGTTGTCTGGAAGGTGAGTCATGGCAACTGGAGTCCAGTTGCCATGACTCAACTTCCGGATGTTTGATATAATGTTGTTTAGCTCTTTGTACTTGTATCTGAAATGTTGGGAACTTTGACTGATGCAAAAATTATGAGGTTCCAAGTCCTGGACATGGCCTGTATTCTTCTCTTTCAGCCTGCCAGTATTTTTTCTGGGTTTTGTACAAGTGTTTCCCACAATTCCACAGGCATGTAAGGATTGCCTCTAGTGCATCTAATATGTGAGAGATCCATAGTGGAAGCTAGTATCCGGAGGACAGTCAAACCATTTGGTAGGGTAAATTTTTGTCTCCTTCACAACAATAACCTACTCCCGCATGCCACCCTTAAATACATAATGCATAAGGGGAGGGGCAATTTTACACAGAGAATTGCAGCCCTTTGCTGCAGAGGCATAGCTAGGGTTTGGAGCTCCCGGGTCAAAATCCGTTTTTGCACACCCTCCTGGCCCCCAACTGCATCTCACCCACTGAGCAAGGGGTGCCCAATCCTGGGGGAACAGCGGGGGAGGGAGAGAAGGGTCCCTCTTTCTCACAACCTCTTCAGGCGTCTCCTGGACAAGGCTCTCCTGTGCAAACCGAATATCGCGCAGATAGCACCAAACAGGTGATCCCCCCCACACAAGTATCACCTCTATAGCATGTTTCCCCCTCATCCTTCCCTGTGGCTAAGGCTTGGCGATTGTTAGCCCAGGGAAAGGAGGAGAGGGAAGCAGGTGATGGGATTCCCCCCCCAATCAGCACCTCCATTGCATGCTTCCCTCTCATCCTTTCCCCAGGCTAACAATCGCCAAGCCTTAGCGGGGTGAAAGAAGGACTGTTGGCAGGATGGCACATGCCTTCCTCCTCCTTCTCTCTCTCCAGGCACACCCAGATTGCTGCATGCCCTGGGACAATGCACTCTTCTGCCCCTCCCTAGTTAGGCCAGTGCTTTGGTGTTCAGCCGTAACCTCAGTGACTTCAATGGTGACATTCTCCAATAAGAAGTAGGACAGACTCTTGTTTTAGAAAAGTCTCCATTGTCCCCAACAGGGTTCTTCTTATGCATGTGGTGACCAAGCAAGGATCTCTTATCTTCATTCTCTAACCAGGTATAAGGCCAGTAGGGAAACTAGCTGGCTGGCAGATGTATCCTGTGAGCAGTCTGTGGACCAAATTTGCTTAATCTCTGCTCATCTTTACAAGCCCTGCCTATCACTGTTATCAGCTCACTAGAGATGGGCCCCTTTTTGTGCTTTAATAAAGGCCCATTGCTCCTTTGCTGATTGCCAAAAAAGAAAAAAAAGAGAGCTTCTATAATACAGATGGTTCACGTTTGTGAAAGAGAGCGATATGAAACCGTTTTGTTGCATGGGTGGCACTGAATTCAGTCTATTATTTTGAACGTGATAGGAAATGATCGAAATAATTCATCACCATCGAAACCCTACAGCTCACATCTGGGGGCTGCCAGAAGTCTCTTCCTTTCCCTTAGAAAGTTGCTCCCATATATATGCCGGGTGTTTCCTCCCCCCCACTTTGAATAATAGAATAGCGAAGTTGGAAGGATCTTATAAGGCCATCAAGTCCAACCCCCTGTTCCATGGAAGAATACAAATCATGGACTATCTGCCAGGTGGTTGTCCTAATTTCTCTTGAATGCTTCCACTGTTGGAGTGCTCACCACCTCTTGAGGGAACTGGTTCCATTGCCATATACAGTTAAGAAGTTTTCCCTGATATTTAGCCGAAAGCTAGATTCTCTTAACTTGAGCCCATTATTACACATCATGCGCACTGGGATGATCAAGGACAGATCCTGTCCCTCCTCTGTAGGACAGGTGTTCAAATATTTGAAAAGTGCTATCATATTGCCCCTCAGTCTTCTTTTGTCCAGGCTAAACATGTCCATTTTTTCAGTCTTTCCTCATTGTTCCAATTTGTCGGCATCTTCCTTGAAGCGTAGTGATCATAACTTGACACAGGACTCAAGGAGAGGCCTAACTAGTGCAGGATCGAGGGAGATGAGCACCTCCTGAAATTTGAAAATTATATTTGACTTCTTTTGAGATCTTGGACATGAGGAAACTGAGACTTAGTGTTATTGGCCTCTGAGGAGGTGCTAAACTGATTCCTCATTAGCAAGAGTGTCTTTTCCTGCAACAAAATTTGGCAAAAGATGCTGCTCCACAGAGCTCCCACAGGCACACTTACTTCAGTGAAGACAGGAATGAAAAACTGGGGGAACTCGTTCGGCCAAAGGGGAACATGGACACACATCCTTAAGTTTAGTCTAAGTCTTCCGTTCCTGAACATAGGTTACAGGCAATACCTTCATAGGCCACTATTAAAAATAAAAAAGGAACATTGCAAGCTTTCTTCATTGGAAGAATTCATGGTGAATACGGTATGACTTAACTTCTGGAATATCATCCAAAGATTTGTGCTGATTATTCTACTACTGGAGCAAGCAAGAGTAAATTATCACATAATTTAATCAAGGCAAAGGATTATACGAACAAGCCCTGCCTTGTATTGTCCACAGAACACTGGGAAAGCATTCATACACAAGAGCATCACAATGATAAAGCAGTAGTAAACAAGGTATATAGGATAAAAGTCTCTGTTGCAGAGAAGATAAGGATCTTTAAAGTCCATGTTGGCCCGATGGGTTGTTAACATTTATTTATGTGTGTTTGAGCAGTCAATGCACTGTACTTCCATTCTTCAGACACATTCCAGTCACCCCCGGAGATTATGTTTCAGCGAACAATAATGACCACTGCCCTCCAACATGATGTTTTAAAAATAATCGTCTAGGAGTAATATTTATTTTAATAACTGCTATTTTTCCTGCCTTAAACCTACAAGACGATAGACTTTATTGGCCTGATTTTTATATTTACATGAAGTAATCGGTCAGAGAACTCTCGTGGGTGGAAGAAGTGGTTTTCCTCACAGCAGCTGCATCAAAAGGGGGATGGACAGGAGGGGCAGGCAGAAGGAGAGAAACCCTTAGAACACTTTGCCTCACGTTTCCTCTTTGGCACATAGGTTGACCAAAAGTATTGGCCCCTTGGTATCCAGGTCACATTCCTCAGGCAAAACCGAAAGGCATGAGGAAACTCAGCAAAAAGACACGGTCACAATCCTTTACAGTCCTTTTGGGAAATGCCTCTTCTTGGTGGAAAAGAAAAGAAAAGAAAAGCCAGTTTGAAATAATTCTGTGGCTCTGTCTAATCTAGCTCTCTGAAATATATACTTTTAAAAGTTTTCTGTTCTTGCCTGAGACCTGTTTCCTTTCTGCCAGTACCTTAGTATCTGCTTTGCCCAGGAGTCTGCTGATGAAGACTTCCTGTTTGTTTTGAGTCACTGTTGAAGTGATAAATATACTTTCTCTTCTGAGAAGAAAGAAACCAGCTGCCCTGAATGAGGAGACAAAATATGTAGAAATTCCACCCAAGAGCCCTCTTATCATGGAGCCTTTTTGAATGCCTACAATATAAGCAACATGGAGCTACGACAAAGGAAACTGTTTATATATTGAAATGTTCCCAAACATGCATGCATATCCTTTTCTTCACCTTTAAACTGGTCTGTAATATTTAAATAATTCTGAGATAAATACATTCATTTCGCAAAAAGCCTACAAACTCACATTCTGCAGTAATAGCTGGCTGGATAAACAAACTGTTTTAGTTGTGGTTTCTTGATCTGACCACAAGCCCTAAATCCTGTTTGGGTTTACATGGTTTTGCATGGACTTCTAATGCTTCTGGATAAACTTATATTTATGTTGTCATCAGCCTCCAGTGTTGTGCTAGCTAATTTTTCTGTATAAGCTTTACTTCCAGGAGATAGAACCTCCTCTCCGAAACATAACATTATTGGATAATATTTAATGAAACAATCCCTCTTTGGAATTGTTCTCCTTTTACTTCATAATTTTCAAAGACGCAATAGTATCTTTAATGCCTTTGCCTTTATCTTCTTATTATCTCTTTTTCTCCAGACAGAGCCCAAAGCATAATCCTACACCCAGTCCCAGGAGGAAGACTCAGATACACATTTCAGATAGGAACTCTTAACAATTAAGTTTGGAATTCAACCTTTATGCTCAGGAATATTGAATTCTGCTATGAGGAATAGATGCATGGTTATCCATAGTAACTAAGCCAAGATATAAAGTTATGAGTAGTAAGGGTAAAAAAAGGCTTTGCACCCTTTAGCTTGGAAAAAAATGACAAGCAAGGGAGATATAAAAGAGGTCAATAGCATTTTGTGTCTTGTGGCAAAAAGGGTGTTGTGTATTGATCTGTATTCCTATTATCTGTAATTGCTTATGTTGAAGTAACTGCCTGCCTGTTCCAAAGGAAACAGGCTTATTGGTTGATTCAAGTTGCTGCATTTGGATCCTCAATCCTATTTGTTCCCGCCAAAAGTCAGCTTTGTGATTGCTTGTAATTGTTCCCTCCAAAATGTATCTTTTCCTAGCCAGTCCTCGTTCCTATAAATGTAGCTCCCTCTCCCCAGTCCCTCAGTCTTGTTCTCTCCCTGAATAAAGAGTTGTTACAGTAGAAGCTGTCTCCAGCCTGCTATGTCAAAGAGCTGAAATCACTTGCTGAAATCACTAAACCCCACGTCACAACAAAGGGAGAATTATTTTTTATGTCATGGTACTAGTACCTGGGTTATCCAATGGAATGGAATCTTTTCCTTGTATGAAAGGAAAAGAACTATGCATTTCTTCACACAGTGCATCGCTTAACTGTGGAATCTGCATACACAGAATGTAGTGTTCCACACTACTTTGAGGGCTTCAATAGCCTCTTAGTCTATATTTTCATCTTATATCTATATAATTGATCTAATATACAAATTGCACCAATATTATATAGAAGGCAAACCTAGTACTGTAGTTTGTTTAAAAAGAAACCTGAGCTAACCAAAGGAGGCCAGTATTTTGAAAAAGTCCATTGTTCCGAATGTACTAAATGTTCTAGCAAATCCATTTGGGCTTCTCATACTCTTCCTTCAACCAAGGAGAAATGACTTCTGTTAACAAATGGCTTCTCCTTTGTTACAAAGTCATTATTTTCAGATGGAACAGAATGCCTCCTCTCTAATGGTGCTTGTTGATTGTGGAAGGCTGTTGCTGCCTCCAAAAATGAAAAAAGTTCACCTCTTTCCATTTTGGAATTTGCTTCTTTTATTCATGCAAAAAGCTCAAGAACAGTTCCTTGAAATGAGTCAGCCTTAGTGTTTTTCTATTTGGATGTAGACATTCAAAAGAAATCCAGTGCAGATTTGAACCTGCTTGCCTATACTGTACATGAAAATTTGGATAGCCTGTTTGATCTAGAAATGCAAACAAAACTGCAAAGCTATCCATTCCTCCATGCTTTTATGTCTTTGCTTCTTTCTTTCTGCTGTCAGCATGTTGTAAAACTGTGTATGACTGACATACCAAGTACACAGAACTTATTTTTAATTGCTCAAATGTGTATACTGTTGTGTAGTTTCACAAAACCATTGGAATGGTTTCACAGTCAATCTCTGAATGGCAGTACACCATAAAACACAACCTCGTATTTAACAATGGAAGCCAATTAACGTATTGAAACTGGAACTCAGCCCCAATCCTATGTGAGAGCCCTGAATAAACAAGAGGATAATATGCTAATAACTGTGTGAGGGAGCTTGGACAATGTATCTGAATTTATGCCTAGGCCTCTCAAACATGCATTTATAAGCCTTCTAACTGTGGGATTTCCTTATCTCCATGAGTGGCTGAGATGATGGGCTGGATGCTGAATGGGTCATACTATGAAACTCAGAATTCAGTGGGGTTTAGAATAGCTACAAATAGGCTTTCTTCTTTATTATATTCCAGAATGGATGGCAATTTGAGCTGTACAGTGGACCCTCGTATAACAAACAGTTTGTATAACATAAAATCTGTACAACATAAAAAACTCTGGAGATAGAGGAAATTTGCTTAATAGAATTGCCTATAGGGCAAATCCGTACGACATAAAAATGGTCGCAATTAGGTATTACTCCGTTTTCAATAAATTCCTATGGGAAATTTGTATAAAGGAAAATTTGCTTAACATAATTTCATTTGGAACAAATTAATTCCTTTATATAAGGTACCACTGTACTTACCACATTTATGTGTGAGATCTAGATAATGTTAAGGTATTTTCACTGCCTCCTCCATCAATTTCCATGAGACTGAATTCATTAAAAACCCTGTGTGGGATCTGGTGCCATGTGTCTGATTTTACTTTATCTTCTTGTTTTACTATTGAATGTGACTTGTTATTCTTCATAGGTGTGTTATGGCAGATAAGACTTTTCACCCCTGCTTTCTCCCAAATCCCCTTTTATGTACCATGTCAACTTCCAGTTGACCAAACTCTTTCCCTTCCTCTTCTGTCCTAAGAGATCTTTCCCAAACTTTCAAAACTTATAGTGATGTGTGTGGCACTGATGTTTGGGTTTCATTGATGAGTCTGCAAGTACAACACCTTCCTGGGGTAGAGTAAGGGTTCATTTTGTTAAGACTTACAAAGCATTTCAAAGAGATGTCCATGAAACAACTAGTCTTGGAATGCTCTTAAAGAGACGCAATTTGAAGTGTGTTGGCTGAGAAAATTCACCTTGTGCCTGCTGGTTTAGCACAATGGCAGGAACCAATTAATGTGGGAAGTTACAACTGAAATAAAAGACCAAAGCAATCCCAGATTTGGAATTATGGAAGAGTGAAATCTTCTCTCTACACCTACCCCAAGCAGAAGCTGCAAAGGTTTTGGAATGTGTAAAAACACCCCTTTTTAGGAAGACTCTCAAGGTAAGATCCACTTGATTCAGGGATTCTAATACATGTGTGACTTAGTCTAGATGCATATAACTCATTATGTCTTATAACCATTACCATATATGTTTCAGACTGGGTTGGCTATTACCTTGTATGTGGCTTACCTCTTTTCTACCATATTAAATTATGATCTGTCCAACAAGTGATAAAAATTGTTCCAGCTTTAAAGTGGGATATTTATTTTTGTTTAAATAGTTTGCAAGTTTAGCTGTCTCTGTTAAGAACTAATTCTGAGCCACAGCAATTGCTTTGCAGTCATTAGTTTATAGCAGTGTTGGAAACCCATGGCACGGGTGCCAAGGTGGAACACGGAGCCCTTCCTGTGGGCACCCAACATCGCCCTTCACAGCCACCTGTATTCAGGTTCAATTGCTGTATTGGAACTTTGAGAAAAATTAGTGGACTTGGAATCGCAGTTTGGGCACTCGGTCTCTAGAAGGTTCTCTATCACTGTTTTATAGCATTTACTCAGCAACTGTAAATGTGCGTTCCCCTGTGTTATGTTAAACATGAAAAACTGCACCTCAGCATTTTATTATTTAGATATATATTCGTATTTTGCTGTTTCTGATTCAGGCATGTGCCTGTAGATGTAAGTGAAACAAATAATTGCTATGGAAATGAATAATCTACTAGTCTACGTCTCCCATGAGAGAAGGGGTAAGTCAAAGGGCGTCTTTATAGGGCGGAAAAAATTATCAAGAATAATAAAGAGCTGAACAAATTCTTGTCCATTTTATTTTCCAGTGCACAAGTAGCACTTTCTAGGGGATGAATTGGGCCCTTTAATTGTTTTCTATGACTGCACAGAAAGCCATCCCAACTGACCATTGATGTTTCTCTCTGTTGCAGGTTAGGCGCCATCACCTCATCTTTCTCTTTCTCTTTCTCTGAGAGGTCAAGTGAATCCCATCATGGTGCGAGGTAGCCACCAGATTTGGCTAGATTCATATCAGCAACAAAAAGAGTCAAGACGGACAGTAATACATCCTGCAGCGTGTTGTCTTTGCTAGATGTCTGTCAAAATTTTTGCCCCTTGTGGGCTACGGTTCCAACACAAGAATGTGTCCCACTTTGTAAAGTGGTGTTTTTGACAGCCCCAAAGGTACTCTGGAGGTTTCTGAATATCTGAGTTGTTTCTGGCAGATTACCTGTCGGTAACCCACGAGCTCTGGTGGGCCTTCGCATTCTTCCACGAAAGTATTTTGAGGGCACGGCGGAGGCTTACCTGAACCATACGTAAAAAGGTTGGGCGCTGAGGACTGTTAAAAGGGTTGGGAAACAGCCCTACAGGTACAGCAAAGGTACTTGTTTCCAAAACAGCCCATAGTGCAGTAATGCCATTCCTCAAGTCCTACCTTGTTATCAGAAGGATCTGAAAAAAATTCAGAGACCTACTGTAGTAGATTTCTCTAAAGCTCATTAAACATTATGCTGTCAGTGGCATTAGATAGGAGTTGCACAAATGAGTCCTTTTCTGAGCATAAAAGATAAGAGCTCCTTCTCAGCTCTTAAATTTGTTCTCAGTATGGGAAGAAGAGAGCAGATGTTGTGTTCACACATAAAAATCCACTGCTTTCTGGACTCCCCTCCCCCTCCCATGCACTTCCCATTATAGCTCTTGTACATTGGGAATTATAAATGCAGAAAGAAAGTCAGAATATGAATCCTGCAAAACCTCAGTGTTTTCCTTAAGCAAGCAATATTTGCCTTTCTCAGTCATGACGTGTTGAGTTCTCTCTCTCTCTCTTTCTCTGAGAAAACGTCTCTTTTGTAGAGACAGCGTCTTGTCTCTGTGCAATGTTCTTCTCAAACTTTCCAGTGTAGCAAACTCTTGGCTGTAACTAACAAACAAGCCAGGCAGCAGGTCACGGGTTGCTGCTGTAGGTTTGCTCTGGTGGCAGGCGGTGGGGCGGTAGAGCTGGGTGGGGAGGGGAGGGAACAAGAGGGGAGTTCAGGTTGCTGACACAGCTGAAATCAGACAAAACATTCTGGCTTTGTACTTCTCAAAAGCCTGTTTTAGAAAATTGCTCAAGTTGTTCTTAACAGAACCACCCACCTTCCCTTTCTGGTCCTGACATTGTGTAATAATAGATAATGTTGACATATGCTCCCCGCTGGTCAGAAATGCTATACTTCTGTGAAAGGTAACATTTTTAAGAAATGACAAAATGTATTTGGCTTGGACAAGACATGAATTATTTGACGAAGTGCACAATGTGGGATATTATGGGAGTAAAAGGTTTGCCGTCGGAGTGGTGGGAGAAAGTTTGTTGGGACATTAAAAGCAGCCATAGGTCTGTTTAGGTTTTTTTTTGGCCGGTTCAAGAGGTCCTGGCATAGTCTCAAAACTCGTGTGTCCTCAGGAATTTAAAAGAAACATTTGCAGTATGTACGAAGAATAGCTGTCTCTAGCAGGAGAGAGAACAAATTTTCAAAATGACTATTTGAAGATTTTCTCAAGGCGGGATCATAGAATATGGCTTTTGAGTGACACCCCCCACCAAACAACTCCTCTGGCTACTTTTTATAGATTAGCATTTACATTTTGGTAACTTAAAAAACAAGAAAGGAGGGAGGAAGAAATTTAAGTATATTTCTAGTTAGACAAATATGTACAAAAATAGGAAATGAGGAAGAGGGGTTAAACTGTGTTAACTATAAACAGTTTGAAGAAGCAAATGGGTAGCAAGGAAAAGTCAAAGAGCAGCAATTATATATAAAGAATTACCAAGTACTGAGGTTGTAAGGGCTCCTGTGCTTTTAAGAACTGGGGTTACTCGCTTCTCTCATTCTGCATAGTTCACTGGTGGAATGGAAAAAGTATTTTGGGTCCACTCTGCAAAGTAGTCCTGACTTTTTGGGTGCTTAACTTCAGTGAAAGGGATGACTGTACAGACTTGTTCTCTGCTTCTTCACCCACTAGCTTTCTGCCTCAGTGAACTTCGTGTTTTCAACTGATGATGCCTCCCTTGAAGGAACAGCTTTGTTGGGTAGTGAGCTATGGTTCTTCTCTTTGTAGAGAAAAATCTGCATATATATTTAGAGGTGCTCTCCTTTATTGCTAGGGGTGATACAATGGCTAGAATCCTATTACACAATTTTACACGGCACAGCTCTGATGATGCCATCAAACATGGCTGTTTGGCACCCCTGAATCTGGAGAGAGAACATAGGAACCTTTCAATTCCCCGCCTGCCCTCAAATGAGTGTGGCTGCTGATATTATCAGAGTTGCATGGCATGAAGTTGCACAACAGGAATCTGGCCAGTGGGAGCCCTGATTTCTGTTAGCCCTGTGTCTGAAATACCATCTTGTATTGTTGTATGTAGATATACATGCATGCATGCAAGCACGCGCGTGCACACACACACACACACACACACACACACACAGAGAGAGAGAGAGAGAGAGAGAGAGAGAGAGAGAGGAGTTGACTAAGGGGAAATGTAAAGAATTGTTCTTTGGATGAACCACAAATATAATTATGTCAGATCACAAGGATAGCACATGATATTGGAGAGACACAGGAGAGAGGCTGCCTTGCATCCCTCTGTGGTTTTCTTTAGGCATGATACTCATCCATAGTCTTCTGTTGCTCATCACTAGCCATGGGTGTGAAATCTGGACAGTAAGGAAAGCTGACAGGGAAAAATATGATTTTTTTTCCCAATATGGTACTTCAAGAGAGCTTTACAGATATGCTGGCGTGCGATGAAGTTTTTATTTATTTATTTATTTATTTATTTTGAATATTTTACCCCACCTTTCTCCTTGGAAAAGGACCCAAGGTGGCTTACAATAATGAGGGACAATATACAGTCCAGGACATTTAAGACATATTCAGGTTAAGAACACGGAGTTTGGAGAGGCATCTTAGAACATTAAAAGATAACACTAGAGCTACAAAGAGCACACAAAAATTTAAAAAAATCAATTATGAGGGGTGGAAAGTAACATGGAGAACACTGGTGTTCTTATAAAACCAGTCAATGCAATCATGCATGGTAATCCATGTAAAGTCACATAGTAGGTAGTCCCTCATTCAGGGAAAGCTTACCTGAAGAGGAAGGTCTTTGCCTGCTTCCAGAAAGACAGCAGAGAGCCGGCAACCAAATCAAGCCTGAACTATCTCTGAAGGCAAAAACGTTGAAACTGTGGCTGTCCTATCTTGGGCACTTAATGAGAAGGCAAGAGTCTATGGAAAAGACATAATACTGGGAAAGGTGGAAGGCAGCAGAAAAAGGAGAAGACCAATAGGAAATGGACTGCAATGCACTTAATGGAGGCTACAAGATTAAGTTCATGAAAGTTGAGCAGGCACTTGAGGACAGGACATTTTGGAGGTTGCTCATTCATATGGTTGTCATAGGTGGGAGGCAAATTGATGGCTCAGTGGAGCTAAAGCTGGGACTTTGGTTGCCCACAGTGCATGCCGGAAGAGTTAGCCCGTGGACCTTGGGCAAGCTATGCAGTCCCAGGATGTCCCCAGAAGAATATAAACAACAATAATAGAGTGTCGTCATCAAGTTGATTCCGGGCAGGGTGTTTTTGCTTGGTGGTCTTGGCTTCCAGAGATATTTTTGGTTTGACTCTGTCTAGGGCTGATACTTCACGCCCATCTCATTGCTGTTCGCGGTCCCACTGGGGACCGGTATGAAGAAATCTAACCGCACGTCCATTGCGGGACTAGGGGAGTTCGTCCTGACCACACCCCCTGAACTGCGATCTAAGTGGGGTGAGAGATTCCCCTCCATGGCCTTGGGAATATCCTCATCTTGCTTCTCATTCCAATAGGAGTGCCCGTGAGGTAAGGCTCCTAACGCAATGCGTCATTCTCCATTTAGTGTCAGGAGCGTGAAGTGCCATTCACCAGTACATTCCCTATGGAGTCAACAACACAGTGCAGAGAGATTAAAAGACAAATGTCTCAAACTTAGCTCCCTAATGCATTGAAGGCAAGGCTTTGGAGAATCGAAACATCGAAAAACAGAAGGTCGGGCCGAAAAAAAACCCCCGGAGAACAAAGGTATGGAATTTCACATCTCATCACGGAACGAGGACGTGCGGAAACAGTCATGCCGGTATCATCAATCACGCCCATGCGTACACCGGAACAGGGACAGAACTGCAAGAAGACCATGTGACCGCAACCGACATCAACATGCAACAAACTTCCTCCTGGGATGAGAGTGGACGTGAAGTAACTGTCTAGGACTTTCTTGTTTGTCGACTTCACAGTCCATGGGATGCGTAGTAGTCATTTCCAGCACCACAATTTAAATACTGTACCTCTGTCTTCCTTAATGTCCCAGTTTCACAGTCGTATAAGGAAGTTCACCTTAGGCACCATAAGTCCTTGACAGGATTCTGGCCAATAATAATAAATCCAGTAACAAGCAATCAGATGTCTGTATGTGTCAACCCAAAAATACTTCCTGAGACGGTTGCCTTGCTCCTGCTAATGGTGAGGTTGTCTAAAACCAGGCCTGTTTGCTTGCCGCATCACATGGATTCAGAAGAATTCTTCAAAGAAAAGCAGGCCAAATTAATTTGTTTGTCCTAACAGGACATTAATAGCAACCTTTCTGCTACGTTTACCTGGTGGACCAATGTGCCTTTCAGATGCCATGTGAGGGGAAGGGTGTGTCTAGAGTGATCTCTGATGCTTTCAAGAGGCAAACAGACAAAGGTTTGCATAACTGAGACCAGAATGCCTTCCTTCATTGCTAACTTTATAACTGCCTTTTTTGTGCTCATGAGCAGTTTTCATGCTTGCCAAAAAGACGGAGAAACAAGCTTGAGATAACTGTAGCTTTTCTACCAGTATCCCCCCCCCCAGCCCCCTTGAATCCCCAGTCCCCAAGCCCTCATTACAACACTGCCCTCCGTTCTACCTGAAGAGCCAGGGCAGGTGTTTGGCTTTGTCAGAATGAGATGCAGGGATGCGCATCAGTTGGCTGGCACATTACAATAGGCTGCTAGAGGAGTTGGCAGGAGATAATGTGTATGTTTTATGCTATGCAGCATTGTTTTGACTCTTGCCTGAGGGAACAAATTTGGATGAAATAAATTTCTTTTGCACATGAAAGGGTAGGGGGGGGAAGGAGGAAGAACAAGAGCAGCACCCGCAGAATTTTTGAAAAATAAGACTCATGGAGATTGAGCATGGTATAACTGTGGTGAGGTATTGCTTAAAATATGTCACTAATTCCCAAATGCTGCTCAATGAGGAGAAATATTTTGTGATCTAGTTGGCTGGTTATGTAACTCCATGGTTTTTTACACTAAATTTGAGTTTGTATTTGCATATTTGGAATAGGCAGGGAGTTAGAGCATGTAGGAGAATACCAGCAGAAGAGATTTTGGAAGCCTACTCTCCTTCATAAAATGCAAAAAAATCTCTCATCTACTGCTGTTCATAGCAAAGCTCTTGTGTGGTTGCTTCATTATTGTGGGCCTAAGCTAATAGCCAGAATTCTGGTTTGTGCACGGCTTGCCTCACTTGTTGCAGCTAATTGTGACTAATTGACAAGGTGCTGACATGCATTCTAGGCAGTGCACTTAAGTGTGATTGAAACACACACAGCATCTTGGCAATTAACTGCCATTAGCCATGGGGAATCGCACAAATCTTTCATATATACCAATAGAATTTTGCTCAATGTTTCCTTAAAACGTGAGTGCCAGGCACTCATGAAATGCCTGTCAGAGGATCCCACTACACTTTCCAAAAGCTCAACATGAAATGCAGTACATGAAAATAATGTATTGTGTATGTGTATGTTACCAGCATTTTTATAGGTCTGATCTAAAATTCAAACTCCCTGGGTCAAAGAGTTGCATTAAAAATGCATAGATTCGGGGTGAGTTTCCAATGGCACACATGTTAGGGAAAGTTGTATACGCAAATGCACATGTTACAAAAAGTTGCATATAAAACTGCACAAATTTAAAAATGCTACATATGGAATGCATGTGTTTTTGAAAATTGTGTATGAAAGTACATGTGAAACTGGGTGCAGGTTGTTTTTTTCTTAAATTGCAAAGTGGGCAGAAAGGACTTATATGACTTATGTTCATATATGAAACAAATTCACACAGGTTCCTGCAGGTACCTGGTCAACAAAGGGAGTGGAAGTTACAGGCCAGGCCTGAGGTTCTTATCAGTGGTCACCTCTCATGTGGATTTGAGCATGTCATCTGCTTGGTGGCACTAAACCCACATAGGCATGATTTTTCATGTTCCTATTTTCCTATCTTCATTGGATTTTATGCTGAAGCCAGGCCAGTGCACACAGGCAGCCCTAGTGAGTTTTATATGTTGTTGTTCAGTTTAGAGACCCAAGCCGATCTAGCAGGAAATTGTTGGGTTGGGCTGCATGTAGTCTACCTAGCAAAGCATGGCATGGGATGCCTGAAGTCATGCTGAAAAGGTAAGGTAGCAGCTGGCCATGTTCAGTTGGTTGAACAAAAGCTTATGGAACCTTGACTTACATGCTGCTTGACTTGCATCATATTTGACTTGCATCAAGAAGGGGCCTGTTTGACTTGAGTCGCAGGCTTTGACTTACATCTCGGAGCCCCGGCGCAAGGCACTGGAATCGGGCGGCAGCCATGACCCAGGATCGCGGCTGCTATCTCCAAACTGCTCCTGCCTTCTTCCTCTCCTCCGGCAGCAGCGACTTCGGCGAGGCCAGCTCCGAGCACCTGGAGCTGGTCCTCGGCCTTGCTGAACCTGCCATTGCCACCAGAGGAGAAGAAGGGCCAGGAGCTTGGAGCTGGCCTCGCTGGTTAGGCAGTCGGCTCAGTCTTGTAAAAATCCTGGCTGCAGAAGTCTGGTCCACAATGGAAGCATTTTAGTTGGGGAGCTGTACCGTTATGGGACTCTAATGGTAAGCATAGAGTTGTTCAGAACTTGGAACGTCAGGTTAAAAATCAGTAAAACGTAAATGTTAGACATTGTTGCTATGAACATTAAAAAGTGGAGGCGTATAACTTGTGGACTATAATTCCACTGCCTCCTCCTCTCTTTGAAGAGACATTTCATTTACATCCCCGGAAGGAATCTCCTATCCCAGTCAAATTTGTGTTAAATTGCTGTTTTCGGGGCTCTTTTACATCATCTGGAATGGATTAATCCACTTTCCCATTACTTTCTATGGGAAAAGTTCGTTTGACTTAAGTCATGTTTGACTTAAGTCTAGACCTCTGGAACCGATTAATGATGTAAGTCAAGGTTCCACTGTACCAGAAACAGTAATGTAGCACTGATAAGACTAACTAGTATTTATTTTTCACAAACTTTTGCATGTCTAAACACACATCTTCAGATGAACGGACTAGTCTTGTCTCTGGGTAAAGTTTAAAGCACAGCATAAGCTTTGCTAGTTTTTTTCTGTTTTGTTTGCTTAAAATCAAACTTTGTAAAGAACAACATAGTAATACATAGCATTTTGGAGTTATTTATCAGTGTGTGTGTTCCATTAGACCTGATGCACACAGCTCATTTCAATGGAACTTGGTTGCATAAGGAGTAATTAACAGAATATGCAGATTGTGCACTTAGCAGTGTATATAATATTGCAGATGATGTTATTCTAAATAAAGTTATTATCAGATTTGTTTCTTTTCAAAAATGCTGTCTTTAAAATAACATTCTGAACGGGGCTGCCTCATTCCTTGTAACTTTGATGTGAGCAGCAGTTACGGAGAGAGAAAAACATGTGTCTGTGTGGTCCTGCATCTCAGCACTTTGGAAGACAAAGTTTGCAGAATAAAACTTTATTCTTTGAACATTGTCACTATAATATAAATACTTTTTTCTTCCTCCCCCCCATCCCCATTTAAATTGCAGGCTCTTCTGATCAGTTTCTCCTCAGAAAATCAATTTCATACAGTAGGGCAACAGAAAAGGCCATGGCAAATGACTAAAAGGACATTTTATGGGCTGTCTTTTGCATATATGTTATTCTTACACACACATTCTCTCACTCATCCTCCTTAGTGAGATATCCCCTTCGTGTTTTTTTGTATGCCATGTTTTTTTTAAAAAAAGACTTAAGAGTTTACTTTGAAGAAAGAATTGAAAACTTGCCAAGATGCCTTTGTATTTTGAAAGTCCACATCAAGAAAGTAAAATAGTCATTGAGGGTTAGGAAAAAGGAAACTATTAGCATTGTTTTCTTTTAAAGAAAAGAAAGAAAGAAAAAATCCAGTGCAAAACTTCATCAGCTATGAAATGTATATTTGTTATTCAAATTCATTTAAACTAATTGTCATTGGTAAGTTCACAGAGCTGCCTTCTGAACATTTTAAACTACCTCTGTTGAACAAACAACTGGCGTCCTATACATTTTGTTCATTTGCATTTCTTCAAGTTTCTGTGTTAAAACAGTCTTACTAAATTGCTGAGTTAGAAATCACACTATGACTTTGATCGAGGTCTGAACAAATCAACAACATTAAAAAACTGAGTACATCTATTACCATAGATTTGCATGCAATAGTAGCATTTCAAAACTCTTTTGCATGTGTTTTCTGTAATATGCTAAGATGAGATAGTGTGCCTTTTTTTCAACACTTGGGAGAGAAAGTTTCCCATAGAAATCAATGAAGTTGCCCTACCGTTCCCCAGCTGAGATAATATTACCCTGCACATTACCATTAAAGGGGTGGTTCATTTGTTTAGAAACACAGCCTCGTTTCTTACAATGCAAAGATGCTGAAGTGGGCACCCAGTGGATCAGCCATGCATTTAGAAGGAAGTCCTAAAAAGTCATACCAATGTACTGCTGCTAAAGTAGAAGCTTCACTGACTTCACTGCTGGATAGAGGACCTTTTATACTATGTAATTATATGTGATCGAGTCGTTAACTTGCTTTTTACTCTGGATAATGCAGGTTGTACTTATGCATATATTAATTGCAATGCCATTAAGCTGTCCCATGTGTAGGGTAGTAGTACGAGTGAACTGCCTGTTCACTTTAACTTTAATAAGTTCAATACGTGCACAGCTAAAAACGTATCTGTGCTGTATGCAACGTGAAATATTATGTGCGATGCTATGCGCCATAAAAATGGCTATTTTAATAGCAGTGTGAAGTCTGGAATTCAGGCATGGGACAGGTGACTAGGTCGCAGGGTTTCCAGTACTATAATAATAATAATAATAATAATAATAATAATAATAATAATAATAAT
>JAHTLZ010003547.1:15265154-15297373 GCA_023846285.1 Phrynocephalus versicolor
CTGGCAAGGAATGTGCTAGGCAAATCTCACTTGACAGATGTTTCCAAAGCGTGACGCCAGCCACAAAGAAGGCCTGGTTTCTGGTGGCTGATTTCCGGGCCTCCCTAGGTGTGGCCACCCAAAGTGAGAATGCCCGCAATATTCTGGTGGGTCAGGCCTCAGTTGACCTCTGGGATATCCACTCTGCCAGGTATTCAGGTCCCAAGCCATGGAAGGTTTTGCAAATTAAAACCAATACCGTGAACCTTATTTGGGACACAATGGGCAACCAATGCAAGCGAGCCAGAACTGGGGTGATGCAGTCATATCTGCCTGCACCTACCACCAGTTTTGGCTGCAGCATTTTGTACCCAATGAAGTCTCCGAATAAGCGTCAAAGGCATAGCTGTTACGTGTTCCCCATGGCTGCCCAGGACTGGGAGATCCAGGGAAGTGGGGCGCTGGCAGCTGGGACCTTTGGCTAGTGGGTGGAGCCTCATTTGCATATAGGGTTCCAAGAATCCCTTGCAGTGGTTTCAAAATACTTGCTGTGACCTAGGTGTCTCAGCTTTCTATGGGATATATATACCAATCCGGACAGCTGGTGGCATGTGGGTTAGGGGTTGTGCAGGAAGAAGTGGTTTCTGATGGGCCACCTTGTGGCTGGTCACATGGCTGCCCAGCAGCATCCAGAGCTCAGCCGCCCACTGCCGGAAATACAGGACATTTCAGGGAAAAATAATTTTTTGGGAAGACAGTGGGAAAGAGTGATTGATCCATGAATGTCCCACCAAAAATGTGACACTTGACCGGTCTGGTCAAAGGCAACCCCACATGGACATCGTTGCAATAATCTATCCTTGAGATCACGAGTGCCTGCACAACTGCTCTCAGGAAAGCCTCGTCCAGGTATGGACGAATCTGGGCAATCTGCCGGAGATGGAAAAAGGTGGGCTTAGAAATGGCTACCACCTGGGCTTCCAGGGATAAAGCCGGATACAAGAGCATGCCCAGGTTCCTAACTCCATCCGGCAGCTGGAGGGTAGTACCCCACCCAAACTGGGGAGAGGGCTATTGTGCCTGGTAGAGGACACCCTGAAGAACCAGACCTCGGTCTTCTCTGGGTTGAGTCCAAGCCTGTTAGTCCTGGTCCACTCCATGACTGCATCCAGGCAAGAGTCGAGAGTCTGCACCGCATCCACTGCAGAGGTGGTAAAGGAGAGATAGAGCTGTGTGTCATCCACATACTGATGACAGAAAATGTCAGAAAGCCTGCACTCCCCAGAATTTGACCCTAACGAAGCTAGAAATCTTTGTCTTCATGCAGCAACCAAATTTTATTCACGTGATGATTAGGATGCAGCTGCACAGTAACTGCAGCTCCAAGTGAACAATTAGGCTCTGTCCACAAGGGAGAAAGGTTGTGCATGTGTGGGAGGGTGGTCTTGTTGGACAACACATACCAGGGCAGTCCAAAATGTGGTGAACTATGAGCCATGGATGCTTCAGTGAGCAATGTGGGGTGGAGAGAGAGAGAGAGAGAGAGAGAGAGAGAGAGAGAGAGAGAGAGAGAAGAAACACCAGAGGAGCAAATTTTGGATGGAATTTTGAGCTGTTTTGCAGAATAAATCTAGATATTGAAAAAGTCACTATTGTGTCCAGAATCATCCAGCCACAATGTTTATTGTTTGTTTTGGCTGGGGAGGGGTAGATTCTCAGTCTTATAGTCTAAAGGTATAATGTTTCTGGATCTGAATCAAGTCTTATTTATTTAAAATATTTTTACCCTGCCTTTCTCCTTAAAAAGGACCCAAGGTGGCTTACGTGAGTAAAAGACCATGTATAAAAGCCCCAAACAGTGTTTATTTACCATAAATATTTTAAAGAATCGTATGCCTCACTAAAAAAGTGAACAAAATCAACACCAAACTCACATTCAAAGCAGCAAAGAACAACGGTCCATTTAAAAACTTCTCCGAGACAGACAGTCACAAAGAGAAAGTCTGCTTGAGGAGAAACGTCCTTGCCTGCTTGCAGATACAAGGCAAAGATGGAGCCAGCTTGGCTTCCTGTGGGAGGGAATTCCAGAATTTGGAAGCAGCAGCAGAGAAGGCCTTCTCCTGCGTCTCCACAGGTCAGTGAGGGTGATGAGTCTGAGAGAAAGGGCTCCCCCAATGATTTTAACACCCAGGCAGGCTCATAAAGGGAGATGCCTCCTGGTAACTTCTATATTAGAGAGTAAAGTAAAGGCAAAAGTTTTCCCCCCTGCACATGCGTGCTAGTCATGTCCGACTCTAGGGGAACTGCTCATCTCTATATTCAAGCCAAAGAGCCAGTGTTGTGCAAGTCCATGGCAATGTGGCTGGCATGGCTTCAAGGAAACACTGTTTTACCTTCCTGCTTTTTTACGGTGGTACCTATTGCATTTACATGCTTCTGAGCTGCTAGGTTGGCAGGAGCTGGAGTTAACAGTGGAAGCTCACTCAGTTGTGTGGCACCCGGGATTCAAACCACTCAGCTGCCAATTTTGCAGTCAACGGTTTTCAGTGCTCTAGCCCACTGAGCCACTGAAAATTGTCAGGGAACACAAAATTGTCTAAAATGGTGTAAAATGAACTATTACATACCAATTTTGACTTGGTACTGGGATGATATCCTGTATGAACTTACTGCAACATTTTATTCTGATTTTTCCCAAATGCTGATGCTTTTCCTTATACTTCTGTACAATCTGGGACTTCAGTACACAAGGCACCTATCATTAGACAAAATGCTTCAGCCAGTAGATGTGAAGAGAGCAGTCATGGGGCAGACCTATGATACAACAGAGCCTGCCTTGTACCACATAAGTAAACCTGATGTCATCAGAAGTGAGGAAGAATATGGTGGAGTACAATGTCCAACCATTTAGATGCAAGTGCCACTATCATACCACCTACCTCCCGCATGTGAATTCAATATGAAAGAGAAGGGTTTTCTTTGGTGAGTCCTGACAATTCCAATAGGTGAGAAGGCCCTTAATTGAAACCCGTTTAAATCTAGCAAATTCCAGATCACTTGGTTTCTGGGTTAGGCTGCTCTCTGTAGGTCAAACATTTCAGTTTGTTTATAAAACATTCTAGTCAGGAAACCTCTCTAGTATTTGAGTACCTAGCCTCTATACTTCCAGAGATGTGCACCTGGTTTAGATGGTAGTGCTCCAGATGTATTCCCAGCACCAGCAACACTGGGGTCTCAGTATGGGAATAAACACAAATGTCATTGATGTGCTTTTGTTTTTGATAAATGATTTTTCTGTTGTGGAGCTATTTGTATAATAATGAGCATTCATTACCCAGAAAGAGTCTTTTGCTGAGGAATCATCATGGTGCATGCTGTAAATGAATCTTGACACGATTTTGCATCCGTGTATTAAGGACTCCTAATGCATGTTTATTTGTGCAATTCAAAATGCTCCGTTAAAAGAAAGAATACATACACAAACAGACCAAGCTGAAGATCATACGTAGCAGATGCATCTGAAGTATCACAGCTTAGCCAATTCGTATTTCTTCCTGAATGTCCAGATATCTTGGTGTGCATTTAAAAGTAACAGTTTGCCAGATTTTGATTTAAAAGCATCACCAACTGTCAAGTTATAGAAGCACAAAGAGCAGTGGAATGCTCTTTTGTTAACAGAATTCTAGTAACTTTTTATAGTTTTTGCTACAAAAATGTGTGAATAATACGCTTGTCTGAAATTCTGTCTCTGACATGTTTCCACACTATGATAAAAAAAAAGCATTGTTGCCTTTGTATGAGTGCAGTGCACACAATTTTTGGAATAGTCTATCATTTGGATTAATTTCCTGAGGATGTTTAGAACTGAGCAGCAAATGTGTCATTCTTAGCTAAATAATTCTGCATGAAATGATGAGAGACGGTGAGCTCTTCTGTCCAAAGGCCTGTTTCTTTGAAGCATGACAAAACTGAGCAGAACAGGTAAAAATGGCCTTTGAAAGACAAAAGCTGAGAGTTGTTAAAATACACAGAGTGCCCGTTTTTAAGATTTTTCTATTTCCTCAGGACATTAGGAAGAGGAAAGAATGAACTAGATTAGCAAAGATGCAAATATTAAAGGAGTATGTAACTGATAACTTTCGGTAAGGACCACAAAAGTGAAATTAATTGCTTTATAAACATTATATAATTTATTGTAATCGTTACAAATATTTTGACTATTTCCTGCCATTTGTTCTGCATATGATGAAGCAGTAAGCGTGCCAATGAAGGCTCTCACTCTTACCCACTCTCTCTTTTTCTTTCTTTCTTCTGCTTCTTAAGCCCTCACTTCAATGTATTTTATTTATTCAGAGTACAGCTCTTGGCCTGCTTAACCAATCAGAGAGGCTTTAAGGGCCCAGGACTAGCCATGGTGCTGAGCTCCAAATGTGATTCCAGCCCTGACAGGAGGATTATAGGAAACAGATGACTTACGCTTCTAATTTGTGGCCTTAAATTGCAAACAGAATTTCAGGAGTCGAGCAGAGTAATAAATGGCAATAGAGAAAGCCACACACAGCCAAATCAGTATGTGGTAGTTGTAGGTTAAACTAAATAGGAAGAGACAGGTTATGATGGTTTAGTGTATTACAGAGAAGAAAGTCTTAAATTACTAGTGCTGAGAGGTATTGCACTATGGCAGACAGTATTCCATTGTGTAGTCTGCTGATAGCATGAGCAGAACAATAAAAAGTCAGGTTTAGTAGAAAACCTGTTGCTGGACAAATCCTCCCCCCATCAAGGAAAAGCCATGTTTTACGTTTGCTTTGACCTTAACTATATGTTGGCCCCTTAACATCTGTTTTCTACTGCTGCAGTTTTTCACACCAAATTAACTGTCAGGGAATCAGATAAAATAAGTTTAAAATCCTTCCAAATTATCTTTCTTGACTTTATTCAAGCTCCAGAAAAAGGAACATTTTTCACACTTGGCTGTAAGGTCCTGGGTCTCAAAGTTTTGTTTTTAACAACACACACACACACACACACACACACACACACACACACACACACACACACACACGTGTGCATGCACTCACGCACAGAGAGAGAGACAGAGAGAGAGAGAGTATCCTACTATGGAATATTTATACTGGATTACTTTCTGGAAATTATACTGTTGTTGTGATTCTCACGATCTGTCATAACACCACAGAGCACAAATCACAGTGATATCGTATGTTGTTCGAAGGATCTTGTTACTTCACTTCTAGTAAACTGGGGCAATTTTTGGATGGCATTTTGAAAACTATATTTGTGGATTAAAAAAAAAAGAACTCCCTCTTCCTCCTTCTTTGTCTTCTTTAGTGTACAGTAGTACCTTGTATAAAAGCACAAAGTTTCCTTTATACAAATTTCTCATAGGAATGCATTGAAAATGGAGTAATTCCATTTTTATGTTGTACGGATGAGAATAGAATAGAATAGAGTTTTATTGTCATTATGCATACACAAGATATGCACAACGAAATTAGAGTGCTGTTCCACTACACACTCTAAACATACAAAACAGATAAAACACATAAAACACATAAAACACCATACAAAATATTAAAAACTCTTAAAATTGCTTACAAAATTTAAAACACTACTTATAAACTGGTTAAGATGGTGCCAAAACTGTCACATTTAACTTGGATACCGCTCTGTGATGTAAAACATGGCTTTTCCTTGGTGGGGGGAGGATTTGTCCAGCAACAGGTTTTCTCTGGGGATTTGCCCCATAAGTGATTCTGTTAAGCAAATTTCCGCTATCTCTGGAATGTTTTATGTTCTACAGATTTTATGTTATACAAACTGTTTGTTATACAAGCGTCCACTGTACTTCATGATGCTCTATGACCAGAGCAATTCGTGTTCATAGTTATTGGGCTTACTGCCATTTTGGGGGCATCCCTTTTTCGAAAGCTGAGTTAAATGAGAAGGTTGGTACCAATAACTCATAAATTGCATTGTAGCAACCAGACTGGCATATTTGTTTCCCACATGTATTTTCTGTGCTTTCAGTGCCAGTTTGAATTCCTAAGGCATCAATGGGGAGAAAAAGAACATGGAAAGGAATGAAAATCAAGTGCCCGTTCTCTTATGCGTGCAAGCAAAAAAACAGAAGGAGAAAAGAGGGACTGAGAAGCCAACCCCACCCACCCTATCTATAATTCATATATATTTATTATTTGTTTGTTTTGAATATTTTTATCCTACCTTTGTCCTTGGAAAATGACCCAATTTATATTTATATAATATATAATATTTAGTGAAATATAAATAATGATGAATATAATGAACATTAGTTTTCCATAAATGCATGTGCAACCTTGACTCTTTTGTCCATGCTAATGCTGATTTCACACAAGATTTGTACAATAACTAAAGAGACTTAGCCAGGATGAAGTCTTCTTAACTTCTCAGGGAGAGGTGTGATAACTTTTCCCCTCTGAACACTGTATACTGGTTACCCAGTTGTGTGTGGGATCTCTTTGGAGAGAGAGCGAAAAAGAGACAGAGGGAGGAAAAACATCCAACCAAATATTAATCAGCTACTGAGTACACTGTAGCTAGCTAATGATTTCTAATAAAGAGGTAATTGTCTTGGAGAGAGAGAAAAATAGTGGTAAAAATATGATGAGGTGAAAAAAAGATAAGAAGAGAATAGACATTTGCTGCAGTGTGATGCTTGGATGTTTTATAAGGATTTGAAGATGCACATATTTAATCCTTGAGCCATGTAATGGCATTTTTTTGGTCAGATAATTCATCATGTTAGAAACTTCAGTCGTTGGAAGCACTGTGTTTTATTTCAAGCATCAAAGCCTGCTTACACCAGAATGAGGGAACCATGTTGTCATTGCCAAATGGTTATTGTTTTAAGCAGGTCTGTTGATTATCATTGGAAATGACTCGCTAAATACATTTTGATTAATCGCTTGCAAAAATTATGCTTGTTAGAACTGCTTTGTATTCAGTTTTCCACGTAGGTTGAAGCTTTCTTCCTTTTATGACTGGCATGTTCAAGCCACCCCTCCCCTCCACCCTTTAAAGTTACCTGATGAGAAAACAAATCTGAGTCAAAAGCTTTTGTCTGGAAAAACCCTGGCTCCCCTTTCACACACACACACACACACACACACACACACACACACACACACACACAGAGTTAATAAAGCTCAATTATTGTCTACGCCATACAAGGAAGAAGGGAGTCTATATATCAGACCTGGATGTTGTCAGACAGGAGATGTCTTTTGTTTTTGCACCCCATCAACACCGATCACCTAATTAAATCTGATATCTCTGGCTGCCACAGAATGATTTGTTAATAGTTCTTTGGGAATTTACTTAATGAGTTTAGATATCTTTTGTGTGGTACATGTGGGGGCATTTTGGAAAACAGAGGTGTGTGTGGGGGGGAAGTGGGGCAAAGCGAGGAGGAGTTCACAATAAAACAAAACAACCGCCCCCTTCATCTTTCTCCCCCCCCCCCCCAGGCACCACAGAGATTCAACCAAGCCAGCAGCATGAGGTGTAGTCTGAACACATATGCTTGATTGTGGACCATAGTCATTCATTAGCAGAAAAAGAGAAAGCAGATCTGAACTGCTAAAGGAGGGGGGGGGAGCTACCCACAAAAAACCTTGCTCTGTCAAATCCAACCATAGACATCTGTCAGGGATTCACATATTACACCTTGATCAGGCAGAGACAGCGGTGGCACCATTTTCTTTAACAAACACCAGAAGCCTTTCTTGCGCCTTTATTTTAACATTTCTCGGGGGTGGGGGGTTAGATTCCCTTTCTTCTCCTGCTCTGTGGAGAGTAAAAGGAGCTTGTTAACTTGCTTAGATATTTTGACTGCGGATGCACTCTGGCCACTTGCCTGTGGTAACCGTGTCAAAGCGTTACTCGGGATAATTGCTGCATTTGCAGTCCGAGAAGTGCTTCAACTTGGGTCCGTGCAACAAGCAGCCGAATTAAATGGGAAAGAAATAAACCTCTGCGTATTGCCATCTATTGTTTTCCAGAGAGTAAAATCTCTTCCTTTCCTGAAGAAATGTTGACTTGTTCACAATTTTTTTTTTGGGGGGGGGTGAGAGAAAAAGACAAAGGGAAAGCAGATAAAAACAGGTTTCACATTAATGCATACATTTTGACTCCTGGTTGCCATCCAGCTTGGGGATTAGCCAAAACGTGGATCCACTGGGTGGGACTAATAAATAGTCTACAGGCAAACCCCGGGGGGGGGGACAGTTGCCTATTAAACCAGTTTAAATCGGGAGATAAATGCCCTGTAAATGAGGAGCAATTCGGTAAAGTCTTAGGAAGGGGACCAAAGGTTTTCTGTCTTAGCGGACTTTAGACCGAAGGCAAAATGAGCTAGAAAAACGCTGGACCGACTTGAGACATGTAGCTCACTGGTCTTTTACAGTAATTGTATAGACCCTGAGCGCAATGTCATAGGTTCTAACAAGATGTATGCTATCTTCATGTAGAAGCAAGGGGAAAGCTGCCCACTGAAAAAGCTGCTAGGATAATGTTTAGATTTACATTAAAACCATTACCACCACCCTGGTCTTGGTCAGTCTTATTTCCTTTCATTTATTGCTTGTGTTTCCGAGCTCATGGAATCCAAGCCCTTCTCTCCTAGAAACGGCGAGGGCCACTGGGCTGAGCCTATTAGTAAAACTGTGGCTCAGTGAAAAATATGTACTGTACAAGTAGAATTTAGGATTTTGTTTTTAGTACTAGAACTGAGCTCACAGCCTCTCTACAGACCAACTGCTCTGGGGTGTCTTTTCAAACTCTCTTGTTTTCAGCAACCCAAGGGAATTGGGGGAATCTTTTTACTCTGGCTTTTTAAACATTAAAATTTATTTTCTACACCAAATCAAATGAAACAAATATTTTTCTTGTCTCCTGTTGTGTTACCAATTCAATCACAATTTCCCCAACATTTCAGTTCAGTATAATTTGTATCTCTTTTCCCAACTTAAAGGAACATAGTTTCATACTTAGTTTCATACTAATACAAAAATATAGCCTGGCTAATCTCAAGAGTATATTCAATCTCAATGTTTAATTCTTCAATATGAAACAATTTAGGATACATTTTAACTAACTATATATATTTTAAATGTCATCCATCATATAAGTATTTGCCTATTTTTTCAAAGAGTATCTAATTTCAAAAGCCATCTCTAATTCAAGTTAGTACTTTATGGCCTATTATAAAAGAGCTACCTCCTGGTCTATAGGTTTCACTTTATGCATAGATAGAAGTTCTTATCTGAACCTAACTACCACTATTCTTTTAAGGACCTAACCACCTAATAAGGACATTTTTATATATTCAGGTTGGTCTTCACACTTCCATTTTCCATAACCCATATATTGCCAATCAAATAGTAGCTTTAGACAATCAAAATACAGATTTTTTATGTTATCTATTTACTAAGCCAGAATTTCTCTTTCTGAATTTTCTCTTTTCCTGCCAAGTTTGTTATCTTCATAAATGGTACTTTTAGCTTGATAGCGATCTTAATTGCTGGTCTGCTGCTGAAAGAGTCCCAAACTCTTCCATCTTTTGTATCCATATTGAGTAAAACAGATGCATTTATCTTGCTTTATAAACTTGGCATAGCCAAAGATTTAACCTGCTCCAATCTTGTTGTATTTGTCTGCAGATTAAAATCAGCTCTCTGTTCTGGCTCTGTCTCCTGATCAAGACTAATTTCAGTTTTTTTCACAAGTTCATCCAACACAATTCTTATCTGTAGACTAAAACCAGCTCTCTGTTCTGGCTCTGTGCCCTTATCAGGGTTAAAAAATCCTGTATCTTCAGAGGATGGGTCCATCTGTGATGTACAAATGTCTATTATTTTTTGTAATCCGAATCTGATTATATTGGTAAATTCTTTTTCTAATAAGTTTTTCCAATTCATTGTGTTCTTGTAGCTCACAACAAAGAGTTAATATTGTTTATAATTGTAGTTCCTGCTTCCACAGAAGTTCACCGCCGTTCCCTTCATGGTCTGCAGGCACTGCCTTTTCTTCATATCCTCTCCAAGGAAACTTAGCCTCTTAGGGTCCCTTTTATCTGGAGGAATTCAACTTGATAAGCTGTAGCACTTATCAAGTTGTCTTGTCATGGTGTAACTGGAACCGGAACTCCTTTTTACTCTGGCTTTTTGTATTCAATGACAGAAAGCCAGGCCCTCTGGCTTATTCCTCTAGAATCTTCTACTAGACGCCAATCTATCTTGCATTTCACACAGCCCTTTCTATGGAGGCTGAGCAGAAGGGATCCAAGTATGGTACTTAATTGTTTGCTAATATTTGATCTGTGTGGCACAATGTTTAAAAGAAGAATGCCTTTGAACTCATTGCTGGAGTGAAACCTCTGAGCTGCAATTAAAGGAGTAGGCTCAAAGTGGCTCACCAGCCTATATTTTCACTTCAGAGTTAGGACAAGTGCTGTAAAACACCGGATCTCCTCTAATTTAGAAGTAACCAGAGAGTATTAAAAATATTAGTTACATTGTCAATTGTGTCACAAGTCATATCCAGTATAGATTACATCCGACAATTTTTGATGGCCCTTCGTTTAGCAGAGAGGTGAATAATTTATAGATGCTCTTATGACATCCATTTTCCAAATTGAAATTGAGAATATAATGGGATTTAATGTTATTAATATGCAATAATAAATGGCAATTTAAGGAAAGATCAGTTATAAAATATACCTTCATAAAATGAATTGCACTTTCTGCTTTCCCTTTGGTGACGAAGAAAGACAGTACACATTTAAACAATAGCTGTTCAAAGAAAATGTTTATGCGATGCCTATGATTACTTCACTGTGGGCAACCTATGTAGAGCTTTGAAGCATTAATGTACTTGCACCAAGATGTGTGCATATGTGGCAGCTCCACTTATTGTTGTGTGCAATGGATTGGCAGCAAGAGTTTTCCAGCGATAGTGATTAACATTTTAGCTGGTTGTGAAAGTTGTACATAAACAGCTATTCCTTGCATGCGAGCTTGTGGGATTATGTTATAATTATTAATCCAGTGTATCTGTATTGTTATTGTTCAGTGTTCATTTTTATCCTGTTGTAACTAAACTGAGATCAGGTAGAGATGAAAGGCATTTTTTAAACTGTATTCTGTACTTTCTGTAGGATCATACTAATATTATGCAAAATAATTTGTTTGTTGCTAATTACAACTACTAATAAGAACTCATGTTATGTGCTGACAGGTCATCTCCAACTGATGGCAAGCTTTTGAATGAGAAATCTCCAAAATGTCATCTCATCAATGTCCCTCCTCAGCTCTTGTAAACGCAAGACTGTGGTTTCCCGTGGGGGAGCAATCCTGTGTCTTGTATTTTATCCTCTTTTCTTGCTGTCTTAAGTCTTTCCCAGTATTTTGTCATTCACTGGGAATCCTGCCTTCTCATGAGGTGCCCAAAGTATGAAATTAGCACCTTTATCATTTTGCTTCTAGACATATATTAGGCTGTAAGACACATTTGTTTCTCTCTCTCATGATGAAATGGTTAAACTGCTGTACTGCAGCCATAACTGTGCTCAAGACCTGGGGTTCAATCGCAGATAGCCGGTTCAAGGTCTACTCAGCCATCCCTCCTTCTGAGGATGGTAAAATGAGTACCCAACTTGCTGGATGATGGCAGCAGAGGGTGGGGAATGTGTAGCCGGCATGATTACTTGTAAACCACCCAGAGCGTGGTTTAAGGGCTAAGGGGCAGTATATAAGCAACACGCTTTGCTTTGCTTTCTGGCATTCAAGTGGCCCAATGATTTTCGAACAGGCTCATGATTACAGAACACTTAAAGCCTATTGAAGAAAAGAATGAAAACTGAGGATGACCAACGGAATGACATTTGCAGGCAGGAATTCTGAAGGGAACCCTTCACTATGCCAACATTTCCCATTCAGCAGGTCCTAGTTGTAAGGAATGGGGTGGGATGGAGCATCCTGTAAAATAATGAGATCGGCTGGCTGGGATTCTCAAGGGCGGAACTTCATGCTACGAGTCTCACTGGTTGCTACTGTGATTGTGTACTACACCAGCAATGTATGTTCAAAGAGTAATTATACGAACAGTGATGGAGATGTCCTTCTTTGGTAGCTGAGGTGTGCAATCAGCAAAAGGGTGTGCCAACAGATGGGGCACTTTTTTTTTTTTTGCAATCCCAGCTGTGCCTTGTGTGTTGCACAATAGCTGACCTATTTCAGTATAGTCACCTTATAGAGCCACGTTATATGGGAGAAGAGCGAGCCATCAGAAGCATTAACTGTCTTCCTTTGCTCCTTATTCTGGACTTTGTTACAGGAGTGTTCATACTGAAATCAGCTGCAGTGCAAAATCTGTCCCCTGCTTCCTCTTCGTATCCATTTAATGTTTTAAAAACTGTGCCCTTTTGAGGGGTCAAAAATCTTTGCCAGGTTTACGCTATTATCATCTCCCACCCCCCCCACACACACACCGAAGGGAGAAAACGGAAAAGAACCTAGGGAGAGCTGCAGGCAATGACAAGGCATTAAAACATAATGGGCCCCAATCTTGAAGTGGTGTAAATCAAGGCAGCTCCAGTGCTGTCAGTTGAGGATCTAGCTCAGGAGGTCAAATTGAGCATACCAGACCTCTTGACCTCCCTAGATAAATCTCTCCGGAACCCTCTTCCCCTTCTCTGCTCGGCTTTGAAACCTAGAGAGAGGGATACAGTTTGCAAACAAACTCCCCTGAAGGCAATTCTCCACTTCCTGTACTGTAGTTCCATTTTTCTGTCCTCCTGGGTGGTAAAAAGGCAAGGAAGCAATAGAACATACTAAACTTTGCAGGAGCAGGAATGGAAGACAGGGAAGCTCCATAGGAAATGGGTGCCTCCTGATTCTTTATTATTGCTCCTAGCACAGGCTTCAGTGCACTCCTCTTCTAATGTAAAGTGAAGTCTACTTTGTTTTTCTGCCTCCAGATACCTCGTGAGAGAATAGCTGATGCAGGATGACGTGCATTTTACCTGGCAGATAGGAGAGTTTGTTTAATGCTGGACATCCTGTAAGATGCTGAACACTAATGCTGAGCATGCTAATGAGTGCCCTCTGCTCTCACAGAAGCCATTAGGAATGGAGAGGGCTTTCAACACATGGCAGAATGGTCCTCAGAGCAATATGTCAATTGCCCTGAGGAAACAGAACAAAAGTGTGTGTGTGTGTGTGTGTGTGTGTGTGCGCGCGCGCTTGTTTGGGGGACAGGGAGAAGAAGTGAATCCTACAGAATGTGTAGAGATATAAGCTATTCACTAGAGATTCATCTTTGTAAAATGTGATCTAAAGACCTGGTTCCACAGCATGGTACCAAGCTGACCCTGCTGTATGTACAGAGTGAGGCAGCCACCTTAGGTGGCAGATGCTGGGGTGTTGGTGATGGTGTGTGTGTGTGTGTGTGTGTGTGTGTGTATGTCTACGCCACCATCCTATCCCCACTGACTTCCTTCCAATGGAAGAAGACTACTGTGTGTGTTGCATAGCCTATTCCGCCCTCCCCCCAAAAGCAGCTTGCTGCCCCAAGGGGTGCCCCATTTGGAGTATTCAGTGAAAAGACAACTGTTTCTGAACGTGGACGAGGGCTGGATGACCCATGGGTTTTTTGTTTTTTTTTTAACTTCAGGCAAACTCGTACATGGAGCAAGGGGCTAGATGACATTGCCCATGTGCCTCTTGTCCCACCCTGTGGCTCTAAGCTAACAGCTTTGTTCAGCTGTGGTGCAAGGCTCTGCTGCACTGCCAGTGCTGTAATAAGTTCCGGCTCCCCCTCTTGTAGTCCGTGAACGAGGTGGATTCTGGTTGGAAGAAGAATACCCACCTGTGGCAGTGATCAGCCTCTGAGCCACACAGAGCCTTTCTGTGAGCCAGTTCTGATATTGTAGGTTGGAAATACTGTGTTTATTTAAAAAAAACCCTAAGAAAAAACTAAAATAATACTTATTTTGCCACTTACCATTGGTAAGGGAATAGCATAAAACCTGAAACATTCCTGTCAGAATTAATCTAAAAGACCTTAAAATCCTTTCAAAAGTAACATCTGAGTAACTAGATCTTGTTACACTGAACTAGCATACAGTATGTGTCTGTCATTACAGTTAAGAAGCAATATTGTAACTGCTAATTCTGTTACTTATTACATAAAGCAATTAGTTGTGGGTAATTATGTTACTTTACTAGTTACTTCTACACTGCTGAAATTACAAATAAAGAGTTTGGCACTCTATTCCATCTCCCCCTCTGAGGACACACTGTGATATTTCATAACCCAGTGATGAGACTTTTATTAAAATATTAAGCTGTCTTTATTTTCCTAAAAGGCTGTCCTTTGAAAAAGGGCGATTTTTGGATTCCATATCATATCTGATGCTATTAACAGGTAAATTCTGGAAAATTCTTTCATCTTCAGAGGCTTGTTGAGGAACAAGGAACTGACCCCATTACATGAAACTGTAATGTGAGAGCTATTGTTCAGAGAAGGTTTACTGTTATTATCTTTCCTTCTGTTTTCTCCACACACACACACCCTGCCCCGAGCAGGATGTGAATATCTCTGGTGGATGGAGGTTAGCTAAGTAAGTCATGCATAGATGGAATTTATTAAGTTTGCACGGTAGTGACAGCTGTGAGTGGGAACAGTAACTTTGAGTGTGCCAAGGGCTTGAAGAGAAAGAATTTTCATATGTGTGTCTTAAAGGAAAACTGTGGTGCAATTATGAAAGCTGTTCTAACCATTGCATCCAATTACAGAGGGAATTCACTAAATATGATTTTAGAATTGTAATAATTTGACAGAAGGCTGCCATTTTGAGTCTCACGAGGCAGATTAGGACAGTGGAAAGTCAAGTTTCATTAATAACCGCTGAAAATCAAACAATTGAAGGTAAATTCATTTAATTAGACACAGATGTAACTCTATCTATATATTATTTAAAAAGTGCTTTAAGAATACTGTGAAAAGGGCTTCAGTAAATACATATTTCTTAATAATACCTTTAAAATATTTGTTTGCAGCAGTCATTTGAACTCTATCTGCAGCATAAAACCCATTAAACCCAAGATGACAGCAATTCTGGTAGCTACACCACTTCAGAAAGTTTTATTGCTTTAGTAAATAAGGAAAAGGTATTAATGTTTTAAAAGTTATACTGTACTGCTTATGAAAGTTGATCCAATGATATTCTTATGCATTGCTATCTAAATCAGGGTGTTCACAGGATATGTGAGGACTCGGAGAACAGTCACAGTGAGCCATGTGATCTGTAGTCTTTGATGGTCAAAAATTGCTTTGGCAGAAAGATACCGTGACAAACTGAATGCATACTGAAAGACAAACACTGGTAGGTTACATAGGTAGAGGAACTGATTCCAGTCAATGAAGTGTATGGGTAGAGTAACAGACTAGGCCCCAGGAAACCTAGGTTCATATCAAAATGCAGCCAAGGAAACTCACTGGTGGGTGCGCCAATAAAACAACTCCTTAAAGTCTCGCATTACCTCCAAAACCCTATTAGCACCACCCTAAGTCAAATGTGACTGTATGGCACATAACAATGTAGGATTGGGGGTTCTAGAACTTCCTACCAAGAGAGGCTAAGCAGACTCTTCTTTCCTGTCCTTCCACCAGCACATAAAGCCATTTTAATTTTGGCAAATGTTTGGCAACTAAATGATTGCTGAAATTGGGACTGTTTTGCTTTTAAAGATATGTGTGGTTGCTATACTTGTGTTGTGTGTATTGTGTTGTTACAGTACTTCATGACCCCATGTCCGTGGAGTTTTCTTGGCAAGAATACTGGAGTGGCTTGCCAGTTCCTACTCCAGGCGCCTGCAGCACCTGGTATTCCCTGGTGGTCGCCCATACAAAAAGGGGCATGGTGGCTCAGCAGACTAAGGCTCTGAAAACTGTTGGCTGCAAAGCCAGCAGCTCGGTGGTTCAAATCCCGGGCACCACGCAGCGGAGCAAGGTCCCACTGATAACCCCAGCTCCTGCCAACCTAGCAGTTTGAAAGCATGTAAATGCAAGTAGATAAATAGGTACCGCTGTAAAAAGCGGGAAGGTAAAAACAGTGTTTCCTTGCAGCCTTGCTGGCCACATGACCATGGACTTGCACAACACTGGCTCTTCGGCTTGAATACAAAGATGAGCACTGCCCCTAGAGTCGGACACGACTAGAATGCATGTGCGGGGGGGACCTTTATCTTTACTTCCCATCCAAATACTAACCAGGGTCAACCCTGCTTAGCTTCTGAAATCAGGCGAGATCGGATGTGCTTAGGGCATCTAGGCTATACTTAGTGACACCTTTTAAAATGTGCTTTAAAGTTAGTTCTGTTTAATATTTGATTTTGTTGTATGTTTTAGCTTATTATTTATTCAATATGATTCTCATCTGTCTTGAGAATTTTGTGGGGAGAGGTGGGGGTGTAGAAGGAACCAGACCGTCAGACAGCCAAAACCTTAACAAACTCTGCCTCCCTATATCTGTCACCTGAGTTTAAGAAGACATTTCCCCCACCCATTTGTCAGCTACTTTTCAAAAGGCATCCCACCCATCTAACTCAACCTCTCTCCGTTTTGGGGAGCTTTTTGACAAAGAATTAAATCATTTCTGCTAAGCTCTTAGGTGGCATCTTCTAATTTTCACCTTTTCTGGTACTTTGGTCGCACTGTAAGATTTAATGTGCAGCAGGTTAATTCCACAGGCTTTTTTTTCTTTTTAAAGAAATCACTTCTTTCCCTTTCTTTTTGGTTGTGATACCACATGGGAGATGTTCTCTTGATGTGTGAGGAGTTCTGATTAGATGAAAACACGCAACTGAGGAAGTGCACATTATCACAGAGGAAGCATTAGAAACGGGGGGGGGGTGGGGTGGGGACAATGCAAAAACAATGTCTGCATAATCTTTCTCTATCATTACTACAGTAGTGGAAAGCTTGCTGAGGTATCTATGTTGACACAACATAGAACCACCAGTGCTACTACTAGTAGTGCTACTTCTGCCACTAGAGCTAATGGTAATATCAACAATGATAAAAGGAGCTGAGGAGAAAACATGATTTATCGCAGAGGCCTCTCCATAGAGTGTAAAAATGACTGCATGCATCAATTCCAGGTCTGTCCAGGGATGTTCCGTTGTAAAAAGTTTTCTCTAAGAGGTCAGCTTGGATATAAGAGGTGTGCAGTTTTTGTGTGTGTTTGGGAGGGGGGGTTTGAACTATAACTTTCAGAATTCTCCAGACAGCTGTTTTTGCATGGTAAATTGTGGAAGTTGACATCCAGGACACAAAACCTGCACAACTGTCATGGATATGATTTCTAAACTATGTCATGAGATGTAGCAAGCATCTTTATGCATACCGCCTGTTGTTGGTCTGTTAAAGATGTGGTGGCAGCCAGTACTGTCCTGCCCCTTCGGTCTTATCCATATATAGAGCCAATATAGTACGTTGGTTAACATGCTGGATTGGGACATCAGAAATTGATGGAAAATTACCCTCTGAACCATAAAACCCACTGGTTGACTTTGGGTCCCTCTCAGCATGATCTATATCACAGGCTAGGTCATGAGGGGTAAACAAGAGAAAAGGAGCCATGGTTGTCACCTTGAGCTCATGAGAGGGAGGTCAGGCTTAGAAAAGTGACTTTTCAAGAAAACCAAGTCTATGTAGGGTGGCTTCATTTACCATGGTGAATGACCATGTTGACTGGGAGATTTAGGGTTTTGTAGACCAAATGTAACATTTGGGTAGCATTTATTTGGATAAACATTGCAAGTAAATGGTTTCACACAGTGTTAAGACAAGCAATATTTGCTTTTGGTTAGGCAATAGGCAACAGTAGCAAAGACTGATTAAACTCAGAGTCTACTTTGGTGCTTTGGACTGGTTTGGTGTTCACCACTTGAATCATGATCTTTGGTCCAGAGTGGAGCCTGGCATCAGAAAACATGAGGATTTTGTGTTCCCTGAGTGAATCACAGGGAGAAATGAGCAAATGGCTAGAATCGTCTTATTCTTGAACAGACCTAGATTGTTTCCTGAACATACTGTGCATTTCTGAATGGGTTCAATTTGCCATTTTCCAAACAAAACAAAAAAACAAAAACAAAAAACAAAGAAAAAACAAAGAAAGACAAAAACAAAAAACCCCCCCAAAATCCCAACAACAGACAGACATTTCTGTGTGAGGCATCTTTAAATCCCGGTTTGTCTTTTTTTTTTTTAAGGGACACCAATGAAATTTTTATATTTCGTGACACAATCTGCATGGTGCTTCTGGTGAGAGCCTCTTATTCACAACATTCCAGAAAGATACTCACATCAGCCTTTTGGGGTTGTGTGTGTGTGTGTGTGTGTGTGTAAAAAGAATGGGTCCCTTCCTACCTTTTGTGAGATATTTGTATGAAAATACACTACATAGTAATTTCAAATATACTGTACATGATTTACTGAACAATGAAAATTTAGATAGTGCTTCTTGCTAATTGTTCAAAAAAATCTTACTTTTGGATTGGTTCTCACTTTATTACATAAAAGTAGAGCAGAATACAAAGTGCAGAAATAAACCATGTTTTCCTGAGGTGACAGAGGATTAAAAGCAATGAGCCTAATAGAGGAGTGACACTCTTTTAAATTATTATTTTGTAGGTTTAAAATGGATGAAAATGCAAATCTGAATTCACCGTCTCAATCTTTTCCTGAGTAAGTCCAGTACCTCAGGGAAAGAATGTGTTAGCAGACAGTGAAAACTACATACCAAATGAACCACTGACAAAATTAAACAGTGTTACCTGCTGTATGCATACTCATTTGTTCCACATAAGGATGTGTTGAATGTACAAAAATATCAGATTTCAAACTGCATAGGGTTGAGGTTTCTTTCTTTTCATTATTGTTGCCACAATTCAATCATTTATAAAATGGGTTACCTTTCAAAATGTGTCTAAATAGAAAGGTATGACTGAAATATGAACATTTCTCACTCACACTGCCTAGTGAGGGATAATTAAATGGAAATGCCCCGATTCATACTCTTTTTATGAGCAGAATCATTGAGGCTTTATCAGAATATGTGTTCTTGCTCCAATTAAATTACGTTTTCCACAGAATGCTGGCTCGAGGGTAGTCTTGTGAGGCTGTTAATGTACTTCCTCTTAATTTCTGGGTAATGTGGTGCTGACAATCACTTAAGACAATATAGCTGATAGGGCAGTCTTTTTCCCTCCAGAAAAATGTTTTTGTAGCACATCCCAGTGACACTTCCCTCAGATGGATGTCTTCCCCTGAACTTGATTAATGTAATGCAATAAAAGCAATGTGCACTAAGGTGTCCGAACATGTCTTGTTAAGTATGTTTGATTCATTATATTTAGTTCTTAGTTCCTTTCTTTTTCTTCAGTTCATTTTTTAACATTTCAATAATATATCTATAAATATGAAAAACTTGGCACTTTCAAAGTCCCTGACATATATGGCTACTAATTCATGGCTCTAAAATTTTTTATCTTTCAACTTGTCATTTTAAATGTTGTATGTTTTATTGCTGCAAGTAACCTGTGTTAGAAATTAAATGTTGAACTTTAGCAAGGAAATAAATAAAATGGATGACAGAGAGGGTATATGGAAAGATACCTGGATGTAACACTAAGATAAAGATTTCTGACCTTCTCCCATCTTGAAATGACTAGTTGATTTTTGAGACCTGTCAGTCACTTGATAAGTCATGAAGTAAATATAAATTACATGAGAAACAACACTTAAAAAGAAATTATCAATCATAAACTACTATCCATGCATAGGACACCTAGACTGTGGGTCATACTGTACTATAATCACATTGTTAGATTATCTGGTTTATCTGGTTCCTTGTTGATGTTGGTGCAAGAGCTGAACATATTAACAATATAGTGGTGAATCACCACCATCATCTTAGGTACTTTAGAACTGGAAGGGGCCCTATGGATCATCATCCAGCCCTTTTTGTGTTATCAATTTCCTGTCATTTTGGAATATCTGATAAGAGGAACAAATTTTTTCATCTATTTATTAGGAATCTGGCATGAATAAGCTTTGGTTGTCTTTCAAAGACATCATACGACATCTAGCCAATTGTCAAGTACAGGAAACAATACTCCCAGTTCAACATGTTTATTTACCCTCTGTGAAATCAGAACAGAAACTTGGCTATGTAACAGTGCAATGTGACCACTATGTGTTCCCTGGTTGGCTGAGAGGAATGTTAAGAAGAAAACCAAGCACGAAGCAAGATGGTGTTTGCAGCAGGAGAATATACAAGCTTCAAGGGGTGGGGAATAACAACAACCTTGAGAGTTGTTGATCATTAAAGTGCCCCCCCCCCCGTCTCTGCCTCAGGAACAATTTTGTCTCCTGAAAGGAATATTTTCACCCTCCAAATTATCCTTCGTAGAGGATAACAGATACCTCATGGCAGGAGAAAAGCAGCTGACTGAAACTATGCTTAGCTAATGGGCAATGTAATATCACATGCTGGAAAGATTCAAGTTTATTTTTGTCTTAACACTGATTTCCTGTAAAAAATAAAAAAGGCAACAGGACTTGTCTCCTGATTTAAAAAGAAACAATTCTTGAAAATTATAAGGGCTTCAAGAGGGTGAAGAGTTCTAAGTTAAGAGTGTGGCTTGGTGTCTAGCTCTTAAGTGTATCTTTGTTGGCCAATGGAAAGTTTCCCTTGTAAGCTGCCCTGTAGTTTGTGTGAGTAAAAGATGGCTTAGATATTTCAAAAACATAAAGCACATGGCGTTTAATACACAGGCATATCATTACTGCAGTGAAAGGATCAGGGCTCAAGTTTTAAAAACCCATCACCAAATGTTTATAATATCAGTTTATAGCCATGCTTTTTCTGTCGTATTTTCGTAAGGCAACAATAACTTGCATTGTCTTAGTGGAGCATTTGGAGAGGAGTAAAAGCTCCATGAGCAAAGAAGACACAAATCTGACCACATGAAAAAAAATAGGCGGTTTGAGGGCTTCATGCAAAGTGCAGTGAAAGATGGGAGGTGGGGTTTGTTGGCAGAAAAGAAAACAGAAGTCATGGTGACTGATCCAAGAGCAATGGGAAACCACACAGACTAACTGCCAAAGATGTTTTCAAAAGCATCTAGTGTTTGTGATGGTTAAGAAAGCCAGGATTTGGATTATGTGTTGTGGGCAAAAGTGCAAAATCAAACCAGTCAAGTCCAAGCATGGAATCCAGCCAGAAAAGATACAGGGGGAAGGAGTTAACAGGTTCCAACATAGAAAGCTTGTTATCTATGGATTTTCTCTAGTACCAGGCAGTTTCTTTGCTGTAAGTCTTCTCCATATGAAAAAAAGAGAGAGACAAAAGCTTTTCTTTTCTTTTCTTCTTCTTTTGGTTTTTTGAAAAAGCAGTAGTGATGGGAATATTGAAACAAACATGTCTTACGTCATAGTTATACAAGTGAATTGTGAGCTAAGAAGTCTGTAATTAAAACTCTGACACTGAGTTTACCAATTAATTTAATTCCAAGAAGCCACTGAGTTTACTGTGCAATTGCCTTGATTCCAACATGGAAATCCAGGATCTTTTAAGTAAAAAGCAAAGCAAAACAAAGTGTTCTGCTTATATAATGCCCCATAGCATTTTCTGGGTGGTTTACAATTTAAAAAAAAATTGTGCAGGCTCTATCATGTGTAATCACCTGTGTTTTCATACTGCTTCTTCAGCCCCCTCTTTTCTGCCTTGACAAAGAGATCTGCATTCTGATTTATAGTGCCTGGAGCTCTCCATCTGGACATGGCCTCAATCCCATCCCAGCTGTAGCTGAACACTGAGGAATGTGTGAACCTCACAAGACATTTTGTGTGAACCTCACAAGATATTTTGTGGTCGGAGCTGGAGTAGCAAAGAGTGCCTCCTCATCCTCAAACATCAAGATGTTTTCATGGTACCTAACTCAAGTCAAATGCTTTTGAGACACATGAGGGTAATGTCATCCCCCCCGCCCACCCTAAGCACACCTATTCTGACCTAGCAGCCAAAATATAACATTAATAAACAGCTGACCATCTGCTGTCTTGTTATGATATCTAAAATTTGCTGCCTGAGGCAGTCACCTGTCTCTATAATTTGCTGCCTGGGGCAGCCACCTAATTTATACTTTGGATAGCCACACTATGTCACATTTTGTATTGACATACACCTCATGATAATATCTAGCAATTGTCACTAGTTTCCAGTTGTTCTGGAATCATATATATATGATTCAAACCACTGAGATGCCGACTTTGCAGCCGGCAATTTTCAGTACTCTAGCCCGCTAAGCCACCACACACACCCCATCTCTCTCTCTCTCTCTCTCTCTCTAACTGAAAACTGTCGGCTGCAAAGTCGGCAGCTCAGCGGTTTGAATCCCGGATGCTACAGAGAGAGCTCAACTTATGAATTTAATCCATTCCAAATGCATCCTCTTAAGTTGAACTACTCTTAAGTTGGGATACCTATCTAAAAAATAAGTTAAAAATAAAAAAATGAAAAAATATTTGTAAGTTGAGCAGACCATATCTAAAATTTGTAAGGTGGCAGTTAAAATGCCAACAGTTTTCCACTCTTAAGTTGAATTGCACTTAAGTCGAGCTGCTCTTAAGTCGGGGTACCACTGTACATGGAACTGTTTCGGCTATGTCTCTAGTTGATTTCTTTAGTTATTCCATCTCATATTCTTCATTTTTTTTCAAAATTACCTACTGAGGTGGCCTACAAGCAAAACATTCAGAGAATAAGTCAACATGTATCAGTAAAAAGACACAAACTAAAAGAAGCAGGAGGGTAAGTAAGAACTTCAGAAGATTGTCAACAGTTTGGCATCATCAGGTGCATTCTTGAAGAGAGAGGTCTCCTCTCCTGCTAAAGGTGAATAATGAGAGGGCAGGGAGGACATCCTTAGAGGGGAAAATCTGCAGCTTTAGAATGTAAATGAGAAGGCCCTGGCTGTTGTGTTCACCTGCTTCATCTCCGAAGGTGGTAAAGCACAAAGAAAGGCCTCATATTTATATGTATTTATTTTATTTATTTTAGAGCTTATATACCGCCCGTCTTCTGGAGAGGAACTCCGGGCGGTTTACAACATAACAAAACAGTAAACAAATTAAAAATATATTGACTGCAGAGTAAGAAGATGTGGTATGGGGTATTTTCCCTCCAATTTCAAAGATTGGGGATTTATATAATGGAAACTTTATTTAATGCTTAATATGTGAGCATCAGTATCTTGAACTGTTGCCTAGAAAAGAAAACTGAGAGCCAGTGGTTTCATGCCAGAGTGAGATGCCATTTTTAGAAATTAGGCTACAACAGATGACCTGGCCTTTGGCTGGGGCTGGCTTGGAGAGAGGGAAAGCTGGGCAGTCGCCTGGGAGACCAAGCTGAAGGGGGCACCAGGATAATCTAAGAGTGCCAACATGAGCTCAGTGGTCATCAGTCTGCAGCATGTGAGGGTGGCTCAGCCCAAGTACCTGTGATCTCTTTTCCCCACTTCCTAGGTACTGCAGGTTCTTTGGGTACTAACTATAGAAATGAATTTCTTGGTTCCCTAAAGAATAATTTTCTTTTGTGGTTACCACAGAAAAAGGCGTGGGAGCGATATGAGAACAGGCCACAATCGGGAGAGCCATGAGACTGAGAACTGAGAAGAAGCTCTGCCAGAAAGGATTTGGAATTAAAAAGAGGCACTTAGGATTAGCACGGCATGAGTCCATTTTGTTTATCCCAAAGTCAGGGGGAGCAAAAATCAAGCATATCTGATAGTTGTGAGTTTTTTGGGCTGTTTGGCCATGTTCTGGAACCCAGAGCACAGAGAGAACTCCTAGTTCCCTGAGCTCCCTGTCCTCTGAAGATGCCAGCCATAGAGTCTGGCGAAACGTCAGGAAGAAAAACTTCCATAACACGGCCACACAGACCCAAAAACTCACAACAATTATCAGATCCTGGCTATGAAAACCTTTGCGAATACATTAAGCATATCTATTACTCTACTTGATCCAAGGCCAAGAAGGAGACACAGATAAGAAATCTCTAGGTAGTCTATGCAATGCAATAATTCGTGCATGTGATCTCCAGCTTTGTCCACACAGGTATAGGTTTTAATGGTAGGACAGAAGCAGAACTAGCAACACCACGCTTCTGCCATGCACCATAAACCTTTTGAGTGGCCCTGGAAAGTTGATCCAGAACAAGGAGGACATCTAACATTTTTTTTTTACCAAGACACTATTTATTCTAGGGCTAGCCCAGACTCTGCATACTGTTGTTAGCTGTTTGCAGTTGGAACTAAGCAACACACAAGTTACATTAAACTATCTTTTTATGAAAAATTGGAGGAAGTGGGGAAGAAATGGGGTGTGGCACAAGATTCTCTGACTCTTACAAATTCTATTCTCTGGCTCTTGCAAGTTCTCTACTTTGTTTCCTTCTCTGAAGATAAGTGATTAAAGCACCAGAGGCACAGTTTTGCTCAACCCATAGGATTAAACCAGAAACAGATGTTAGGTAGCCCGTAATAAAAGTTGAGAGCACTTTAATGCTGGAGACAGAGATGACCAAGATAGTCTTCAAGGTTTGCAAAAATCAAACTTCAAAGGCACCCATACTTAAGATCTGAGCATGCAAATCTGCACAGTCCCACTAGTGACAGAAACTCTCTTTGTGACATTCACTCTCATTTGTTAAGAATTATCCTGTTCTAATTATGGGCTATCTATAATATGTTTTCTTCACCCAGTGAATCAAAGCTAGACAGCCAGAACATAAAATCTGAGTGTCTGACATTACTGTATTGTCACAGTGTTGTCAATCTCTCATTCATTAAGGAAAGAGGAAGTACTTTAACATGGTGTTGACTTTACAGGAAAGTTCTGTGAAGTGTAAGCCAAGCGACTTCTAGAAAGAAACAGTGGAAGATTGTATTTCCCCAAGGACAGGAATTTCTCTCTGGAGATGCTTCAGTTAAATCTACTGCAGAGCAAAAGTGTCCTGGAGAACTGGAGAGGTCTTCACTTACCAGGAGGACGGCAAACACATATTTAGTCTATGGCATTGGTGGCAAACCTTAGGCACTCCAGATCTTTTGGGCCACAACTTGCATAATTCCGCCCCTAGATTGAATCAGTTTGTTGGTTTGTGTTTTTCTTTTGGGGTTCCCTTGGCCTTTACAGAGGCAATTGCCTAAAGGCCAGGGAAGCCCCATCTGTGTAGTTGCCCCCACCCCCCCAATCTGTGTGATCACAATGCAATCACACAGATGAGGGCTTCCTGAGGCTTGCTCCTTTTTTGATACCCATGGGTGAATATTAAGTGATGAATTTTTGACAAATCAGCGATATTTGTTGAATATCACATTTTGTTTATATAATTCATCATCTCTAATGACAAGAAATAACAGGGCATTGGTGCGTTTGTTTTTTAGCAGCTGAAGCACGGATTGTCTACAGTTCTGTGGCTTTGAATTCATATCTACACATAATGGAGAGAGCTATGAAGGTAGACTTATATAGGGCATACTGTCATTGTTTTGTCCATTGCTGTCAATAAGTGATGGACACAGGCTTCTCTGTATCCGCAGGCACTGCAAAGCAGATGAAACCTCTTACAACTGCCAGGCCTATCTCATGAACTGCCATTGTTCTATAAATTTTAGGAGGTACAAACTATACAGAATCAGCTTTACCTTTAGACAGAATGAGGCCACTGCCACAGGTGACAAATATTGGGAGACACCCTCCTGTGTCATTGAGACACACCCTTCTCCCCTGGAGAATAGAGCTGTGTATCTCTGCCTTTTCCACATGACCCATGGAGTACCCCTAAGACTACCTTGTTGACTTGAATGTGGTAGAGGATGCTCCCCTGTAGCTCTCATTGACGTATGAAATAACTGCATTGTGTGTTTGGCTTGGGTAGGTAAATATGTGTTTATTTGCCAAACTTGCTATGCTGAGATTCATTTTGTGTCAGGCAGTGGCCATCATGCACAGGCCATGTAAGCATGGCGCTGGTTACAGTGCCAGTGGTCATTCAGGAAGGAAAATAACAGCATGGGGGTGTGATCCAGGAGAGGATCACTTGCATGAAACCATTGTACAGATTGGCACCACTGGACTTTACTTTAAGGGAAGAGTGCCTGGGCAGTGGCATAATGCATGCAGAAGGGCACAGGTTCATTCTCTTGGCCTATGTATGTACAGTGGTACCTTTTAAGATGAATACCCCACAAAATGAAAAACTCACAAGACGAATAAAATTTCTGGGAATAGGGTTGCGTCACAAGATAAACATTCCCTATGGGATGCTTCACAAGATGAAAATCCAATCCATTTTTTCCAGTCTCCGGAATGGATTAATTGGTTTCCCTTTCATACCTATGGGAAACCATGTTTTGTAAGACAAATTTTTCGTAACATGAATTGATCTATAGAATGATTTAAATTCATCTTAGGAGGAACCACTGTATTTAACTTTTGTTGCATTAAGTGCTGTTAAATCACATCTGACCTATAACCTTAATAGGGTTTCCGAAGTATGTGAGGTATTTTAGCAATAGTTTCTGTGGCTGAGTAATAGTGATGTGAACCAAGGTCTCCTTAGTCTCTCCACCAAACCATACTGGTACTTTTTAGCATTTACTAGACAGATGATTTAATAACTGTTATTGTAGTGGTATAGAACTCAGAGGAAACAGGGTCAGGGCTCAGTCCTGACTAGGGTATTGAAGAACGTTAGCTCATCAGAAAGGATCAGAGTTTCTTTTCAACAGTGCCTCTAAGTCCCATTTCTCTCTCTCTCTCTCTCTCTCTCTCTCTCTCTCTCTCTCTCTCGCTCTCTCTCTCTCTCTCTCTCTCACACACACACACACACACACACACACACACACACGGACACGGACACGGACACGGACACACACGGACACGGACACACACGGACACGGACACACGGACAGCTACCGTGGTTAATGATGGTGAAAGCATCTGAGAAATTCAGAACCAATATGGACACACTCTTTCAGCCCACTTCTTGGCTTATATTGGCCACAAATGTGACCAAAGCTACTTCTGTCTCACAGTGGGAAAAAGCTATAAAAGATTTTAAAGACCTTGGTATTTTTCAAAAGACCTCATATTTCAGTGAAAAGACAACAATGGGGATGCAAGGCAATCCTCTGTGAGGAAAGGATTCTGCATTCTGAAAGCCACCACTGAAAAGGACTTGTCCCTAGGAATCATTAGCTGCAGAGAAGTTTCTGGTAGCAGGGAATGGTATCTACTCAAAACCTGTGTGTGTTTGCCACCAGCCAGAGCAGGAAATGCCAGGGGAGACAGATAGGCTTAGGGAACTGGGAATGTTTAGCTGTTCAAAAAGAAGGCTGTGAGGGGATATGATAGCTATGTTTAAATATTTGAAAGGATGTCATATTGAAGAGGGAACAGGTTTGTTTTCCATGGCTTCAGAGACTACAACTCAGGGCCATGGATTCAAACTACAGGAAAAGAGATTCCATTTGTACATTAGGAAGAACTTCATGACAGTTAGAGCTGTTCAGCAGTGGAATAAGCTGCCACACAGGGTGGTGGAGTCTCCTTCTTTGGAGGATTTTAAGCAGAGGCTGGATGGTCATCTGTCGAAAATACTTTGATGGGGGTTCCTGCATGGCAGGGGGTTGGACTGGATGGCCCTTGAGGTCTCTTCCAACTCTATGATACAATGGTTCTATGAAACAGACTTACATGGTGGGAGGCCAGTCTGTCTTTTGACTTTTGACGGAAGATATAATTTGGACATAACTAAGCGAGGCAATTCCAACTGCCAGGCCAGAAAACCCAAAAGGTGACACATCAAACATATTCACAACCTTTGAGAAAATGAGGAGAAGCAATATTTTCCGCCTTCCTTAACTGTATCCCATCTCACACAGTTGTTTTCCTCCCATTAGTCATTTGAAAAGCAAGCAAGATTGGGATCCTTGCACATCTCAGGTGTTTCCAGACCTGTGCAGAGCACTGGTCTAACCCATTTTCATCTGTCCTGGCCTCTTAGTTCTATCATCATGAAAATATATGCATTTTTGACCAAGGTGGGATATCTGAAGGTAGAGAGAGGGAAATATGATATGTCCTATTACTCCCAGGATATCCTTCCAGGAAGATAGCAGCTTTGGAGCTTTTTCATTTGTCAGGTTTAAGCTTTTTCACCCACCCACCCCCCCGACATCACTGTTTATGTGAAGTGTGTAAGTGGGATGTGGAAGATGCTAGAGGGACATTTGTCCTGGAAATGGATCTTGTCTCCATGAAATGTTTTGCATTTGTATTATAAAGTAGAGATGGGCATGAAACGAGCAATTTTTCATTTTCGTTTTTGTTTTTTTGTTTCATTACGCAACGAAAACGAAAACGATTTTTTTTTTAAAAAAGGAAAACCGGAAACGGAAACGGCAAATTTTGCCATGTTTTCATTTTCGTTGCGGCAAATACATTGAACTGAAAAGAATGCTAACAAAACAGCAATTTTTAGTTTTTGTTTTTTCGTTTCATTACATAACGAAAACGAAAACGAAAAATTTGCAAAAAAAACCCAACGAAAATAAAAATGAACCGAAACGGACCCCTAAACGACCAAACGACAAACGAAACACCATTTTTTTTGAGTCGTGCCCATCTCTATTATAAAGCTGCAGAACAGGGAAGAGCCATCGCAAGGCCACCGGGAAGGACAAAGCCACCCCCTCTCTTGCTTCAGGGGGCATTGCTCTCAAGACTCCTTTGTCTATAAATATGCCTATGAGGTCATATGAGACTCTTATTATCAGAATCATTTTTGGATTCCTTGACTCTGATTTAAAAAAAATGGTGGTAGAAAACAGAAGATTATTAAATGCCTTCTGAGGACAAAGGATTAAATTCGGAGCACTCATGTCCAAGGAACTGTATCCTTTTAGAAGATAGGATCAAAACGATCTTAGTCAAGAAGGAGAGAGGGAAAGAAGTTGTAATAAGGGATTGCAGGGTCCCTCTGCCATTCCTCCTGCAAGGGCAATAACTATACTACTGTTTGAGAGAAAACACGATTGATCTAAAGTTCTAATTCACCAGAGGAAGAAAGAGGAAGAAAGTACCCCCCCCCCCTTTGTTGTTTATATTAAGATGTTAAAATACAAGTCTGTAAGAAATAAGACAAAAAAGAAGGAAGGAAGGTCCAGGGTGTGGATTGCATGCTGGAAGCAGAAGGTAAGACCACAAGATCTCATCAGGGGAAAAGAGAGAGAAAATATATTATTTACAAAGTAAGCACTTTGTGGACAAGGCTGTTTCCTTCCCTGTTTCTTGTTTGTTGCTGAGACAGGGGTTGTCATTGTTTTTTTCACCAATTCTTGTAATACACATACCATCAACTCACACTGAACTGTGTTTTTTCTCTCTCGCTCCCTCCCTCCTCTTTCTCTCTTTTGATGCTCGATCAGAGTTTCAGAAGCAAGGCACTATTCATGGCCATGGCATTTGTTGAGCTCCCCCCCCCAATTGAGATGCTCTTGGTGCTTTTATGGAGTGAAATGAAGAATATAGTAGACGCTCAAGTGTGTCTTGTTCTTATCCATGTAAATATGTATACCACCCTGCTGCCTGCCATTGACGGTAGGGATGTAGCAAGCAGGAATAGTCCTTCTTTGATGCTTGGGGCAAAGGAAAGGTGACATCACGTTGTTGATGTAAAGAAGTTAACTACATGCCTGGCTACGTGAGCATTTATCCCACTGTACTGTAAGGTCTGCTCTGGGGAAAGGCTAGTTCATTTGATTCACCAGCAGCCAGATGACGTAAGTGCCAGGATGAACCGGCCTAACTCCATTTTGGTTCAATTCCAGTGTGTGTTTGTTGCTGGGATCAGGCCTAAGTGATCTCTTTGAATCTGACCCTTTGAAGATGCCTCAAAATGATCTTGAGAAATGATGGTCTCTTTTGGGATGCCCAGTGGGGAAATGAATTCTCAACCTCTGGCTCCACAGCCAGCTAGCAACCTTAAAAAAGAAAAGAAAAGAAATACAAAGCTTCCTCTTCCCTATCCTCTGAGGAAAGGTGAATGGTTTCCATTTCTCAAGATTGTTAAGAGGCTTCTCCAAAGGAACTGCCAGTCATTAAATAAACTTGAGAAATCTTCTCACTTAAAGAGAAATAATCTTTCTTTTCTGTATAATGGCCCAGATGTATGGTAACATGGTGATTACTCTTTATATTTAAATTGGTTTAAATTGTAAATGGAGAAATCATCTTGATTGTGCTAAACAGGGACTCATGAGGTGTGATGCAATTTCCTGACCTGAACCCACCGGGTACCTAACTGACCTTAAACAACACTATTTACCCCGATCCAGCCCATTCTGGTTTGGTCATCTAGCCAAGCTAACTAACCCTACTTCAGTACTGAAGATAGTATCATATGATCCACACTGCATTGGTTATCTCATCTCTTGGTCCTTCATTTGTTTGGGACCTTTGTTTATGTAAGGTCCAGGTAGCATGGCCAAGGGTCAGGAATTTGGGGGTTCTGCTTAAAGTGTTCTGCTTATATACCACCACATATTTATTTATTTATTTATTTATTTATTTATTTATTTATTTATTTAAATACTTATATAACGCCAGTCTTCCAGGGAAACTCTGGGCGGTTTACAGCATTCCACTTCAAGTAGTCTCTGGGCAGTTTACAGTTTTTAATTACAGTATGCATTGCCCTCCCCCAGCAAGCTGGGTACTCATTTTACCAACCTTGGAGTGGAGGATGAAATAGTTGAGAACTACTGTTCCAGTACATTTGAGGGCCAGAGGTGAGTCTCAAGGATGTATGGCAGATTAGGTGGTATTCATAGCCCTGTTCTTCAATTAATAGTGGTTCTGGAAGGCTCCCTAACTGCATGATATGGTGTCTGAGCATTGGTGCCAAGTAACTCAGAAATGTCTAGAATGACTGGCAGGAGCTCACAAGTGTTTTCCAACCATACTTGGCATTACCGGAGAGTCGGAGACTGACTCTGAGACCTATATTCCATCATTGAGCTACAGTTCCTTCCTCATGGTTAGTAAGGATTTAAAAAAGAAAACAGCAATTAAAAAGAAACGTGAAGCAAACAAAACAGATAAGACAGCTGAAGTCCTTTTTCCAGACATGGGAGAAGATACTCATAGTGAGACACCCAACACAAATAGCCATCTAAGATTCACTCTGAATAAGAATAGAAATCTGGCAACCCACCACGTTCACCGCTTTCTAAGTCTCATGGTATAAAAATCTAAATAGTCAAAGGTTAAATGGGACACTATGTTTGGGGAGCAAATGCAGCATTTTTCAATGCAAGGTAGACCCAATATCTAAAGCAGGGTTGGTGGGTGGGCTATCTTGAGCTGTTTTTTTTTAAAATCAACAAGACTAAATACTGTACTTATTCTGTAATAGGCACCCATGAAGATTTTACTGTGGCCAGTTATTTTTAGCACTAAAAGAGAGATTAAATGAAATCCCGGATTATTACAGACAGTGTTAGAAATGAGCCATAATAATAATAAAAATTTTATCGCTGGGATCGGCTTGACCCAGTTGGGATTTGCTAAGCTTTGGGTGCTGCTCTCGGGAATAACCCATGGAAGCTAAAATTCCTCAGCCACACGTTTTCCTTGAACTGGGAGAAAAGAAAGTTAGGGACGGGGGGCGGGGAATAACGTAAGGTTACACCTTTTTGTTTCAAAACCAAGAGGCCAGTCCTTTCTTTCCATCCTCATGTTAAATTCATGAAGACTCTGTATAATGGCCCCAATGTCCTGTTACATGTTGACGCTCCATTTATAATGGGGACATGCCCCACACTATCAAATTGGGGCTGGTGCCAGTCCAGTGGCCGAGGCAGGGAACCTGGGACTCTCTTCTAGATGTCGTTTTTGGTCGGCCACTATATAAATCCCAGCATGACCCTTGCTGTTTGGAGAGGGGAGATGGCAACTGGAAGCCAACATATTGGAGACAAGGTTTCCATTATTTATTTATTTATTTATTTATTTATTTATTTATTTATTTATTTATTTATTTATTT
>JAHTLZ010003547.1:15304552-15343977 GCA_023846285.1 Phrynocephalus versicolor
ATTATTATTATTATTATTATTATTATTATTATTATTATTATTATTATAGCATCTGGCTGGCTTTTGGTTGGCTGCCTGTGATGTGCATGCATCCACCTGAGTGAGCCAGCTGCCTCTTAACTTGGCAAAAGCAGCCGAAAATTTCTTGAACGAACCGATGTACTGGTTTGTGGTTCATTTGGGATTTTTTTTTTAAATTTGTGGTTTGTGGACTTCCTTCTCTAGTTAGAAGTCCACCTGCTGTTATGGTTTGGGGGCCTTGTGGACTGTGCCTCCAGTTTTATTGAAAATAACAGCTTGAGGATGTCTCCAGAAAGCAATTAAAATAAAATGAGAAAATGACAGACAGACCAATAGGCTAAAAGGGGAACTTTCCAGGGGCTCTGGGGGTATTGGGGGGTGGTGTCCAAGAGCTACTGAAATTGTTTTTAGGGTTTGCTTATGGGCTATGGATTGTCCTTTGTACACATGACCAGAATCCAAAGCTCACTGCTGGACTAGACGGTGGAAATCCAAGTTTAAAATCCAGTTTACGGGCTGGCATTGAGCTGGCCACCATCTCTCAGGCAACCCCATCTAATTGTGTTGTTATAAGGATCAAATGGGGGAGATACAGAATCTTGAACACTGCCTTGGTATTTATGGGGCAAAGGTGAACTATAGATTTATTTGAAGAAATAAAGGACGAATAGACCTACAGGTTAATTTCAGCGAAGGGGAGTGTATATGCTCAGCTAACATTTCCATTGAGTCCTTTGCAGGAAGGATAACTTTTTAATGCAGTTCCAGAATCCCATATGGAAGCCTAGTAGAGGATACAGAACACCAGAGGGTGGAAAGAACCTCTCTCTACATCAGTGGTTCTCAACCTGTGGATCCCCAGATGTTCCTGGACTGCAACTCCCAGAAGCTTCCACTACTTGCTGTGCTGGAAGGGGTTTCTGGGAGTTGCAGTCCAGGAACATCTGGGGACCCACAAGTTGAGAACCACTGATCTACATCAAAATGTGACTTCCTCAGCTTGTTGTCTTAGAATGATATTAGTATCATCCACAGTGCATAGACTAATGGTCTGCTCTCATGTGTTCTTTCAAAGATGGAAGCCATTTTCTCTAAACACATCTTTTTAAAAAATCACAGTTAAAGTAATTCAGATTTATAACCATAAATGGCTCATACATTCTTTGCAAGCTGAAAATGACAAAGGTCACTTGGACTTTTGCATTCAAACAATTTCTCTATTGTGCTTTAGACTATTAAGAGACATTCCAGACTGCCTGCCAATTATGTCCTATTAGTCTAGTAGCAATTTTATAGCATTCATGTGACAATCACACTTCATCCCGAACAAATCATCACGACTGCAGCAGCACCGCAACACTTAAAAAGAGCTTCTTGCACAATGTATTAGGTAGGATATCTGAGAAGCACAGAAAATATTGCTTTAGACCAGCAGTAGTTTAATTTTTCTTCTCTGACCACCGAATTTAACTTCTTTCAATTTGTATTTTTTAAATTTATTATGCCTTTAGTGATTTTAGATTTTGAGTGTATTCTCCCCATTTACTAGAATGGGCCAGAATCCCATGCACTGTAAGGACAGCAGGATATGCATCAAATAGATAAATAAACTAATAAATAAAATAAATATCAGTTTATGTATCATAAACCAGGAATATGCTCTTAGAATGTAAGAGCCTTTCCACAAATTCTTGCTTGGGATTCTGTGAAGATCACCAAGCAAGCCTGCATGGGAAATTGGATTTTAAAGGGCAGATCGTCATGAAGTCTATGAACCATTCATTTTTGATGCAGACATTCTCAATCCGAGTGTGATCGGCAGATGAAAGAGGGAGTAAAATCATTGTGGCAAGCCCTGATCTGGCTTTGTGCATGCGATGCCTGTGCATGCCTACCAGAACGCTCATAGTCGCTTTTGATGGAATATGGGACACTCCCGTTTCAAAAATGTGACTGCACCTCTCAGCGTCAATGTGTCTCCTGGTGAACATGTATGAACTCTGTACAGATGGTCCCATAAGAGCATGAAAGAGGACCCCAAGGTGTAAAACTGACCCTTCCTTCAGATAGATATGAATGCTCACGATGGATTATACAGACTGAGGTTACTATGCTGTTGGCAGCCTAATCTTGTGAGTCTCCTGTTGGAGGATACAGCGGTTTCTATCTGCTTTGCCAATCCAGGTTGCTTCTGAATCTGGATGCACTGGATAGCATACTCTATTATCCGTTGTTTCAGAGAACAAAATGTCCTGGGACAAAACTGATCTCTTGAGTTTACTTCAAGTTCTGTTTTGTGCAACGTCAGAATGAGATTGGAAATGAAGTATAAAAATCCAAGCCTGAAATCACTGTTCCACCCAGAACTCATCATTATGCTACTACTGGAAGACTACCAGTGTGAGAGCAATCCATTTTGTTTTTCATTCATAATCACCACTGATTTATTGCTGTGGGTTTTGTATCATAGGTCCAAGGAGTGAAAATGTGAGAGTCTTACCTCACCTTACCTCACTTTGCTTTTGTTAAGCAGATGCAAATACTGGTTGGCAGTTGAATGTTCATTGTTACTTCATGGTTGAAATATCAAGTGGTGACTTGGACACAAGAAGGAACCATCTCTGGTAGGATGTCACAGACTGAACTTCCATCGATCAAGCAATTTCAGTGTGTCCCCATGCCTTGTTAAAGAAGGTTACAACCATGCCTCCTGAATTGGACCCCTTTCTATCGCAATCCCTGTGCTGCCTGTTGTAGCTATCCTTTGAATTTGGATTTGAGGTATGTGTGCATGTGTGTGGCGAGAGGGAAAAATAAAAAATAAATAGATTTGCCCCCCCCCCAAGAAGAAATAAAGACACAAGACAAAGTTTTTGGAGTTAATATGGGCCGCAATTTATTTATAACATTAATTAACTGTAAGAATAACTGGAAGTTAAAGAGGGCCTGTGCCGTAGGGCAAGTGGTAGATCAATTCTACGTTATAATTTATCAGCACCTCTGATTGATAATAAGAGATTAAACTGGCATAGATGAATAATGCCATTGGTAAGATGCCAAACAGTAACTACACCATCTTACCTTCAAATCTCATAAACACTGGCAGCCCTCATTACCTAACAGTGGCTCCTTTTTAACAATAAGAATTGACATCCTAGTTTTATCCATGAGGGCTGCCCAACACCAAACAGGTGCTGTGTAACAGAGGTGCCTACTTAAATTACAAGACCGCTTGCCCTAATCGCCAATTGCGACCAGTGAAAGAACTATTTAATATCACCCCACCGCGCCATGCAGATGATGGGATGGGCCGTTGCTCTAGGGCCAATTTGAGCAACGGCCAAAAATTCCCACCCAGCCCCGAAGCGACCAGTACGACTCATCATCCACAATATAGGGCGGGAAGGAGGGGAGCTGTCAAAAATGCACTGGCTGCAGTCGGGGAGCGCATGCACCTTAAATAGGCTGCTCCCCGACCACACAACCAGCGTACGGGCGCCGGACTTTGCGCCCGCCTTTTTCTTTGAGGGGGCAAAGAAGCCCCGCCGAAGACCAAGGCTTCGAGCGGAGCCTCCATTTTGATCAGTGGGAAAGTGCTTTCTGTTTGCTGTGGAAGGGTTTCTCAAAGATGAATCTTGACTATTGCTATTAGCAATCATTTTAATTGCCTTTCAGACGGTGATTCTGAGCACATGTGCCTGACTGTAATTTCCATTGAAACAGGGACACTTATCTTCAAGTACAGACATTTTGGATTTTGGTTCCAGGCCCTGTTTTGCCAGTTGCAGGACAGAGATTCAGTTAGTATAAGGTAAAAGCTAAGTTGGATAAGCTAGTGGTGGTGTTTGGGAAGGGCAGGTTGCTATTTTTTCAGTCTCAGCAATAAATCTGTAAAATGGACACACACACACACACACACACACACACAGAGAGAGAGAGAGAGAGAGTGAGAGTGAGAGAGTGAGAGAGTTTTGGTGCTCTGGGAATGGTCTCCATCAAGGTGATAGGCTGTTGCATATTTAAAGCATTTATATTGTTTGTGAATCCTCTCTGTGTACCAGGAGATGGGGAAAGAAACTCTGCTAGTGGTAGAATTCCCCTTATACTGTGAAAAACCAGGGGAAACCACATTTTACCTCAAAACCTTAGGCAACCAAAGATAAACACACACACTGTTCAGTTATAATTTCAGAGGTGTTCGTATAGTAGGCATAGGCAAGATGAGGGAGGGAAAACGTTCTCTGAAAGTGTTTAGTGGGGAGTAGAGTACAGTAGTGCTTAGAATACTGGTCTGGAACTTGGGAGATGCATATGTTCCAGCCACCCCCGAACTTCAAAATTTGTTGAGTGACTATGGTGGATGCACTCTTTCTCTTAGCGGGACCTTTCTCCCAGATACGGTTGTGAGAATAATAATACAGTGGAGCTCGTCTCTGAGAGTTGCCCTCGGGCCCTTAAAAGCCAGGAAACAGGTTTTGCTCAGCCATCACTGAAAGGCATTATGGTTTACTCAGCCTTGTGGTAGTAGAGGGGGAAAGTAGGAAATAAAAATATCTTCCCTAGAATGTAGGTTTCCGACTTAGAGATGTAAGACCTATTCTAGCCTTGTGTTTCCTTCTTCCTTCTTCATAATGGAGGGTGAGATAGTATTGACAGTATGTGGTGTGAACCTTGAATGGTGTGAACCTTGGAAGCTAAATCAAGACAGGAAGTGGATAAGGATAAGGGATTAGGGTAGGATCTCGTGGGTGGGCGGGTGTGGTTGGTAGTCAGAGAAAAGGACGAATGATTGACACTCAGTAGCCATGGCATACTACTGGGGAAATGACTTTGCCCGTACCTTGAGGAGTTTGAGTCATGGAGATGCAGAGAAGATGGGCATTGGAACCCTTGGAAATTCCACGCATAGGCCAGGAATTGACTGCCGAATATCATTTGTTTCCCCTGCTTACGTCAGGGGTGGAGAATGTGTGGCTCTCCAGCTGCTGTCACACTGCAGTTCCCCTCATACCTGACTGTTGGCTGTACTGACAAGGGCTGATGGGAGATGGTTGGCTAATAACATCTTTGGGGCCACACATTTCTCTCGGAAAGTCTGTTGCTGATTCAACTGGCTTCACTCACAGCCCACTTCTCTTCGTTCATCTGTGCATGTGTGGGGAGGAACCTGAGGAGTACAGGAACAATTTCCTTGGCCTCATTCCTGAGCGCTGCTTTAGTCTTCCTTGAATATCTTCCGTGACGTTCACTGAGCTCCCACAGGTTTTACAAGCCTTGGGAGCCTATATAAAAACATTGGTCTTAATTGTCAGGTGAGTTATCTCTCCCAGCTCTGCTGCACTTTGCTGACTTTATTACCTGTCAAGTCTTTAGTGATGGGAGGCAAACTAAACATACACTGAAAGAAATATGTGTCAGCAATAAATGTTTTTCCCTCCATAGTGGATGGTTTAAGTTTCAAAGGTGGGAGTCTCTGTTACCTATTCTAGAATGCCTCACTTCTTCACAGGTATTTCAGGTAAATTAATGGCTCACTGTACGGTGCCAAGTCAGTGATGCAGGGACGTTACCTTGGATGCCACAGGTACAAGGTACAAGCTCTGCAAGCTCCTTATTTTCTCTCTTTTGTCTTTGCATGAGAGCTTACACTGTTGGTAAACTTTTAACAACCTTTGCAAATCCAGCACTATTTGTAGAGGAAGAACAACCCTTTGTCTTCTGGCAGGCTTCAGACCTGTGAGCTTTCTTTTGTTCTTTACAAAAATTATCAGAGGGATCCAATGGCACTTGAGGAAAAAGACGCTGAGGGCTGAAGTAGGCAACACAGTTAGCATGTTGTTAGAAACAGAGCTCTGTTCAGAGATAAAAGCAATCTGTTTATCCAAGCATAAGTTTTCCTCAGTTCCACGTATGGCAGCTGGCCTGTTCTGCCACTGGGATATAAACATTTGTTTCACTCACATGTCTGCTTGATTAGACATGGAGATTTGAAGAGGTTACATCTGAGATTATTCAGTACAAAATCTTACCCCTGTGTGCCTTAAGCAATTTTCATTTTAGCTGTATAATATGTTGTATGCATGTGTGTGTATGTGTAGGGAGCACTTTTATTGCTGCTATTGTCATATAATTGGATCAGAATTCCTTTCCTATCCATTACAAATCACTCAGATAATTATCCAGAGATCCGGTTCTACTTTCTGCCTACTTGTGCCTTGCAGAGTGCTTCCTGACATGCATTGCTGTGATGACCTAGTGGGCCTCTGCCCAGGTTCCCTTCATGGGCTGAAGCAAAGTCTTTGTATCCACACAGATATTATGTTCAGAAATCTGGAAAGAGGTATCTGGCATTCTATCAGCCTTGAAAAGTGTCAGCCCTTGTTAGGCATCTACGGCAGGGTTAAATTGACATCCATAGGAGAGAGCATAAGAATTCTTCCCTTCATTAACATTTGGTTCACATGTCCTGGAAATGTTATATTTTTGCTTCTGTGGAGATCTGACATGTGTAGAAGAAGCTCTTATTTTCAAAACCATCCCTTTTCACATAAATAAAGCAAAAATGGATCAAGTGAAGCTATGCTCTACTACACTCCTTATGTGTTGATGTAACCTTAAAAAGCGAGAACCCTGAGTTAGCTGACAGATTTATGTTCCATTTCTTCCACCACCACCCCACAGCTACAGATAGACTGCCCTTGCCTAGACAGTCTAAACTGAATTCTGGAGTAGCGTAGATAGGACATTTAAACAAATCAGGTTTGGATCAGGAATGGACAGTTCTTGCCTTTGAAACCCACAGTTGTCTTCCATTTTACTTCCAGAAACCATTTGATTTCATCTTTCTTCTGCTTTTCAGAGGGTGGGACTTAGTTTTTAATTATACCCTTACAGTAATTATTGCATTATTAGTTACGAATTGCCTAGATTGTCTTTGTCTACTTTCATAATAAGAACAGCCATAGTGGACACATCTCCGTGCATTGGCCATCCCTTATTGTGTTGACCCTATGGTGATTGCTTGCAACTTTTACGGCAGGGTACCAGTAACCCTCTGGAGGACAGAGTCCTCGCAGCAGCAAGCTAACTGGTTAGCTGAAGGGTAGAAGTTAGAGGTGTGCATTGGCTTCAGACAGAAGGAGATTGACAGCTGAAGTGCCAACACAAGTAAACACCTCCCCTGGGAACTCTAATTGTTGAGACCTTTGAGATAGTTTGGACCGACCTTACCAGCTTCTAAGTATTGCTCAGGGGAGAGGAGTGCATCACTCAGGAGACTGGCCACATTCTGGATGGTTATGCTTTTTCTTTTAGGTAGTTTGGCTGAGCCTCATTTAGAGCTATGATGAAGTGTGTGTATGAATTTGGGATCGACGCCTGACTCTCATGGGCAGGCTATAAGTGGCTGGCCAAAGCCACCACCCAGAGTTCCGTTTCGGAAGATGGTGCGGTATACAAGTATAACAAATAAATAAATAAATAGGGACTCTTTTTTTGTAGAATCATAGAATAGTGAAGTTGGAAGGGGCCTATAGAGCCATCACGTTCAACTCTTGACTCAATGCAGGAACACAAATCAAAGGAGATCCAAATTTCCAAAGTAGTCCAAATTTCTCTTGCATGCCTCCAGCACTGGAGCACTCACCATATCCTGAGGTAATTGTTCCACTGCTGTACTGCTCTAATTGTTAAGAGTCCCCCCCCCCCCCGATATTTAGCTGAAATCTGGTTTCCTGTAATTTGAGCCCACTGTTGCATTGTCCTGTATTCCGGGATGATTTGGAACAGATCCTGCCCCTTCTGTGTATGATGATAACCGTTCAGATATTTGCATAGGGGCCATTTGTTTGCAACGGACTGTCCCACACAGGCTCACAACTAGGGTTTGTGTCATCCAGGGCAAAGATGGATTCCACACTTCCCTGCAGAGTTGTTTTAATGGCTGTCCGTACTTTCTCGCAAAACAATGTCAATACATACCAAGGGCTTAGTTTCCAGCAAGAAACAATGTCCAAAACAAAACAAACAAAAAACAACCCCCCCCAAAAAAAAATCCCAGAAAAGAAGACTGTGGCAAACATGCTGATCAGGCGAACTGCAGATCCTTCAGAGTAAAACCAAACTGGAGAAGTGAAACTGATTTCGAAAGAAAACTATTTTCCCACATTTCTTGCAATTTTTTGGGTTCTTTTCTGTCTCAGAAACAGCTAACGGGGCTGTTTGGTTGCTAATTAGCAACTATGAAATGCCACAGTCCAAAGGAATCCTTAGTCATACAGATGCCCATCTCAGTGTATCTCTCAAAAAAAGAAGTCCAGTAGCCATGACTCAACTTCCAGACAGTGTAGGTGTGGTTAGCATAATTTCTTGACTTGGTAGCGGGAGGCAAAAAGAATATGTTCTTAACATAGTAAAAAACAATAAAAATAAAGTTAAGTAAAGCAATCTATTACAGTTACAGAGCTTGGACAAAATGAGTTGCAAATAATGTAGTTACTTGTGATTGTAGGGGGAATAAGTGGTGTAAGTTCATATGCACTGTAGTCATAATGAGCGAAGATGGCTGAGGGGTGGCTGAGCTGACAGTAGGCCAGCTAAGGTTGTACTGAACCCACACTGAGGGATGGGTTCCCTCTTTACTACTCTCCTTCTATAATTCCCCCTCCCACCACCCCCTTTAGCTGTTTGGTTGACTGATTTCATCCAGTACAGCAGTGAGATCAGCCAGCAGTACCAGTGCGCTGTGGCAGCCCTAGGGCTGTTGAGTCAATGTAATAGGATGTTGCCCATTGTGAACCTGCTACAGCTGGCATATTGTTAAGCTTAGATTGGCTTGAAATCTATCTGTCAAAAATAAAACAAATGAGAACAGTGCTATTGGAGAAAGGGGTGATGAATAACATGTTCTAGATACTTTTAATTATTTTTTTGTAAAAGCTCTTGTGTGCATTTTCAGGGGAATTTGAGTGTTGACAAAATGTAGTAAATAAATGAGAGGAGTTAGTAATTAATGTATTATTTTGGAATGGCTAATAGTGTTATTTTATTTATTTTATGAAATATGAATTAAATTATTTGTTTAAAATGTCCTGTTCCAGCCAAATGTTCAGTTCAAGAAATTAAGTGCTCAAATTCTGGTTATGAAACTAAGCAACCTGGAAAAGTTTCATGATTTATTTATTTATTTATTTATTTATTTATTTATTTATTTATTTATATTTTTGAATTTGTTGTTGTTTTGACTTTATTATACCGCTCTAACACATTCTGGGCAGTTTTACAATTTAATTATACAAGGAAGAACTTTCCTTCCAGTGACCTGGATGCTCCATTTACCAACTTCAAAAGGATGGAAGGCTAGCTTAACCTTGAGACAGCTGCCTGAATCCATTGGGATTGAACTCAAGTCATTAGCAGAGGCTTGATTGCAGTACTGCAGTTTACCCACAGCACTATGGGACTCACTTTTGCAGAAGATGTAGTTTGAAGGATATGTCAAATGGGTCATAACATTTTCACTTTATACTGGTTCTCCTGCCCTCTATGCCTCCCATCTTTTTTCTACCTTGCTTTCATTTGTATGACTTTAGTTCACGATATCTGTGCCATTTTAAATAGAACTTGGCCTTGGGGGTACAAGCCATTTGTTCTCTATTTGCAGTTTATTATTCCACAGTTTGGATCTCAGATGGCTCTTATTCTTGGATTTAAGTTGTAAACCAAGAATGCAACAGATGAGTTAATTAAAAAAGAAAGGAAGGTGTAGAGTGAATGGCGCTTATTTGCTGTATGAAGGAGCAGGAAAACAAAGTACATTCTTGAAAGGTAAAATATTTACACTGTCCAGAAAATTATAAGTAACCTATTAGTATAAGCTTTTGCATATCTGTTAAGGATGAAATGCCACTGTGGCTTTCTATAACCAATTAATTTGCAGAATTGGCAAGGTTCCTGATGATGATACCTGGTGATGGGTTTGGACTAGATTAAAACTATGCAGCTCTGTTGATAGGAGCCAGACAGAGCATGAACAATCCATTAGGAGAAGAAGCAACCAGCTTCTTTGCAAACCATAACAAGTGCGGAAATAACATGAGTGGTTTGTAATAGCTCTGAAGAAGCAGTCATTTTGAAAACCTAAAACATTGAGACTGAAATGTTATGGAAACTTAGGTGAGAGTAAGTCATGCAGAATGCAGTGAGACTTACTTTTAAAGTTGTTGCTAGATGCCTGTTTTAAAATTACCATGTTTAATAGTGTTTTTAAAATGGATTATGTCTTCTGTTGTAATCTTGTTTATTTTTACCAATATGTGAGGTGCCTCGAGTCCTTCCGCTGGGAGAAAGGCGGCGTAAAAGTGAAATGAATCAAAATGTGAATATAATAAAAGTAGGCTTAGGATTGCAACTTAAAGCAAACCTTAAAGCACCAATGCAGTTCACCACTCTGTTGCCTGCCCTGCAAAACAAGGACCTCAGATTTGATGTGATGAAGCTGGTAAACAAGGCAGATCCCAAGCAAAGAAAACCACAGCTCTTGACTGTGAGTCAAGCATAATATTCACTGATTTAAAACACACACACATGCTCTTCAATTTTATATTGCGGTGCTTGAAAACTCTTCTACTACTCTTTAAAAATAAAGTCTAAAACTAGACATTTAATGCTCCAAAACCTGTTTACTTTCTTTTCATGCTGCCTCTAATTGGCCATAGTAGTAAAAGGAGGTCATACTGCCCCCAATATGTTTTTGTAGTGCTCCTCATTCCCCTTAGAATTCATGGACCCTGAATTCCTGGGTCCAATGTTGCAGTTGGTAGCATCTGCCAACCCAGTAGGAAGATCCTGGGCCAAGATGGTGCTGGCCATGCGGCTCCCAGTGAGGACGGTGACCCGAGCCACGTGGTGCACCCCGACCAATCCAGGAGCGCCTTCAGAACACGTGGACGGGTACACATCCAGGGTACGCTGGCCCAGACACGTGCAGTGGCAGGGCTGGCCCAGGCACATATAAGGGGGGCAATCCACCACAAACCCCCAGTCAGGACAGGAGCACTGAAGACTTTCTCCCACCCCACCCACACCATGTTGCCTTATACATGCTACTTGTATATTATTTGTTGGTTTAAGTTTTTTCCGTTTGTATTTGTCACAGCATTGGCAGTTTGGAGGCATTGGGACCAGATCGAGGTGGAAGTGGCAGCAGGATGGAGCCTGCACTGCACGAAAGGAATAGGGAGGGTAACTGTAAACAGCCCCTTGCACCACTTTGTATGCTGTTCCAGATTGTTCCCAGCTTTAGAAAGCAGTGCAATGGGGAAGAGAAATGAACTTTTCTGCCTCTTTCAGCTGGATGAAAGTCTTTCCTACAAAGGAAGAAGACATTTTTCGATCCAGCCCAGGGCAGGGTTTTAAAATAACACACACACACACACACACACACACACACACACACACACACACACACTAAATTTCACAGCTTTGAAATTACCACCATTTATCAGATATTCTCTGGGGATGCACCATTACTGCACCAGTCCCTTTTGTCTTAGTTTGAATGTGCATATCTCGTACAGCACTTGAGCTGTTTATCTATTATTATTCTCCCTTCCATGACTGTTGATTGATTATGTCTGTATTGAATCCACAGAGAAAGGTTGCATTTGAAGTAGTTTCAGGTTCCATGAAAGTGTTACCTGCAGCACATTATTTGTGATAGCACATTCACAAATGCACGTCATGACTTGTTGCAGCAGTCTTTGAGTATTGAACATGAATCTGTGAACTGGCTTAAACAGTCAATTTTAACACAAGTAACAAATCTAGCTGTTCCCAGCAGCATTTCACCGGCTTCGTTTACATGGAATTTTTAAAAGCCACATAGCTATAATAGGCACCTGTACCAATGAGCTTTGAGGTCTGGACCAAGCACAATTCTGTGTGACCCTGTAATGATGAACGACATTGCGTGTGTACACCTTGCAAATGCTGTCTTTGTGATTTTCTGACCTGGATACTTGCAAGGTTTGGATAAGAGCAGTAGACCAATGGGCATGGTTTCAATTTGAAATCTGTGTGTTCTCTTACATTTTTTTTAAAAAAAATCAAACTCTTGCCTTCAATATTTTTTGTGGTGTTACCCGAATGATTCTTTTTTGAGGGGTACCATTTGTGCTTTGCACCCGTACTCGCCTCCTCACCCTTCCAACCTATCTGTACGCTACAGAGAAACTGCCTGGCTCTCTCTGTGCTTCTGCAACAGCAGCAGCAGCAGCAGCATCCCAGCCTGCAAAGGTAGTTTACAAACTTGGGTTGGCTATTGAAGAGCTTGTAAACAAATTCATAAATTTGTCATGCTGATTAAAGTGTTGGCAAACACAATGGCTGATCATGTTATAAATGTTTATCAACACCCGCACTCACCCACCTGCTAAGAGGTGCTACGCTTTAATGAAATTGTTTGACTATCAGGACTGGTTGCTAAGATACAGTGTTCTCGTTACTAGGGATGTGATGCTTACAGATTTCTGTTATCAAATAATGATTAGAGATGCGCTAACCTCAAGGTGTTCCGTGCTGCGAAAGGTTTGCTGAGCCTCAAATTAGTAAACTGTCTGCCTGAGCAGACACTTACAGAAGGCGCGCGCGAGCATCAGAGTTACAGGGCTGACATTTTAAAAAGGAGACAATATCGGTCAGAGGAAGCGTCCCCTGCATATGATGAAAGACTCGCTGTGAAAATGTTTACATGATCAGTTGCCAAGCACAATGTCTTTATGACATATTTCCAACTTAGGATATTTTCGAGTCCCCGTGTTAAATAATTGCATTTCCTTTCAGTTGCATTAAAAGATCCCTGACACCCACTCCTTGCAACTGCCCAGCATTTTGCAAAGATCTGAACCCACATTTTTCCTCCAGGAGATAATAAGAAAAAGACAAAATCAAATTAGCAAGAGAAAAACACCACATATTTTAATGTTCACACACAGGAGATGACATATATGACATATTTCTGGACAAAGCAAGTCCAGAATTAGGAGTGTTATTCAATAATAATAATAAAAAACAAACCGGGCTGAGGATTACAAGAGGGGAAAAATATCCAGTATTGACAGCATCCCCCCTTCTACCTTGGGTCACACCAATTTGCTTGTAGGCCTATTCAGAAAGCAGCATAAATATTACACCTCATTTTGTCATCTCTTAACAAGTGCATTTCAATCCGTTTAATCATCAGACAAGATAATGAATGGCACTGCATTCATTCTCACAAGGATTGTGTTCATACTGCCAAAGGAGTAAGTAATCTTAAGTGTAATTGTTGAGCTCATTATTGAATTAAGGGTTCAAACAGTTGCTACAGTGACAGCATTAGTGTGAATCTGGGTTGAAAGTTAGCTCTGCTGAATAAATCTAAATCTAAATCTAAATCCTCTTTGGCTGTTAGGAATATGTTTCTTAAAGGTGGCCTGATATCATCCATTTCAGCACTGCCTAAAAATCACTTTATTAGTTCTTTAGGGATCCTATTTCGGCCACCGCACAGAAAACAATAGCACCCTTCTGTGACCCTAACCCACAGAACTGTGGGGCAGCAAATGAAATTCCACTTTGCACTGTCTATTCTACATACAACTAATGCAGTAGCTGTATAATTAATGCAAAGCAGTGAAAGGAGGCCTATGTTGTATCCTTTCCCAGCTCTTAGTTTTGGAGGTTTTGCATACAATATGGCACCATCAGACACATTTTGTCCTTGGTATGTTTTTAAATGTGTTGTTAATGAGTTGCCAGTCATTTTTCTGACTCTCTCCTTTTTCATTCAGTTTAACAGACATTTCTTCCTGCCACACCTGAGAGAACCCACAAAATATAAAATAGTTTCTCTGGAGAAGCTTGGTTGCAATGTGAAACCATGGCAGGCGTGATGTGGAAATGCATATCTTGAGGGTGTACAAGCTTTTCTAGAGTTGGCACATTAATTGTACAAGCTACCATATTTCACTCCGTACATCTACCATATTCTGTATCTGTTGCAGAGCTAAGAATGAGGAAAACTATTTCTGTAGGTTCCCAACAGAGGATACTGAATTTGATTAGTGAGCATCTTTGCATTACTGTCCTCCTGTCTCTGTTTCCTTTTAAAAGCTTTCAAAATGGACACAATTCTTCTGCTGCTGGGATGAAATGGGGGATACTGGATTTATGTAAATTTAAAGGGGGACCAAGACTATTAAAATCCCTTGAGAAGGGTGCCAGTTTTAAACAAATGTAATTATGGAGGAAACCATGCTGACATCATGGAAGTAAAAGCAACATTGACTAATTCCTTGGTGCACGCCTACATGCACCTCTAAAGTTAATAGCATAAGTCCAATTGCTGGGCACTACGAAAGTAGGCCCATTGGATCAACTGCTGAATGGGGAGTTAACCGTTATGTCAATAGCAATGATTCAGTGGGTGTCTAGTTGGAAGCACCAATTGGATTTAGGAGGTTGTGCCCGTATTCTAAAAAATTACTGAGGCAAACTGGGCAGTTCAGAGGGTTAGGTGAAGACAAGGCAAAGCAAGGCAAGGCAAGGGCAGCCAACAAATTCCCATTCTGTTATGAGGCTCAAGTGAGGACTTGATCTGCCTCCTTTGTGGGGGAACCATCTAATAGGATCGTTATAATGCTAACAAGGAATGAAGCTGCGTGCATCCACCAAATGGTAGGAAGAGAGTGTGATGCAGAAAGAGAGGAAGAAGAGGAGAAAGAGCTATTTTCAAAGTGTTGAAAAGGTCAGGCTCCGACTAAAGGTGAGGACTGCCCTATCTCTGATGTCTTTCTGGAAACAGGCAAAGACCTTTCTCTGCAGGCAAGCTTTCCCTGAATGCTGGTCTACCTAATATGTGACTTTTATATGAATCTAACATACATGATCACATAGACGTTATGTTTATAGATTTTGTGATTGCATTGAATTTGACACTATGTTTTCAATGTTACTTTCCTTCACTCATAACTTTTACATGGAATTTTTGCTGTCTTTTTCACTGCTCGCGTTCTCTTGTAGCTTTAAGGTAATGTTGTCTTTTCATGCTGTAAGGTGTCCCTCAGTTCCCTGTCTTAATTGTACAGGGCTGTATATTGTCCCTCATTACTGTGAGCCACCATGGGTAATGGAGAAAGTTGGGGTAAAAATGCTCTAAAATAAATAAATCTGTAGGTGGCCTGGTAGGTGAGTGAAGAAAAGAATGGACAGTGACAGGGAAGAGAGCGGATAGTTCTTCTCTGCCTAAGATTACAACCCAAGCTAGAAAATGACAAAGGGGTGATTGTAATGGACATTTCATTCCTATTATGCCAATGCTTCCACTCCATCCCTAACAATCACGGATCTGGGTGATGCATCTGTTCTGTCCCCAGACAAAGCAGGCAGGTGGATGGGCAGGGAGGAGGGAGGCAGGGCCTGCTTTTCTCTGCCACCCCAATTTAGAAATGATTTTATCAGTCCTACCTCCCAGCGAGTTTCCATGGTCAAGGGAGGGTTTCAACCCAAGTCTCCCAAGTGCTAGTCCACCACTCGATTGACTGCACCATACTAACCCTCATATAAAGTGAGGTACATCTAATGTTTATGGTAATATTAAACATCAGGACTTCTGTTTTCAGTAAAGTAAGCAGGAAGGTTTGGGAGAAGAAAGTGGAAGGTAAACACGAGCTGGGAAAGATGGAATGTTGGCAAATCTGTAGCATGCGTCAGCTGGGCAGGGATTCAGATTCTGAAATCAGAATGCAGAGTTTAGAAAAGTCACCCTTTTGGACTAGAAGTCTCAGAATTTGTCAGCCATCTTGGCCATCAGATTCCTGGAGTTGGAGTTCAAGAAATGCACTTTCCAAACTCTGCCATCACAGTTGTTACTGATGCGGTTAAAGCACCTCAGAAAAATACCCCACATGCCATTAAATGCAATTAATGAAATCTAATATTAGGCCTATTTGGCGTAGACCTGTTGACATTGGTGGGCATTGAGTCAGATTTGATGAATGACAAGTTCCATTAAATCCAACGGGTCTAATCTAAATAGGACTAAAGTGAGATTTTTAGCTCAACTTGTTACTTTATTTACTGTACTTGCTCATCCAGCCATCCAATGGCAAGTAGAAGCAGTCGGTAAAAACCACTTGGTTTGACATCTATTCACACTCCACCCACATTGCAGGAGAGTTACATCCTTAATTCAGAAGTATTGTGATTACTGTGGCCAATTCCTATTTCCTATTGGTTCATGCAGTCTTCTTGTTCAGTGTGCGCTAAATGACTAGGAGATGAATTCCTGAACCAAAATCTACTGAAAAATATTCAAGGCACTTTGGAATATTTTTAACCATTATGATTCACCACCATGTAAGTGGAAGTCATCACATGGTGCTGAATGATGGACCTACACACGTTACATGGCTCTGTTCCAGCTCTGAAAGCTAGTTCCGGAAATATTTTTTTTTCTTGGTTACATGTATATCCCACATTTTCCCCGACACCTTGAGAGTGAGACAATAGGCATGGCTCTCTGCTTATCCCTGTCACAGCAGTGTGGTATAGGCTAGATAGGTTAACATAGGCCAAGGAGCTTTACAGCTCCAGGTGAATTTGAACTGAGTATCTTCCCAATCCTAGTCTAAACCAGACATGCCCAAACTGGTGCCCTCCAGATGTTTGAGATAAGTCCCGTCTGGCCCAAACAAGCATAGCAAATCAGGGATGACGATGACACTTGTCATCCAAGATCTGCTAATTTACATGTTGGGGAAGGCTGCTCTAAGTGGCACACCACACATTTTCTTAGTACAACTGGGGCTCCACAGGCATAGTAGTATGTAATGCCTCTTTACATTAATGCATTGACTTTTTTTTTAAAAAAATGCAATCACAATACTCTGAATGGATTTACAGGAGGGAGTTAATACTGCTAAGCAGAACCATCTATTGTTAATTCTGATAATATCAAGCCATGAATACCTGTCCATGTGGGATAGTACAAACACTTTATCTACAACAGCTGTTGTCTGTTTCAGTTGGGTTGAGGGGAAGCTTTTCTTCAAATTTATGCTGTAGTGAGTGATTTGCATTGCATCAGATTATGCTGGGATATATTGTGTCATATGGCATGACCTGGTATAACCTAGCTTAATGCAACACACATGTTTGTATTGTATTACACATTTTAAAAAAGAATCTCTGAAAAGCTGTTGGAAGCAGGTGGCTTCTGTAAATGGAAGACACTTTCCCGAGGTATTTCGTACCAGCAAATACCCAAATGTGTCTAAAACATTCGGCAGAAGGATCAGAGAAAATTGCAGACAGAAATGTTTTTAATCTGCTTTTTACTATTTTGAAAGGGGAGCACTTGATCTCTTTTCAAGTGCATAAAAATGTGCAAATTCAAACATAGGTAGTAGAAAAGCATGCAGAAATTAAGGAATTTCCATTTGTTTAAAAGAAAACAACAACAAATATCCTCCACTTTTATACAATGGCTGATTGCTGTTCATTAACCTCCCCAATTTTACATAGGTCTCTGGGCAGAAAAGCGAAATCCAACACACACATTAAACACATGGTATTCCTTGAACTAGCAGAAATTCAATTCAATTCAAACCATACCTTGCCAAAGTAAAAGTCGGAACTTGGAATTTCTGGCATTATACAATCCTTTATACAACAGAGATTGGAAAAAGTTACATTTCTGGACCAATTCCTAGAATCTCTTTGTGATTATGTCTCATGCCCAACCCAGCTGTGGTCCCGGGGCCCCGGGGGGGGGGGGGGGGAGAAGGGTACATTTGCACCAGGCACAGCAATCTGGAGGTACCTGGAGGGGGTGGAGGAAGCTGTGCACCCTCCCACCACCCAGCAGTCCACCTTTCCCCTAAGGCTTGGTGATGGCACCCCATTCTGCCACCTCCACCGCATCGTGCCAGGTGAGCGGTGAAGCAGGCAGGCAGGAGCGCAGTGGCCACGGTGCCCTGCTCCTCCTCTTCCTCACGTTGGTGGGAGAGGTGTAAGGTTTGTGTGCGCTACTATGAATGTGCACACGCATTCACCCCATGCCTGCAGGGTTTGGCCTCTCGTTGTTGGGTGGATGCAATGTGTGTATGTGGGGGGGGGGGGGCAGCAGGAAGGGCGAAAAAACAAACTTTGCCCCCAGGCGCTCCAAATCCTGGCTACGTCTCTGTGTGGGATTCTGGGACTGTAGTATAAACTCTACAATTTCCAAGCTCTGATACAGAGAGTGGATATAGTATAGTAGTTCACAGATCCTGGCATAAATTGAGAAGTTCTGTTCCTCACATATCTCTGTTGGTATGAACTGATCTAGCTGCCTAAAGTGCTTCTCCATCATTCTGGCATGACAGTACAATATACTTTAAATACAAATACATTATTTTTATAGTGAAATATGTACATGGGCACCTCTGAACTGCCCTAGTGCAGGGTGAGGCCCTTTTGTCCACGGTCCTGGCTGGTGTCACGTGTGTGTGGCCTATGAGCTGCTTGCAGGTTGCCAGTTTTATAAAGCCTCGCCATGTGGTGAGAGGCCTCTTTCTTGATCCAGCCATCTTCCCACCCTCCCTCCCCAATAGGACAATGAGGTTAGCTGGTCGCGTAAGGGGGCAGATGGGAATTTTTGGCTGCTACTCAAATTGGACTGGAGTGGCAGTGTGTTTATGCCCATCCCATTCTCTTTAAGGCCAAGTGGAGGTTTATAACTGATCACAATTGGCGGGTAGATGCAAGTGGTAAATTTAAGTCAGAAGAAAGTTATTGAATAATATCCCCTAGTGAGCTAGTAGCCCTCAATGTGAATTAGGAAATTGATTAGGAAACTAGGAACATTAGGTGTTAGGTATAGTAAGATTCAAAGATTAAGAATGAGGGCTGCCCAGACCACTGGCTTTGAGAGAGCGCTGAACAAGTGGGCAGCGTCCTTTTCATAATATTAGGAATCATGAACTGATCTGCTTGCACTACATTCAAACCCCCTTGTTTAAGGGATGTTTAACAGTTGAACTGAGTGAATTTCATATCATTAAATTATGGCCCAATTTAAATCCCACAAACGTGTCTCATCTCTTTATTTCCAGACTGGGTGGGCAAGCAGCTTACAGAGTGCTCCTTGTTTCACAGTGTGTTGCCTGCTCAGTGTATCAATAGTTTCTGAAGTATGAGATGGCATATTTGGACTGTGTCTACCGTTTCAGATCTAAATACAGTATACAGATTAATGCTGGCTCTGCCTTTAGGCAGAGCGTGATGGCACCATCAGGTTACAGGAGAGAGCCAAGGGTGCAGTTTGGCCTCTCTTATATCTCTTGAGCTAGTCCACTATGATCTGGTGTGGTGGACGATGACATTCTATTGACAACATCAGTTTCAATGTCGTTGGGATTTAACTGCTTGCTTTTACCTAGGCCATTATCTTCTTTTTCTACTCACTTGGCAAAAAGGCTTGAACCATCTATTGATCAAATACAACACAAACAATGATTCCTAGCTTGCCTGTGCTGATTTTTTAAAATATATGACTACTGCTTCTTTTGCATCCTTCACTTGCACAGACTTACTGTCTTTTACATACCTTTAGCATACCTCTTCCTCCATCTATCTCTTGTGGAGAATTAATGCTAGCCAGCCTTGTCATGCTAGGTTACATCATTAATGCCCCTTTGGCCTGCTGCAAACATTTCCCCTTCAGGAAAAGGAACCATATATAGCTGTTCACTCAGCACACACATTTACAAAATGAAATACCTAAGTGGAAGACAGGGACATCTATAGGCAAGAAATACCTGCCTCTGGAACAAGGGCACCTTGGGATGACTGCTACATGAACTCTTGCTGTTACCACCCTCCGCCCTGCTCATTCCTGTTGCCACCCTGTACAAGCGTGTGTGCTTATCCTCTGTCTTTTGATTAGAGATTAGGAAAGTTACTTGTAGGACTCCAGCTCCCAGAATTCCTAGCCAGCATAGCCCCTCCGAGGTTTGGAGTTTGATATTTACCTTGAGCTTCTTCATTTTAGCTGCCCAGAGACCTCTTGGTAGTGGGGCGGCTAATTTTTTTTTTTTGTAGATAAATAAATAAATAAATAAATAAATAAATCATGGTTTTGATTTCTGAAGTTCAATTTGGGTACTGTATGGCAAAGAAAATGACATTCCCTCAAATGAAGGAGGCATCATATGCTTTGGGGGGGATTTGCCAATATTGGCCGACATGAATAAAAATCTTAAGAAACAACGAAGCCCTAACCACAAGCAGGACAGGAAACGAAGTGTATCCAGTGGCCATGGAGCGATGTCTGATCAAGGTCTTGGAGAGGCAACAGAAAATTACGGTGGGGAGAAAGGCAAGACACAACACCATCCTGAGCAGATCCTTCTCGAGGGTTGCAAACGCAAGCCACATAGAGAGAGAACCAACACTGTGTTCGGCCATTCAAAGCTATGCCCCTCCTGCCCCAAAACCACAGGCCATGAAATATACCCACAGAGGCTAAAGAACACACACACAGCAAGAAAAAAATAACCACCATAAAATTAGGCCTCAGTCGAGCTCTCTTTCCCCACTGCCCCTGGTTAGTTAAACCAGTTAATGTCCTCCTGACCATAGTCCATTACACACAGGTGGTGATACAAGTTTGTGGGTCACTGAGCACTGTAAATCACATTTTCTGAGACATATGTTCTAAATGCCTTTGCGAGGTCCTAACACAACAGAGGCAAGATAAACAGACATTTCTAAATCTCTCCAGAGACTCCCTCTATTTTTATCTGTCTCCTTTTGTTGTTGACATATTGTTTTTAAAGTCTGAGGAAAAAGAAAATGGTAGGAAAATGTGACTGCTACCAGAATGTCCCAGTCTTCAGGTAAGAAGGAAAGACGCACCCCTTTAAAGTGAAAACGAAGGGGTTCACTATAGTGAATGGTATCAAAGAACAACACAGCATAAAAACTACAACATTCCAAACATTTCAGAGAAAGGTCGGCATGAATGATGGGAGATTCCGCCCAACTTCTTTTGACATCATATTGATGTCGATAGGAGGAAGTTAGGGATAATTGGGACCATGCCAGCTACAATCTTGCATTTGAGAACTTGATTCCATTATTATTTTGCATAGATAGCTCAGTGCTTTGGGTCTCTGGCTGTGAGGTTGCAAGTTCGATTCCCCACAATGCCTCCTTGTCAAGGGCAGGACTTAATAATCCATAGGTTCCCTTCTAGCACTGTAGTTTTGAAGCTGCTATTATTATTATTATTATTATTATTATTATTATTATTATTATTGGTTATGTATATCATGAATTCAATTTCTGTCGTGCCTTCTGCCCCTTTGTGTTCTTCAAGAAAGAAGAAATCTGGGATGAGGCACTACCTTATATTTGGAGCATTAGTGCTAGGGTTTTGCTTTGCTTGTGTAACTTCACATGAAAATATATTTGGCCGTGTCAACTTTAACCATTTCTGCATTTATTTTTTTAAACATACAAAATATTTATCAGAACTGGTTTTAAGAAGCATATACAAGCTTCATGCTCGGAGCCCCAGTGGTATCTTAGAAACAATTCTAACAGAAGAAAACAGTTAATCATCACAATAATGTGTTCATAGCTCAAGATCAACTTCAAAGGGCACAGCGTTCTGGCAAGAAAACCCAGCAGATAAAAATTAAGTGCTGCAAATTTTGCTGCCGCCACCTTCCCACAGTCTACTTCTCATGCTTCATTCCAATATAATCTTTGATCATAGCAATGCCTCCTGGCTGTCATTACTGTGGTGTGTTTGTTTTAATGACCATTGCCAACCTGGGCTAATTATTGGCACTTGGGTGGCTTGAGAAAATTGTCTTTCCAAGAGGGAGTAACTAAAGACTGATAAAGATGCCATGCTTTTCGGGCCATAATAGGTCCCCTCCACCTTCCCGTGTACTTGAGTACACCTTTCTTGTTACCGAAGCACATAACAAAGGATGGAGGTGCTGTGCTGTATCTGGATGGAGGCGATTTCACTGTTCTTAATGGTATCGTAATACCCAAATGTGAAATCATCTCAGCTAACAGCCACTATAAAATATTTTTTAAGAGTATGTTTTATGGGGAAAGCAGCTGAGTTGGAATGAGCGCACAGACCAAGCGTTGCTTTGTATACTAATTATCTACATCAATGGATGTGCAAATGGGCTCGGAGCGCTTTACCTGCTGGGTTGAACAACTTGCTTGGAGTCACAGAACATTGACGCTTCCTGTGGGCACCTGACTCTTCTGTGCATCACATCACATTGAGTTATGTCATGTTCTGTCACATCATTGACGAGATATGACCCAATGCAACCTGACACAGTGCCACGGCGGCATTGCACAGAATCCCAGAGCCATGTGGGCTGGTCGGCCGTCTTGTCAAGGTCATTGAACTTAACCCAGCTCGCCAGGAAGCTACTTATCCTCATATTGGTCCATCTGACTCAATTAATTATCAAAAGGTTCGGTTTATCTGAGAGATATAAATCCAATAATTTTTTTTAAAAAAAACGTGCATTTATTTACAGTAATTAAAATATGTTTCTGCTACTTCCTCTAAAGGGGATTGCAGGGCTGATAACTACATTGCAGCCATGACCCAGAAAGCAAAGGCCTCTCTACTAATAACAAACTTTTTCCAAAGGTATCATTACATCTTTCATTCCTTTCCAATACCGTTGTGACACTATCAAACAGTCCAATCCTAGCTCAACGATGATGCCTGTGAATGGTTTAGTGTGGGCAGAAGTGTCTTCTGTTGCCAGAAATCTTTTTATGTTAAATGAATACAGTTGTCCCCTGCCCTTTCACGGTTCATATACTGCGGTCCCAGTATATTGTGGGTCTGCAGTATATGATAAAAGGTCCCCTGGGGTAAGGAAGAAAGGCCTTCCCAGGCCCGTCGGAGGCCCCAAAAGTGCTTCCCTGCAAACCGGAAGTGACTTATTGTAAACCAGAAGTGACCTCCAGATCACTAGAAAGCACTTTTGGGGCCTCTGGGGGACTGGAAAGCCCCCTGCAGGCCCGTTTGGGGCAGCACCAGGCCTGGGGTAAGTACAAAAGCCCTCAGAGAGCCCGCCCAGTCCCAACCTGACCCAGCATCCACATATTGCGGATTTTCAATTATCACGGGTTGGGTCAGGTCCCTAACCCACGCGATAGGTGGGGGTTTACTGTGTCCTTTCACCAGTGGACCTCGGCAATCTGCAGCTGAAAGATCTGCTAGGTCTGCTTTGCCCAGAAGCCTGAAATGGATAGAAGGGGAGCAGAGTGAAAAAGGATCTGAGTTAGGCCCACATGTTCTCCAATACAAAGTGAAGAAAAGATGAGGACAGACCTAAGTAATTTGGCAAGAGTGATTTTGAATTTAACAAGGTTCTGCCTGGCCCAATATTAGTTCAGCTGTCCATCAGCCATCATAGCTAGTTAGTATTACTCTACATTAACTGTAAATGCAGACACCTGGTCAGTTCTTGGAAAGCCACCATGAGATACCCTTTTTAGTATAATTATTCCTGAAACTTGTCTTCAGTACACAGCCAGATACTCATTACCTGTGAAGAGAGTGCTCATTGAGTAACATCTGGCCATCTGAGGGGGTTTTTTTCCACACGCTTTCTCTCATGCTGACAGCCTTTCCTGCCAGATGGGCCCAAACTGGGACCTCTTAAGACAATGTTAGGGTGAGAATTTTAAGCTTCAAAGCCAGTGAAAAAATCTCAATGAGTGAGAACTGGATGTGTGAATTGACTCCATGAAAAACACTGAGGTGGCACTGGACGGTCTGAAAATGATGTCTTGGGAGCTAGATTTCTCATGATTCCTGAACCCATGCAGGTGCTTTCTTGAAGCTACAGTCACCTACTGATGCTGAACATGTACATGCAAACAGGCCCTGAGTGTTGTACTCCCTCATTTACATTTATTCCACACACATATGTACTATAAGCATAGCTTTTATGATGTTTTGAGCAACTGTATAGCAAATATAACAGACAAGGCTTAGATTGTATGTTGAAGGTTAATAAATGATGTCATATATGTGGGTAATTGAGTAGCAAAATACATTATGAGTGGGAATTAAGCTTAAATGCTGATACTCAGCATCCACAATGGCAAGACAAACAAGAATACTAGTGGCAAGACATACAGAACTCTCTTACAGGTGCACACTATATCCACGGGCACAAGCAGATCTTGCACTAAAACTTGGGGAATACTACTAGTGAGTGAAAAAAATAGATGGCAGTTACTGTACACTTTCTAGCCCCTTCTCACCTGTTCTGTGTATTCAGAACACATACCTTCTTAGCTACTAAACATTAAAATTAGCAAATAAGACCGTGTTCATCAGATAAAGTACAATCTGGACATAATACATACAATGGCAGTTTATAGTTAAATGTGGACTGATTGTAATATTAATCTTGGAGAGCTTCTGTGATGTCCATCTTTAGTCTGGCAAGCTGGAGAACATCCCTGTTTTGACAAAGATGCCAAACTGCACCACTGCCTGCATCTCTTATCCTACAATTCCCTCCCTGTGCCTCCACTGGCAGTTGTTGCCACCTTCCTTCATGCCATTCTTTCTGCAGACTTCCCACTCTGACCTGGAAGAAAGCAACACTGTGGTGAAAGGATGCAGAAAAAGGAAAATGCTGTCTTTTTGAAGGTCAGTGCTTCTTTTTTTGCCAGCAAAAATTTACAGATGCCTTGTTTTCTTCCCCCTTTTCTCATGCTGTGGTACTCCAGGGCTAACGCCTGGGCCCAGTACTCTTCAACTTATGGAAGAGTTGACTGACCAAATACTCATTGATTCAGTGGCCTACTCTAATGCAATATGCCCTTCAGCAACAGGATTTTAACCATTGGGTATCACCTGCTGCTGGACAGTATCACTCTCTCTACCACCACATAGTCAGAATTGGCGAGTAATGGAACCTTTGGAGATGCAATCTGGGAACTATGGCATGGAGACAGAAAAACATATAGTTCATAGTTCAGCTTTCCCCAAGTTGTTTTTATCTACTAAAAGTAAGAATGCAAAATAGCTGTTTATTTTAAAAGGACAACTCACTTTAATGCAACAATTAAAGATGCTGTTTGGAGAGACTCTTCAGAAGCCACTCCAAACTTTTCCCATCTCTGGTTCTAACATAGAATGCCAGCTTTGACATCTATCTTGAGATCTTCCTTATCACTTCTCTTACAACTCTTAATAACCTAGTATTGCAAGCAAACAGGCTGCCTCACTGGTGATCTGTGAATCCAGATGATCAAATAGGTTCATATATAGAACACCAGAAGACTTCAGGATTTTCCCAACACTTTTGTCTTCCTGAGGCAAAGGACAAAATGGTTCCCCTCTGGCCATCCCTAGAAGCTGAATGGATGACCACCTGAATTTCACCTCAATAATGGCACATTCCAGCAAACCTGCAGAGAATGCTAACACTATCCATCCTATCCATGGGCAAAAAACAGTTTAGGTGAACACTCTAGCACAGTGGATTCCAATCAGGCATTTAAAAAAAAATCTTTATTTATTTATTTTCTGGGTAAAGGAAATTATAAGGAACAAATTAGGAAATAGGTATGATTGAAATAGGGTTAGAAAGGAAGGGTAGGGGTAAGGGAAAATAGGGGGGGTGCAGGTTTGGCAAGGCACATTACAATTCTTCAGTTTCATATTTCATATATATTACAGATGGGCACGAATAAAAAAAATGGCATTTCATTTGTCGTTTGTCGTTTGGGGGGTCCGTTTTGGTTCGTTTCCATTTTTCGTGAATTTTTGCAAAAAATTCATTTTCGTTTTCGTTTGTTTTGTTACCATTTCGTTACCATTTATTTCATTTTTTTGTGATTTTTTTAGGATTTTAAGCAATTCACTCATATTGTAGTAACGGAAACAAAATGCACGACAAAATTTCCAGTGTTTCTGTTCGTTTCATTTCATTTTAGAGACAAAATTCGTTTGTCATTTCGTTATGTAACAAAACAAAAAAACAAAAATGGAAACAAAAAATTGTTCGTTTCGTGCCCATCTCTAATATATATACATATCAATTAGGACTTTTATAGCTAGTACAGGCCTGCCCAACAGGTAGACCGGGGGCTACCAGTAGCCCGTGAAGGGTTCAAAAGTAGCCCACCAGCCATCAATAAAAATGTGAGGGGATAAGTTCTCCACCCCTCCCTCCCCGCCATCCCAAGGACCACCACCGCCCCAGCAAAGCTCTGGGTCTGCCAGCCCACTGTCTCAGCTGAGTGGGGCAGTTCAAGGGCCATGGCACAGTCCCCTGCTCTCCCTACCAGCCAGATGATCGGCGTGCCACTGTCTTGTGACCAATTGAGTTGTTGGTGCAGAGAGCAGGAAGGGGATGGGAGGGGACAGTGAGGGGCAGGGTCATGGGTGTGCCCACCTCCTTTGCGTGGTGATGTCCCCCTCTTCTCCCCCACTGGAGAATTCCTTCCTCCCATCCTCCCATCCTCCCATCCTCCTCCTCCTCCTCCCACCCCCACAGCTGCCTCACAGAGTGTGACCTGCCGCTCCTCCTGCTCTCCTTCTGAGCCATTCCCTCCTCCTTGCGCTGCCGTGGCGATATGATTGCCCCATTTCTAGCTTGGCCCATCCCAGCTGCACAGATAATATGGCAGAAGTGAGTGAGAGCTATCATCAGCAGCAGTGGCAGCGAGGGGGCTGGAAGGGAGAAGGGGGAAAACAGGAGGAGAAGTAGAGTCAAGTTAGGCTCCTGGTGGGTTGGGAGGGAAAGTGCACCTTTTTAAAAATGTCTTCCAGCAGTCCGGGCAAGTGGAAGGGGTGATCTGCACAAGCATGCACTTGCCTCTCTTGCACACGTCCACACCAACTCAAGCAGGTGCAAGGGAAGCATGTGCATGGTCAGCCTTACCATAGGAATGCACTGAAATATGTTCCCTCCAGAAAGGATTAATTAATTTTCAATGTGTTCCTATGGGAAACCGCTGCTCTACTTACCAATTTTTTTTTACTTATGAGCATATGCTCGGAACAGATAAAATCCATAAGTAGAGGTTTTAGTGTAGTAGCCCTTAGGCACTTTCGTCTGGAAAAAGTAGACCTTGGCCTGTTCAAAGTTGGACAGCCCTGAGCTAGTATATATTATACAAAAGTTTCTGGCTGTTGACATATTTCAAATACAAACTTAATTATCTTTTTTTAACCACAAATAGAACTTTCCCCAACTTTCCTGATGCTTCTGTTTCTGTGCTGTTCCTAACCATTCCGACAGTTTGTCCATTTCTGCTGTTTCGAGCCAATCAGGCATTGTTGAACTTCAACTCCCAGAAACCCCAGCCTGCACAGGTGGTGGTGAAAGCTTCTGGGAATTGCAGTCGAAGACACTTGGGGTACCCAAGGCTGGGAACTCCTGCTGCAAGCAGACAGGCTAGAGAGAGGCTCAGGGTAGTGACACTACTGTCTCCAAACATCTGCTATCTGTGTTAACCACCTCAGTTTCACTAATGAAGAGCCAGTATGATTTAGTGGATAGATTGATGGACTAGGACTCAGAAGATCTGGGTTCAAATCCCTGCTAAGCCATGGGAACACACTAAGGGAGAAGACAATGGTAAAACACATATTTCATATACCTTGACTATGCTATGATGATTGCCATAAGTTGGATGCAACCTGACAGCATATCATGCATGTGGTCAGCCTAACTAGTTGCTTCTCTAAATGCTCCGAACTGCCCCACTGAATTTCATACTGAAATGTATGAAGAGCAACAGTCTATGTGCATGGTGCAGACAGTCACAGTCTGTTCAAATACAGGGTTGCAGTTTTAAATGTACTAAACTTCGGCTGGATCATACCCCAAATTGGTATCCAAAGTACCAGATTTGCTTGAGCTAATTTTACAAAGCTCTTTAAGCACAGGATGTGTACACCCACTTCTTTTGGATTTCGCCAGCAGGTGACAGCGAGAGCCTTGCTCTCCCCCCACCCCGGCTTTGATTGCAGAGAATTTCCACAATGTGGTGCCCAATCTGCAATTTGATCACACACCTCGAGTTTTGTGAGTCGTAGTCACAGCATTAAATTGAATCACAGATCCTGCATTAGACTGACATAAATCTGATTTTGGCCTGAACTTGGAGTGTTTGAAATACCAAAACGCTACTCACTGATCCCTAATGAGAAGTAATCAAAGAATTTAACGAGCAGTACAAACACTTACACAGCACTACAGATGTAGCCAAATTGAGTCAAAGTGGCTCTCTTTTCTGTCTGAAAGATGTGTGCAAATATACCTTACTGATATTTACTCTGTTCGAACGGAATCTCTAAAGAGGAAGAGGAACCGTGGCGTCTTTGTTCTCCAAAGGGATACTTGTTCTTTCAAAATACCCTACTCCTGACCTTCCATGATAGCAGAGCATGCTTATGGAATGCAATACACAAATACTGTATAATACAATATAGAAATTAACCGAGCGGCAGGAGTACAATATGGAACGCTCTCAGCTCGGCTGCTTCTGCCACGTTCCAAACACCCATCATTTGTTTGAGGTTCCTTTCTCTGTCTGTTGCCAGAAAAGCCGCTTGGCAACGTGCTGCCCCAAATGATCCCATCTATTTGGTCTCGGAGCTTGTGATTACGTTGACTTTTTTTTAAAAAAAATCTCCACTTCAAAAAGCTGAAAGACAATATAATTTAGCATCGGGGTTGGTAATGACATGCCCTGGGAAATAAAGATACCCAGATAATCAGTGCCTTTTCTCCAAAGTAGTGGGATCAAGGGAGTATGCATGGGGAGGGAAATAGGACTGAAAGCAACTTTGGCTGCATCCAGTAAGTCTGTGGAGTGAGTACAGCTGCGTCGGAAGAAGCTGACAGATCGAAATGTTCAAGGTGTATGGAATTAATAAAGGCAAGGAAGTTGTTCCTTGCCTGATGGCTCTCGTAGGTATCATCAGGCAAGCTGGCTTATCTGCAGTGGAGGGGGCGTGTGTGAGCTGCTGCTCAGTGGCAAAAGACATACTTGGCATGTAGAGGTCCCAGGTTCATTCCTTGGCATCTCCCAACAGGACTATCACAGGCCTGAAACACACTCTCAAGCAGTGTGCAACAAACAACACTGAGTTTGCTGGAGCAATTTATCGATGTATCATAAGGCAGCTTCCTCAGAGTTGGCTCAAGGCATTTTTCTGCCTGATAGGATGGTGCCTTCCCTCAATCCAGATACAAATACTAACTAGATTGCCAGTCAACCAGACTCATTCCAGCCAACCCCCGTCCCAACACTGGGGACGGTGTGGTGTCCCTCCACCTCCATGGTGGTGGTGGGGCGAGTATATTACGGGGCATAATCCAGGCCCTAAAGGTGAGCAGCAGCTCTTCTAAACATGCTGTCTTCCACATGGAGAAAGAAACAATGGAATTAGAGATGGGCACGACTCAGAAAAAAAGTTTCGTTTTCGTTTTCGTTTTCGGCTAGGGTCTGAGTCGTTTCGTTTCCGTTTTCGTGGGCTAATTTCAAAATTTTTCGTTTTCGTTTCGTTACGTAACGAAAACGAAAAAACGAAAACGAAAACGAAAAATTTTTCGTTTCTCCCCATTTAGCTCAATTGAGTGCTTTTCCAGTAACGAAAAACGAAAATTGGCTCGAAATTAGTCGTTTCGTTTCCGTTTTCGGTCCAGGTTGGTGCCGATTTTCGTTTCCGTTTCGTTTCCGTAACGAAAACGAAAAACAAAAACGAAAACGAAAATACCGCTAAGTCGTGCCCATCTCTAAATGGAATGGAGAATGGCTAGGTGCCCCACTGTTCAAATGACAAGAAAAAGCAGATAAGAGAAATGCCTGAAAACGGCTTAATTCTCTTCTGAAACTGCCTATCTGGATCATATGTTTTCTTTCTTTCTCTTGCTCTGATAAATAGGCTCTCTCAGCATGTTAAGTCTCTTCCTATGAGCTGATTCAAGGGTACACCAATGTACTGTATAGTATACCAATTCATTGTAAACCAATGGCATTATTCCAGGCAGTCACAATATAGGAAGGCACCATTGAATCAGATGGGGGGGGAGATTTAAAAGGCTGAAGGCAGTTGTTTGACAGAGGCTTTTGCAATTGACAGTACAGAAGACAACTACTGTATTCTAACAAAGACTGGCTTTTTGCAAGTAGGTGTTGTAGGCCACAAGTTCCTCATCCTTGCTCTAAAGTTAGCATGCATTTCTGGACAGATAAAGCCTGCAAGCCTGCAAAAGGCCACCCAGGTACAGTATTGAGTATTCCAAGCATCCTGGTTCTGTCAACCTGCTGGTCCCCTCTAACCTCTGATGCCGTCTTGTGGCAACAGCTCTTTACTTATTTCCCCCCTCCCCAATAGTCACTCAAGGGTTAAGTGAGAAAGGTTGTTGATATAGAACTTGAATTAGGAAATGTGGTACCTACGTGACACAGGTGGTTACAACACAGTGGGAAGGAAGTGTTGTCAGACTGAGAGATGCAAGTCAGATGATAGGTCACTTGAGGGGGTGGTGAATCAGTGATAGGGACAACCTGGTATCAGGTTGCTAGAATGATGCACAGCCAAGGCTGCCTGCCAAACATGGGTCCTCTGATGATACTGATGTAGGCTCAGGCCCTCATAATGTTGAGCAGGAGTTCTGGCTGACTGTACCTGATGGGCGAGATTCTAACCCTCCTCTAGCTTCCTCTTCGGGAGAGGGATTGTATCTCTTTGAGCGAGCAAGGAAGTCATCAAGGTAGCTGCAATCATCATGGCCAGACCTATTGTTTAATCACCCCACCTTGTTTGTTTCCTTTCTGTTCTGTTCAGGATGGCTCAGAAGAAAGCCAACAACATGTTAGAAACTAAATGTGGCTACGGCAAGGGTGGGGAGACTTTTCAAGGGGACAGCTGGCAGGTGGAAGGAGATACCCCAACATTGGCCCGCTAATTCCTCCTCGCAGCCCTTGCCTGTTTTTAAACCTGATTTCTCCCACCCAGGCTTTGGAAAAGAAAATAAGCCTGGGTGGACGCAGGGCAGACAGCAAAGCTGTGCACTTATTTCATGAAGGAATCAGTAGGTACAGGAAAGACAAGCTCATGGACTTCAGCATTAAAAAGAAAAAAGAAAAAAAATTGAAGGTAAAGGCTTACCGATAAGCCAGTGATGGATTTGAAGGTAAAGGCTTACTGATAAGCCAGTGAAGTGTTCTTGTGACCTGAGGATGGAAGCCCCTACCTTTGGAAAGTTACTTTTTGGACACCATTCCCTAGAAGTTTCCTGCCAGTGTGAACATTTACTTGGTTAATCAGAATTGGATCAAATTTTCATGCCCACTAGTACCTTAACAGCAGGCATGTTCAAACTTCGGCCCACCAGATGTTTTGGACCAAAACTCCCACAGGCCTTTGCCATTGGAAATAGAAGCTTGGAATTCTGGGAGTTGTGGTCCAAAACATCAGGAGGGCCAAAGTTTGGACACGCCTGCTTAACAGGGTATTGGGCTTATTAAATTTTGGACAAAGAGGTGAGCAGGTTTTTAATCTACTTTTGAATCTAACAAGAGTCGGCCAGTTTGGTTAAGAGCTGGTGATTTAGTCAAATGTGAATCTTATTCCCACTTGACAGAGAAGACAGACCAGTAAGCCGAAGACAGCAAGAGCTATCTCGACCTTTCAGGTCTCAGAAAAAAAATTTATAACAAATTCCCTTTAAGAATCCAGTAATCAGAATATTGATGTTGGCCTTGATGCATGCAGTTCGTTGTTTTAAGCTCTCTGTTCTGTTTCGAAACCAGGCACTTGAGGTGAGGAGGTTGATCCAATAGCATGTGTCACCTCTACCTTCTCCATGTCTGCTAACCAGCTACGGGGCATTTAGGGAGTGATCTGCCACCTCCTGTGGTTTGCTTCCAGCTTCCAGCAATCCATAACCTTTTATGGTGGCAAACACTGCCAATCAGTGTAAGTTTCCAGCTTCTCAGACCTGCAATTCAGGTAGGGAGGTGAAAGCTAGGCAAGCAGCTCATTGAAGAGTCTACCTACTCCTCTAGTTTGCCTCCAGCAAGCTGCCACAACATTCTGAAGCTTCCCAAGTGAAAGAGGAGAAATGGAGCACACACGTTGGAGCAAGAAACAAGCAAGGGCCTTCAAAGCTCCAAAGCAAACCAAGCAGGTGATGTGGGGGGGGGATATAATAGGAAGAGAAGCCAGCTGTGGTTTAGACTTTTGACGTTGTGTAAAGGAGGAATATCTCTTCTAGAACTGTGTGGAAAGCTCTGTGTGCCCAAATTCCCTCTTGCTCGTAAATATTATAGATACAAAATAAAATAAAATAATCCTCCTTCCCCTCTGCACCTTGGATTCTATCACCTTTTGCGATGCACCCTGTAAAAGATAGCACTTCTTCAATGGAATTTCCCCTCCCCTCAAATTAGAAGGTAAGATAGAAATAATGTAAACAACTCAGAGAAAAATGACTCACTGCTGTTTCAAATCAGGGCCACTAAAAGACCGAGGGCCAGCCCTGCCATTAAGCAGAATGAAGCAGCCACTCTTAGGCAACACCTATGTCATGTTGTGGATAACATGTACCCCCTCCTGTTCTCATATTTCTAGGTTGGACTGAGACGTAATAAAGACCCACTAAATCAGTAGGGTTTGTGCTAGATCTAACTCCCACTGATTAAAATGAGTCTGCTTTCAAGTCAGGGGACAACCCATTATGTTTTCTGTGCCCCCGAGGAGAAGAATATTGCAGAATTTTCTGCCACAAGTGACACAATCCCAGGATTGGCCTAGGATGCTGTACACTTGCTTTTCAGAATGACTCTAGGTCTAGGACCTACCAGGTGGCACGACAGGCACTTCTTGCTGAAAAACCCAGAACAGTGTGGTTAATTAGCATGCCAAAAATGGATGGAGATACTGCATTCCAAAACCATTCCAAATCACTTTGCAGAGCATTTCCCCTCTCAGTCAAAGTACACAGAGTCCAAAGCTGCATATGGATAATGTTTGTAAGTATGTTTAACTCACAGCAATGAATTAAAGCAGTGTTTTGAAAAGCCTCTGGGAGATGCAGAGAGTCATGGCCAAAACAGATACTTGATACATACGTACGTACGTATGCACAAACAAACAAACAGTTCTCCTTGTAAGATTTGCATAACTTGCTGCAGCAAATTGCAGATAATGAGAGAGACATTCTGGGGCTTCTCTCAGTTGTCTGCCTGCTCGCTTGCACCATTGTGCAACCAAGATACGCCCTGTCACTTTATCAATCAGCCAGCATTTTTCTGTGAAAATTTATGCCAGTCTTGCCCAGTTTTGACTAGTAACAGCATATTTCGCCCAGGAGTCATGTTCCCAAGAACAGATTCTTGCCACCTTTTATACATCCTGATTTGCACACAAAAATTGAGGTCACTAAAAAGTAACAAAGTGGCTTTCTCCACATTTGCAATGCACAGTCCTTTGTCATTGGCAATCTAGGCTTGGAATTCTGGGAGTTGTAGTCTAAAACATCTGGAGTGCTGAAGGTTCGCCCCCACAGAGATAGAGCATATGCAGGTCCTCTGAGAGCTCAGATGAGGCCAGGGTCATTTCCCATTCTGAGTCCTCCTTATATTTGTGGATAGAGGGATAAAAAATATTTTAATGTAAAGAATGGGAGGTGATCCCCCCCCCCCGTGTAGAATGCATGACAGCCATGCCTCCTTGGTTGAGGTCAGGTCCAGGTCAAATGGCCTTGCTGGCCCCCTCTCTCATAGGGACTGAGCACATGTGGCCTTCCAGATGTTGCTGGACTGCAACACCCATCAGCCCTGGCTAGCATGGTCAGTGCTGAGGCATGATGAGCCTCCTCGCTGCTTGGCAACCTAGGTCCAGCTGACCTGAGATATACTGCGCTAGATATCACGCCCAGTGTCTTGAACACCCCTGAACTCTGGCTGATCTGTTTAATTTCCACCCCAGCTGAGGTAATACTATCTTGAGGGTTGCTGCTGGCTGACCTGAAAGATAATACAAATAGCGTGCATTTCAGATGGGAAAACAAAGGCCAGAACCTCATGGCCCACAGGCTCATTTTGCCCCCCTCAGTTGTTCCCTCAGGAGGTATTCACACATGCACTGATTCACATGCAGCACTTTACTTAGAACATGTGATTTGTGGCTGCTTCTCTCTCCCACTCCTCATTCATCCTCAGTGGAAGTGGGAGAGAAGACAAGGCTAAGGTACAGCACTCCCCCACCCCCAGAATGTGAGAGGTTCCTGTAGGAAAGCTGTGAAAGAAATGTCTCCCTTAAGGAAAAAGCATGTAAATAATTCTGGTTTGGGATGCCCAGATCTTTGTTGTGTCTGTAAGGGAACTAGGGGAGGTGTTGCGTGCTTCATAAATTCCCTGAGTGATTCAGTTGGGATTCCAGCCTGAAACAGTACAGAGTGCTGTCTCAGGAAAAAACAAGTAGCAACGTCCCCGTTGCAATAGCTGGCTGTTTTGTGAAGGGTCTGGGATCCCCCCCTGGGATTCAGGCTTGTTTTCTGCCCAAGTTGATCCCCTGGTTGCTCATCTGAGAAGGGGCCTGTTAGGCAGATGAGCTGAAAGAGTTACTTTCCTCTAATGATTCAGGAGTTAACTCCACAGACTGTAAGACTGTGAATCACAGCCAGGTTCTCCTGCTTGGCACTCAGCAGACCACGTAATTTTCCTGAAATGCTTGCAAAATCTAAGGTCATAAGATTTCAAGAGAAGAGTTTAGAAACACCAAAAGTTTCTGTTCCTTCTTCGTGGACATACTGAACTTTGCCATCCAGCTTCCCTTGAACGGACGCTGCCTGTCCCTTCACCAGTATTTCCTCATATGTTTTTAATAGGAAACGGTTGTTAAGAGGTGTGCAGACCACATGCTCTGCAAGAAAGACTATTGTCGTGATCTGGGACCTCAAGGGTATTAATATGGCCACCATTGCTGAAGAAATTGCTGGGCCCACTTTCTTTCTGTTGTAAGGGAGGCCTTTTTGTCTCTGTGGGTCCCAAAAGCTTGTGTGAATATGGACAGGCCTTCTCTATGCTGCTGTCCTTACATGGCTCCATGGCTCTTACAGTCTGATTGTTCTGTCAGTGCAGAGACCAGTCCATTAAACTCAATCTATTTGAATAACACAGGATGTACTTGAATCAAAACTCAGTCTCTGTCTCGTTTTACAGTGGGTGAGAGGATTGCCTCCACCTGGTCCAGTTACATCAGCAAAAACTAAATAACTCAGTCTGTTGGACCAGTTAATGATACTTCTTTTAATCTCCTTTGGTCCATTGATGGTAAATGGACATCTCCAGGACACCTCAAGTTCTAAATTCTAGCACAGTGATTTATAAACACTTCAGCAATGTTTTATTCCCCCTCCTGGAAAGGATTGGAGGAGTAGAGGCTCCTCTCTCTCACTTTCTCTGTTATGTGCATTAGGGTGTCCTTTAAGAGTGGTCTTGGAGGATCGTGATCTCCTTTTCCAGGGATGATCAGACAAGAAGACTGGCTGTAATCAAGGTTAATTGCTAATGCAAAGAAAGGATGAGGTGCAGCCATCTTCCAGGATTGGGCAAGCGATCACATGCACTGTCTTGGCACAACACCTCAGAGGCAAGAGCTGTGTTGTAGAATGGGAGTCAAGTCGAACTGAACCATGCATTCTGTCTCGAGGGAGGGAGACAGAGGGCCACATGGAAGTTGACCATATTTTCTGGAAGGACAGCAGCAGTGAGGGGAAGGCAAGGAGACAATCAAGGGATAGCATTCCAAAATGTTGGAACACTTATTAAAATGAGAATCTTTTGTTTTCTCTCCAAATGCGCCTGTGAGCATGTTGCAACTGAGGAAAGAACCTTCTCTAAAAATCTGAAAGCCAAGAAGGTTTATAGGGGGGAAATAAGATCCCCAGGGAGCCTGGGTCCCAGTTGTATAGGTCTTTATAGGTCTTAACCTGTAAAGACCTTAGGAGCCTCGTGGTGCAGTGGGTCATGAGCTAAAACCTCGGGTCATGAGCTAAAACTGCTCATGTCCCAGAGTTCAATCTCAGGTGGCCAGCTCATGGTTGACTCAGCCTTCTGTCCTTCCAAGGTTGGTAACATGAGTACCCAGCTTGCTGGGGGTGGGGGCATGGGTAGCCTGCATAGTTGGAAACTGCCCAGAGAGTGCGTGAAGCGCTATGGGGCGGTATATAAGCAGAAACTTCCAGAAGATGTCCAAACAGTCCGAAAAACTCACAACAGCTATTAGAACACTTTTTGCTTTTGCTTTTACGCTGAATTAGGAACTGGTCCAGCAGCCAGTGGAGCTGCTGGAATGGGAGTTCCCAATAGCCAGCCCCTAGTCAGCAGTCTGGCTGCAACTTTGTGGACCAGATGAAGTTTCCACAAATTCTTCAAAGTCAACCCCCATAAGCAGTGTGTTGCACTAATCCAAACAGTAAGTAAATAAAGCACGTGATTTTCAGTGCCATGCAAGGACTGTTTTTTCTTGTTTGTCTGGCGTTCTAAAATTTGCATAGAAGCTCATCTTTTTTCATCCACTTGCATTTGCATTTCTGCTTAATCTTTAACATTCTATCAAACCACCATGACCTTTTCCCAGAGCACTTCCAAGATCCTTGTCCCCAGGCAGCCTTTACAAAACTTTGCTATTGCACTAAACATAGAAGATTAGTTTCCCTCTGGATGGAGTAATGTAGGAATCCACCAAAGGTAGAAGAAGCGAGCCCTCAAACAACAGTGAGTGGATAAAATGGGAACGTAGGAATGGTACAGAAATCTTTGGGCAGAATGTAGAACCCACAGGGAAAGTTGCTGCACTATGGTGTGACTGACCCATGTTTAAAATGGGCAGCTGGGTTACCTGGAGAAGAAGCTGGAAGGTATCGTGCAAGGTAAACCTTCCCAGCTGTGTTTCAAAATACACAAGCATAGGAAGAGCTCCCACTTCTTGGCCAATAACGTGGAATTAGTACCAACGCACCTTGCGCTGGTGCTGATTCTACATGAGGCTCAACAAAAATGACCACAGCAAGAAGATCTATTTGCTTGTTTTTAAAAGGGTAGTCCAAAATACCTGGTAGTCCATCTCTTTGCAAGCTTTAAGCAAGCAGTGCCTTGGGAAGAAGGCGTGCTTACTTCGTGCGGGTGAATTTCCCAGCACCTGAATATCTCATGTACTTCCTGTTTCTTATAAATGGGTGGTGAAACCAAGGTGAAGGGAAGGAGACATCAAAGCACAGAGATGCCATCTCTTGAGCAGAACAAAGGGCTTAAGGACCCATTCCTAATGATACCAAGAGTAGCTCTGGTTATCTCAGATGTACAGAAAAGACAGCAGGGAAAGAAACATTTTGAAGGTAGTGGAGCTGCAGGCATGAAAAGAGCCGATTTAGGAACTAGGTCTTAGCTACTTGGTTTTATAAGAAGGACTTAGGAAAAGTAGTTTTGGAGGTGACAGCACTGGGAATCCTCCCAGCCAGCATGCTGGCCAGGCTGGCTGGAAGTTCTGGGAACAGTCTTATTACAAAACGGTAACTTTCCCACAGTCTGCTTATAATTTCCAGCTGAAATGCAAACAGTTCAAGGAGAAGAGGCCACCAACAGTTACTGATATTTTAGGAGAACTGATGGGGTGGGGTGGGGCTGGTTCCCTCTCTCTCTCTCTCTCTCTCTCTCTCTCTCGGAGATGGGAAGGCTGGAATGAATTGGTTCCACAAAAGTGACATATTTTAGCCTATGGTAGTGCCAGAGGACATTGTGTGTGTGTGTGTGTGTGTGTGTGTGTGTGTGTGTGTGTGTGTGTGTGTGTGTGTGTGTGTGTGTGTAGGGTTACACCTGGTTGTACCTTTTAACTATGTGTTAGACTAGTTTATCTGTATTCATTGCCCTCTGTTCCTTTGCTGGATAAGTTTTGTTCAGCAGGCAACCTTAGGTTGTATCCAGTAGTGTTGCTTGGGATTGATTGTTTTTTTTTTTAGCCATACCTACAGCGACCATCTCTGTGCTGGGTCCTATCCCATTTCTGGATCTGCTGTTAAAGAGTGCGGATCCTGCCACAAGTCAGAGCCATGGGCAAAAGTGGAGGAAACTTGGCCCTGCGCATGCAGAAGATGTCCCTTCAACTGATGCAAACCCACTGCTGGGTGGGTAAGAGACCCTGCTGCAGGGCTGGGCAAAGGGGAGGCCTCCAGACATGGCTGAAGTGCACTTCCCCTCAAACTTGGCAACTATTGCCAATGGTGGGAGATGGTGGGATGCAGTCCAACAACACCGGGGGTGGGGCTGCCAGTTGCCCACCTTGGCACAGCCCTTGGTGCTATCTAGTTGCCTTTGAAACAGCGGGTCACTACCTGCTTTGGCCTGCACGGAGGCCAGCAAGTCTATCACAGCTGGGAGGTTTGTCCTGTTACAGTTGGCAGCACTCTTTGTGCCCCTCAACCTGGCACCCTCAAGAACATTTACACCCATGGAGAATATGGCAAAGGGGAAAGAAGAGAAAGAACCACGCAAGAAATCAAACGTAGACCTTCTCAGTTACTGTATCTCAGCAAAGGAGTGTATTAACAATAACTGAAATTCACCTCCGCGAGGGGGATGAATCATCATGGGGAGGGGGGGGAAAGTTCAAATAAAGCAAATAAAGCCCAGTGGAAAACAAGGTTGTGCAACCTTAACCAGTGTGTGTCACTGGCCAGTGGAATTTTTAGAAAGGCAGCAGTTTGGGTGCATCACTGTGGTTCGTGATTGCGCACACCTGTTCAAGCCGAGAGGTTTTGCAACAACAGAAAAGAAGGAAGCTGAGCTTGTTTCTTTCTCCTGCACTGTGCAGAAAAAAAGCAGAAAACCACAGCTGTTCTTGCTGTTAACAGATACCAGCAGCCCCTCCTTCCCCATGATTCCCCCCCTTGTTCCCCCCACCCCATTACATAATTGAGGATAACATTTTCAAAGCATATGGGCTGGAGGTATTATCATATCATTAAAACTTTAGGTAGGAAACAATTGCGCACATTCTCACACATTTCGGCTTAGGACTCTATAACAAATGTTTGTAATTAGGGATGCTATAAACAGTTTATTAAATAATAAATGAAGAGTTGGGGGAAAACCTTGATGAGCTCTAGAAGGTAACAGATTTTATGTATAGTGACATGGAATGAGCAATGAGCAATGGCTTCTCATTTACTTGGTATTAACTAGTCACTTTGGGCACTGTAAGTTAAAGTCAGCTCAACGTCTATTAATGGACACTAGATAGATAGATAGATAGATAGATAGATAGATAGATAGATAGATAG
>JAHTLZ010003547.1:15343987-15377291 GCA_023846285.1 Phrynocephalus versicolor
TAGATAGATAGATAGATAGATAGATAGATAGATAGATAGATAGATAGGAACCTAAGAACAGCCTTGCTGAAACAGGCCACAGTGCATCTAGTTCAACATTCTGTCTCACACAGTGGCTCACCATTTGCTTCTGGGTATTCCCAATCAGATGTCTTCACCTGCTTATGATTCCGTACAAATGGCATTGAGAGATATCCTGCCTATCTCTCCAACCCAGAGGTTGTCCTTAGCCATCCATAATGATTGATACCCTAGTTTTCCATGAACTTGTCTAATCCTTTCTTAAAGCTGCCAAGGCTAACATCTGTCATCACTTGTTCTGGCAGGGAGTTCCATAGACCAGTGATACACTGGATGAAAAAGTACTTTCTCTTATTTGTTTGAGATCCAACACCTAAAAGTTTCATGGAGTGCCCCCTAGTTCTAGTGTTGCAAACAGGGAAAACAGTTTTTCCTTACCTACTTTGTCCACACCGTGTATGATTTTATAAACGTCCATCAGGTCACCTCTTAGATGCTGTTGTTCAAGAATGAAGAGACCCAGCCGTTGCAGCTTCAGATGGTAAGGAAGGTGGTCCAGTCCCCTAATCATTCTAGTTGCACTCTGCACTTTTTTCAATTTTCTTCTGGAGGTATGGTGACCATAGATTTATAAAGAGGCAAAGTGACACTTACTGACTTATTTTCTATACCCTTCCTAGTGTTCCCTTGCATTGAGTTTGCTTTTTTCCACTGCTGTGGCACACTGGGTTGACACCTTCATTGAGCTGTCCAGCAGGACAACAAGGTCCCTTTCCTGATTTGTTGCAGAGAGTTCAGCCTCCATCAGTTTATAAATCTAATTTGTTATTTTTCTGCCCCAATGTGCATCACTCTGCACTTACTAATGTTGAAACTCATTTGCCACTGGTTTGCCCATTCCCCCAGTGTCAAGAGATCCCTCTGGAACTCTTCACAATCCCTCTCTGTTTTTACTACCCTGTATTATTTAGTGTCGTCGGCAGATTTGGCTTCATTGATGTTTACTCCTACTTCTAGATCATTTATGAAGAAGTTGAAAAGCAGGGGTCCCAGTACAGAACCTTGGGGGACCCCACTCTTTACCTCCCTCCACTTGAAGAAGTGTCCATTTAGTGCTTCTCACTGTTTCCTGTCCCTTAGCCAGTTGCTGATCCAGGACAAGACTTGTCCCTTGATTCCATGACTGGCAAGTTCATTCAAGATCCTTTGGTGCAGGACCTTGTCAAAAGCCTTCTGAAAGTCCAGATAAACAATGTCAACTGGATCTCTCTTATCCACATGCTTGTTGACACTCTCAAAAAATTCCAACAGATTAATAAGGCATGATTTGCCTTTGCAAAAGCCATGTTTGCTCTCTTTCAGCAGCACCTTCTCTTCTATGTGCCTATTAATTTTATCTTTTAGGATGGTTTCCATCACTTTACCTGGGACACATGTCAAACTGACCGGTCGGTAATATCCTGGATCACCTCTGGATCCTTTTTTGAAGAGTGGTGTTATATTCGCTACCTTCCAGTCATCAGGCCTAATGCCTGATTTGAGGGAAAGATTATATATTTTGGATAGGACCTCAGCAATTTCATCTTTAAGTTCCCTGAGAACTCGTGGATGGATGCCATCTGGTCCTGGTGGTTTGTTAGCATTTAGTTTAACAAGACATGCAAGGACCTCCTCCCTGGTTATTTCTATCTGGCTTAATTCCTCAGTGTCCCTCCCTACAAAGATAGGCTCTTTTTTGGGCATGTGGTCTCTGTCTTTTTCAGTGAATATTGAAGCAAAGAATTCATTAAGTCTCCCTGCAATCTCTGTTTCCTCTTTAATAATCCCTTGCCTTTCATTGCCGTCTAATGGTCCAAAAGCCTTTCTAGTTGGGTTCTTACTTCTGTACTTCTAATGTTATTTCTTTGAGTATTTTTAGCTATTCGCTCCTCAAACCCTTGGTTTGCTTTCCTGATTGTTGCCTTGCATTTGTTCTGCCAGAATTTACCTTCACCAGTCCTTCACCACTGGCTGTTTTGTGACCCATCATGTATCAAGCAAGGAGAATGTTCAACCCTTTGAAGCAGGGATGGGTATTCCCCTGCTTGTTTGGGACAATTGGAGACAAAAGAGTTGACCCAATGAGAAAAGGTGGGGACTCTACTTCCAGGCCAGTAATGCTGGCCTTAAATTGTCTGCTCCAATTGCCTTAAAATGCCTAGCATTCTCCAGGCCAACGTTGTACAACACTAACAACGTGATCCTGGCATGAGATGCCATGTTTTAGTTTAGTTTATCTTATTGTACATTGCATATACACCCTGGAGAGGCAACTGTGGCGCCCAAGATGTTTGGGGGCTTTAGATCCATCTAGGCTGGTGAGAACTGTATCCTCAAATGATCTGAGGTTGCCTGTTGCTAGCCTTGAGGTTCCTGTTTTTAAGCCTTTTGGTTTGATTACATGCTTTCATCCAGAATCTTGTTTTCAACTGTAGGGCTAATAACAATAAAGAAGACAGGGAGCAGTGACTTTTCTTCAGCCCTGAGCAGCCACACTTCTACACTCAGCCTGAAAGACCAGGGCTTTTAAGATAGAGCTTGTCCCTGGCAGGGGGGTTCAAGCCATTGAAATATTTTCAAATTCTGCCACTTTTTAATATTACATATTAAGATAATATTGAAAACATCCCTCTAAAATAAAAGAAAATAAAACAAAGGCAAGTATCCAAAAAGACCTACACGAGTCCAGAAAAAAAATTCCACACATACATGGAGAGAAGGGAGGGAAGAGGTATTGGATGGTTCTCCTTTAGCTACATCTCATACAGCAGTACTAAAAAAAATCAGTTCCAAATAATCTTTCCAGCTTCGGGTTCAGTTATGAGGCATAGGAAGGGTTAAAGTGAGAAGGAAGTGGTGGGAAGAACTCAGGATAAGGGCCCTGTATTGTCCATCCAATCCCAATTGCAAGATGATGAAATGCCCCACCTGTGGGACTTCATGCTTGTGAGACAATGTTTCTCTATACAGCTTGGGAAAGTCTGACTGTTTTGGACTGTAGCTCCCAGAATCCCCCAGTTAGCTGACTAGCGAATTCTGGGTTGTGGTCCCAAAGAGTTGGTTTTCCAAGTTCTGTTCTTAAAGGATCTAGACTAGGGGTGGCTAAACTTTGGCCCTCCAGAAGTTCTGGACTACAGTTCCCACAGTCTTTTGTCATTGGCAATAGAGGCTTGGAATTCTGGGAGTTGTGGTCCAAAAGTTTGGAGGGCTGAAGTTTGGCCACTACTGATCTAGACACAGCAACCCATGTCCCTTTCAGCTTTATTGGGGTCCATGTTTCCTTAGCCTTAGCTAGCATGTTCAAGGGTGGAAGAAGATGTGGCATAGTAACCATTAGAGGATTAAAGGTCTCTCAAGCCCTAAGCTATGCTGTGTCTCTGGAACTGGATTACTCACCTGGCTACGTATGTTAAGGAATAAGGTACCAGGCTGATGGGCGCAAAACCTGTTGGGTCTTTCTGTGTGAGGACACCATGGAGATGACAGAAATGATGGCATTTCTTATAAATTTTGGAGGGATTTTTCTTTTTTTGAAAAAGAGAAAAAAAATGTCACAATGAAAAAATGTAAAATTTCCCTTCACCATCCATGTCTTTGTGTTTGCAGTATCAGTACTGGCATGAATTGTAGCCAGGAATTAAACATTCAGGCAGTCCAAGGCTGCAACTAGACAAAACAGTGCAGGCACCACACTGGTTATCAAGAAAAACAAGCCCAAAACAACAACAGCAAACAAATCTGACTGGGTCGACATACCTTTGCTTAAAGTAATGGCAACAAAAATCTAGCTTTCAGTGTTTGTGCCGTTCTTTTGCAGTCTGAGGGCAAACACACTGTGTTGGGCAGGAAGGCAGAAAGGCATATTCCTTATTGATTGCCTGATTAGAAAAGCAGGTACATTACTTTCTTGTGGTACAATTCTGTAAATTTCTGTTCAAAGAAGACAAAAAAACAAAAAACAAAACAAAAGACCCTCATGTGTATGTGAGTGGTGTAAATAACAATACCTTCTCAACTTTTAAGAGAGGTGTGCACATTTGTGTTCTTTAAATACAGGCCCCAGAATTTGTTCACAGTTGCTTTGGAAGATACAGTGGACCCTTGTATAACAAACAGCTTGTATAACATAAAATTTGTACAACATAAAATATTCCGGAGATAGGGGAAATTTGCTTAACAGAATTGCCTATGGGCCAAATCCGTACAACATAAAAATCAGACTAGTCCATTTTCAACGCATTCCTATGGGAAATTTGTATAAAGGAAAATTTGCTTAACATAATTTCATTTGGAATAAATTAATTCCTTTACACAAGGTACCACTGTATATTCAGAAGCACAGATCTGAACACCTCTAATTTTAACCTATAACTGGACAGAATTGTAGTATGTTATGTAGTTTCACTAGGCATCCAGAATGTCCTTCCTAATTTTATGTTAGAAGAAAAGTTTAGCTCCATCATGTGTGGGTGTGGCTTTATTGCTCTAAAGCAGGGGTCCTCAACCTAAGGCCCCAGGGGCGGATCCGGCCCCCCAAGGTCCTGAATCCGGCCCCCGGGACCAATCGCAACCCCCCCCACCTACCCCTGCTTTGTGAGCAAGCCAGCCTCCGCAGCTGCTTCTGTTGCTGATGCAGTTCAAAGCCCACTCCCGCCAACTACTGCCCAGATGATCAGCATGCTGGCTAGTCGGGCATTTAAAATGGGAGGGCTACGGCAAGGTCCCCTGCTCCCCCCACCCACTGTGGTCCAGCCCACAGTAGTGCCTGGGGCGTGGTGGACCAGCCCGCTGTTTGAAAACTTTGAGGACCCCTGCTCTAAAGGGACAGCCTTCTGTGGTATATCTCTCTCCTCCTCCTCTACTTCTTTCTCTCTTTCTGCGCCTGCCCACATTGACATGGATCACTGATGCCACTGTTTTGCTCAGGATGGCGAAGGCCTCATATGCAAATATTTCTACTTAGAACAATCTGTCCTTAGAACAATCCATCCCCTTTAAAAGCTGCCCTGCACCCTTCTGGCCCAGCAGGAGGGCACACATTCTTTTTGGTACCCTCATTGTTTTAGCCTGTCTAACCAGCAGACATCAGCTTCCAGCAGCCTCCGCTTCCAACTGCCATCGTGTCTACAGGTGCGAAGGGGCCTAAAAAGAATTATTCGTCCATCAAACTGTAGCCCTTCCAGCAGCCCTTTGGGCAGGAAAGAGAAATGAGTTCCAGGGTTAAACTCCACCCTGCATAAAATCAGTGGCCCTTTTTGACCTCCAGAATCAGGGTTCATAGCACTGTTAAAATTGAGGACCAATTCCTTTACATGGAAGTTTAAATATTTCCCTGAAGTTGTTTGTGTTGTGTCATTACAGTTGTGACCGACTCTTCGTGACCCCACGTCCATGGAGTTTTCTTGGCAGGAATACTGGAGTGGTTTGCCATTTCCTGCTCTAGGCGCCTACAGCACCTGGTATTCCCTGGTGGTCTCCCATCCAAGTACTAACCAGGGCCCTGAAGTTACAGCAATTGTAATAATTTCTTTCTACACATAAAATAGCCCAGGTGTTAAATAAAGAAGACTCTCCTACTAGAACTCAAAGGACCTTTTTCTCTTTGCAACCCTGCCAGTGCCTTCTTTCCCTCCTAGACATTTCAGCAGAGATGTTGCTCTTCCTTAGTTCTATTGAACTGGACAGGAGAGCTTGGATGGGAGTACTTGGACCTCCCGGGCTGCTATTTGGAGCAGGTTACAGGACAACCCCATGTCCAACACCGATCAAGGATGAATTAATGGCCATTTAAGCCTGCAGTTCTGTACACAGTACACCTGAAAGGGGAATCACATGGGCTCCAGCAGAAGGAGCAATGGGAGATCCTGGTGGAAGCAGCACAGTCCAGTAAGTGGATTTCTCCTGTCATATCCCTCCCTACCTTTATAGTTACTATGCACAACTCAGAAGCATCAGCGGCTCTTTCTTCCTGTTATGTTAAAAAGTAGAGATGAGCACGAAACAAACAATTTTTTGTTTCTGTTTTCGTTTTTTTGTTTCGTTACGTAACGAAACAACAAACGAATTTTGTCTCTAAAATGAAACGAAACGAACAGAAACACCGGAAATTTTGTCGTGCGTTTCGTTTCCGTTACTGAAATATGAGTGAATTGCTTAAAATCCTAAAAAAATCACAATAAATGAAATAAATGGTAACAAAATGGTAATGAAACGAATGAAAACGAAAACAAATTTTTTGCAAAAATTCACGAAAAACGGAAACGAAACGAAACAGACCCTCCATACGACAAACGAAATGCCATTTTTTTGATTCGTGCCCATCTCTATTAAAAACCACCAGAGCTAATAAAAAGAAAAGCAGAAGCAATCATATGTTAAGTGACGGGATGGGAGTTTTGCTGATGTTGAAAGATTGTGCCTGATTAATTTAAAAACATGGCTATGTATATACAGATATATATTACTTACTAAGGCCATTCTGCAGGCAAATTGGCAATGTGTGTGTATGAGACACAAAAATGCCAACCATTCTAGTGAGGTGGGAGATAGGCTGAATTCTCTCTCTCTCTCTCTCTCTCTCTCTCCCTCATTCAGAGCAGGTAAGCTAGATTAATAACAGAACTCTCATAAGGAGGTTTCAAATCTTACTGTCAGAGGGTAATAATTAATGATCAAATGTTAATGGAGATGCTGGGCTTTTGATGCCATTAATTCAGCTCAGTGGAGCCAGTCCTGCCCAGGACCTGCCACAGCTGTCACTGCATTTGCTTAATTATTCCAGTGCCTTCAGGCTCTTCCCCCTGCTTCCCATTTCCCCCCACTAACTGCAGGACAGTATGGTTGCAGTGAAGCAGAATTATGAAGCATGCCCTGCTTGCTGGGTAGTGGCAGGCCAACTCTATGGGAAAACTTAAGGCAAATACAGAGGGGAGTCGAGTTTCCATCTCTCTCTCTCTAACACACACACACACACACACACACACACACACACACACAGCCAGAGCTTTGTGCGAAGTCACGAGTACAAGACATTTAAAAATACAAATCCTGCTGTCGTCTCTGGAGGCTTTCAAGCGGCGAAGGGTTGTTTTAAAGCGCAGGGGTCAATTAAAAAGAAAATAATCAATCGGAGGAATTTAAATGTATTTGCATTTTGTGGCTATGTCCCTGTAGATGCCTGGTTGACATAAAAGCGGCTGAATAAAAGAGATTATGGGTGTCCTCTGTCTTTCGCTCTGTCATTCCTTCTCTCCGTAGCATACTGGCACCCAAATAGCATGGAACTGCTGCCTTTTCTATCTCAGCCGTGTCGAAGATTCAGCTAAAGCCTGACGTAAACCGTGCATTTCTATAAATGTCTATTCAAAAGTAGGGGGACTTGAGTTTAGTCTGCGTTTTGAAGTGTACTGACCTAATCTGCACTTCCTGGTCAAATAGGCAGAGCTAGACTAGAATGTAAGTGACCTTCAGAGTTCACTTGTCTGATTTTCCAGTGCAGTTCTTGGTGGGGGAAAAACAAAACTGTAAAAATTCATGTACGAGAGAGCGTTGCATGCCAAAATGTGCACACTGGGAAAAGATACAGGAATGCAGATATTACGAGAAAATGCTTACAAGATGCATTCAAAATGCTTATGTTAGCAAACGTTGTATACAAAGTAAACATGAATGTATGAGTTTGAATCACCGGATGTTGTGAGATTAGGGCAAAGCAGAGTTTATGACTGGATGCATGTAAAACTGAGAGGAATGCAATGCAGAGTTATTTGTATTTTCTCAGCAGAAGTGATCACCTTTAAGTTCAGTGGGGCAGACTGCTAGATTGTGGGTCCTGATGGCCATTTTTGTGTTTTGTATTTAAATGTTTTTGTTGTTTTTCATTTTTCACTGACATTTTAATGTTTTAATTGTTTTTATTGTTCATTTTAATTGTAAGCCACCCAGAGACCTTTGGGTAGTGGGCAGCATATAAGTTGTGTAAATAAATAAATAAATGTGTAGAGCCTTGTAGCTTTCAATCCTCCCTGCAGGGCCAAATATTTTGCCAAGTATCATAACTCTTTTTCAATGTTTGCTTCAGTTTTTCCATGTCCCAAACCTGCCCTCTCTGTCTCCAGCCTCTGCTTTGGAGAAGGAGTAACTGGTAAATTTAAAGTCCAGTATAGTATCAGTCAAGGCCAAGGCCTAGACCAACAAGTATTTCCAGTTCCCATTCATGAATATGAAAGCTATGCAGTGAAAAAAAGACTACAGGAAAATACATAATTACTTCATTTGGAAAAGGGTGCTGCAGGAGAGCTTTTTGGATACCTTGGTCTACGGGCGTTTATACATGACCCCTAAACTCCACCGCAAATGGCTGCAAGCTCCGGAGCTTAAAAATGTTTCCCCACCAGCTCCGGAGTTTGCAGAAAATTAAGTGCGACCATGCCCACCTAAGCGCATCCCAGCGCACTTTTCATGTACCTGCTCTCCTGTGGTGACAATCCCTGATGCAGTTTTAAGGGAGTGACTGTCGGCTCTCCTCGCGTCTTTGTTGTTTTTTTTGCCTGCCGCCCCTTTAAGAGAAGGAACCAGGAAGCCGGGCGGAATCAGGAATGGAAGGAATCAGGAATCCGGGTGGCTTCAGAGGTGAGATGCATTTTTTCCTCTCTTTTTTTCTCCCACCCCTCACGCAGACAGGAGCAAGGAAGTGCTGAGGCGTGGGAACACAGCAAGAGCAACAAACCCCTAAGATCTCTGGTCCGAATTTAAGTGGCCAGCGGATCTTAGGGGTCGTGTGAAAAGGCCCTACTAGAAAGCTAACAGTGGGTGCTAGACCAAACCAAGCCTGAACCTTCTCTAGAAGTAAAAATGAAGAACCCGGGCGTGCTCTACATTGGGCACATCATGAGACAAGAAGACTTGCTGGAAAAAAACAATAATGCCAGGAAAAGTTTTTGTTTATTTAGAATATTTTTACCCCACCTTTCTCTTTGGAAAAGAAGCTGAGGTGTCTGACAGCATTGAAGGACAATATACAACCCAGAACACATAAGACAATATTCATATTAAGAACAATGACTTTGAAGACGCATCTGACATAAATTAAAAAGGCAATATTAAAGCTAACAATAATAAGAGAATGCTATAAAGAGAACATTCCATTATGAGAGAGAGAAAACTAAAAATGGAAAACACAGGTAGTATTATGAATTCAGTCTAAGCAATAATGCATGGCAATCCATCTAAAAGTCACATAGTAGGTAGTCATTCATTCAGGAAAAGGTCTTTGCCTGCTTCCGGAAAAATATCAAAGATGGGTCAGTCCTGGTCTCCAGCAGGAGGAAGTTCCAAAGTCTGGGAGCAGCAACAGAGAAGGCCCTTTCATGTGTTCTTCTGAGAGGCACCTGTGAAGGTGACCAAAGCTGAAGTGAGCAGGAGAAAAGGGAAAGCCAACTATGAGGTGGATTAGGTATGTAAAGAAAGGGACAGCCTTGAGTGAAGCAGGACTGTTGAAGACAGAACATTTTGGAAGTCCTGCATTCTTAGGTACGGCATAAGTCAAAGGACACTTGATGGCACATTACAACAGTGATGAGCTGCTGAGTGTGAGCTTCAGTGCTAGGCTGCTGCCGTGAGTCACTTCCAGGATGAACAATATCCAAAATGTGAGGCATGCGAATGGTTTTAAATCATTCTTTAGTACTGTCTGTGGTAATTTAAAATAATTGAAGCTTTTCAAATTTTTATATGCCCTTGAATTTGGAAGCATTTGTGGCTCACAGCATATACTCTATTCCTCAATTTAAAATTATTGGAATCCTATTGATCTAAAGTGTTTCAGTTTGAAAGGGATAGGAAGTCTGGACGCTGGCAATGCAAAGTGATCTAAAATTGTCCCAAAATTGCACATGCAACCAATCTCCAGAAATTGCAGCAGATTTGCTGTTCCCAGAGGGGGGAAAAAGAATCAGAAACAGAATCATATTTTTCTAAAGTCAGATTTTTCTTGAAAAGTCAGACATACTCCATTATTTTTTTTTAAATTAACCAGACAGAATTTTGCTTTAAAAGAAGGACTTTAAACTTTGAAGTGATACTGTAAATTGCTATAGGGTGGTTGCAATGTCCCGGAGTCTCTTTAAGGGGTAAACAACCATGCTCTTAAATGTATGCCATTGTGATGGATGAATATTTAGCATGCATCTTACGTGTGAGCGGGTCTTACATAAGGCCTGATGTTGTGCCTATGCCTCATCTCTGCCTCTCATTAGGGTCAGCAGTTGTATTCCGCAGGGCCAGTCCCTACAAGTACAAATTAGGTAATAGCATGTGCAAATGGGTATCAAGGCATGTAATTGCCCAGTTTGTGTGTGCCAAGCGTCCATCTGCTAGTGCTGCATTTGCAGGGCTGACTGTGGTTCCTCCCTGACAACTCTCCAAAAGTGCTTGAAGTCAGTCAAAACTCCCCGGAAATCCTGCTTAAAGAAACATAGCTAGCTTGCCTGTCCAAAATGAGTGATTTGCATTAAAAATAAATAAATATGTAGCTGTCTTTCCTATTTTGCAAGTCCTTTGGTCCTGCTGAATTCAGTGAAATTAATATTTTTCTGGGCTTGAACATTTCACCTCTCCCTTAGAAGAATCATTGTAAATTGCCTATGCACATCTGGCTGTGCACAGGGGTTGTAGGCACCTGGCTACTCGTGAAAAATTAGGATCAAATGGGTGTGTGTGTGTGTCTGGTCCTCTTTCCATGAATACATATCTGCATCTACCCTTGTGCACTGGATGCACAGGGTGTGTGTGTGTATAGTTAATACAAATAAAATCATAACACATTTTGTGGAAAGTTCTCCGGACCAAGGCTCGTCTCTCTGGGGCTGGGACCTCTGACTCTAAGTGCTTCAGGAGGATTCCCGACCGCCCTATTCCCCCTCCCTGGCACTTCTCTTTTGAGTCCACTAGTTTGCTTCTCAGAGTCCTCTCCTCTGTGAGAAATTGCAGTACTAAAATGCCAGAAGGATAGAGTGCTCCCTCCACCTGGTGGCGTCTGTGGTAGCTAGGCAGACCTTATGTGGCCTACTCAAGAGTGGCTGTCTCCCCACTGCTTGGCTGCCTTGGCCAGCTCCAACTTGATGTTGAACAGGGATTTTAATGCAGAATGTTAATAGCTTCTGGACAGTCCATCCTTGGTGCTACTGCTGCTGCTGGAAAACAAAACCTTATTACCCATTACAAGGATAGTAAAATGAAGGATGAAGTGAAGAAGTTGGTAAATGGCCTGGCGCTTGAACTGAAGTGACGCACGCATATTAAAAAGCTATGCATTCTTAATTAGGTTGTTTATTAAAAGTCAACAAACCTTATACATAACAATATGGCATCTATCTGTGTTCAAAGACTGTAAATTACTTTTTTGCAGTTGAAAGGAAATAGGTTTTACAGTCATTCCTGTTCTATTCTTTGCAAAAATAAATAGAGTCTTAAAATAATATGAGGTACATTATTTTTATAGGCAGTGGTAACAGATTTGCACTTTTAATTTGACTGTGTTAAATGTTATGGAAGAAGGAGGTCACATTAGGGTGAACTGTCTTTATTGTTACCCTAATACATTTAAAGGGAGACATTCAAGTCATACTAATTTGTGTGATAATAACACCCTCATCAGGGCGGTCCAGAGCTAAGGAAATGGCTTCATCTCATTCATCCATTGACTGCATTATATTACATGTATTAGCATGCATTAGGACTCTATGTAAATGTGCCATCTTTTGAATGTAGTTCAGAGAAAGTGCAACTTTCTAGTATAGGCAGGTGCTTATACCTTGGCATTTTCCAAGTTGGTCAATGCCCTTGATAAACCGCAATCCATCAAGATTCCTTCATGCTTCTAGGCAGCATCTATTCTATGGCAAAATTAAAAAGGTATGAAAGCACATCTTTTGCCCCTTGGATTCCTCTCTATTGCCAAAGTTTTACAATATTTTCCTCCATTTCCAAAATCAAAGATTGAACTGATTGCTTTTAATGAACTGCTGAAACAAGGCCGTATTCATTTGTTTTTATTGTCTGAGACTTCATGTGTGATATATTCCCCCATGACTATATGGTGTCCATTTTTAAAGTGCATTTTAACTTAACAGTTTTTAAAATACTGTAAATGCTTGATTGTGTTGTAGTATCCAGTTGTCAGTTCATAGTAGAGTAGATGTGTTGAAACAATGGAATTTATATATGTGCTGACTAATTGATTCAGTGGGACCTTTCTAATTGGGACAAGCAACTGCATGGAGGCCTTTGCATGCTTTATTTGTACTTTCATCTATTTCTTTCTCTTACTTATAATTTAATTGTCAGATGCACTGAGACCTGAAAAAAGGGGAGGAGCATGAAAGTCAAATTAACATTATGGCCAAAATCCTATTGCACAGTTATGCCTGCAAAAGTAAATTGGTGAATTTCATAGTAGCTTAGTAGAGTACACCTGGTGTATAGATGGAAATTGCTTGACTGCTGAAACATCACCCAGTAATTGATTTCAGTAGGTTTACTCAAACAGTTGGATGTAGTCCTTAATGTTTTGAATGCACAATCCAAGATTCCTTGATATGACTGGTTAAGTTATTATTGCTTTGTCAAATAAAGAACAAACAAAGTCAGTTTGGGACCTTTGACAGGATATCTGAAACATTATATCCTTGATTCAACATTTTTAAAGCCTCTTTCTGCATCCTCAAGCAGTAAGAGACATGATACAAAGGAATAATTAAAGTATGATCACATGTGCTACAAAATATAGATTTGTGTGTGTGTATGTGCGTGCATACAGTACTGTTCTTTTGAATAGTTGTTTCATTTTGATCCTATTTTTAACTTTTTAGATAACAGAAGATAGTTAAAAAGGGGGGACGAGGGAGGCAGAAAGGATGCCAGAAAACAAAACAAAAAGCATACCAGTTCTGAGGGACTGAAATATTTCCCAGACAGATCTTTCCACTTTGGTATATCTATATTTCCAAGTTTAAATAGTTGGTGCAAATTGATTAATTCCATTTGATTTCTCTCTCTCTCTCTTTTTGGTCAGCAACAGCCACGTCTTTACAAAAATCACAGCACCCTGAGTTGCACGGAAAAGGACTGAATTACTCCTTTGAAGCTCTAGTTTGAAATATTTGCAGATTCCTCTTCAGTAGCTCCGACCATATGTGCAGCAGGAAGAAGGCCTTCACAACAAGCTATAGATAGAACGTCAGCTTTGAAATTTTCCACTTCCGTTGATTTCTATCCTATGAATGTTACATAAAAGTACCTTTTGTGTGTTAATATTACATAACGCTGAAATGGCTGCGGTCACTTTACTGATCCAAACCCCCATTTAGACATTAAAAGGAGAGTGGGTTTTCACTGAGTTATTGCATTACCTGGTTTAGCTCTGTTCAGCTCAATTATTAATTTTCTGTCTTGTTAAATACTAGATTCATGGCTCTTGCTGGAAGTGAAAATGCATGCAATGTAAAAATATGCTAGAAAGCAGTTGTAAGACACATCATTAAGCTTGGCTCCTGCACAGGTTTGTGTGTGTGTGTGTGTGTGTGTGTGTACACGCGGCGCACGCCACAGTAACAAGTGCCTTAAAAGCCAGATCAGCTGTCATTGTCACATGGTTTGTCTTAAAGGATTTGCAGGAGGCAACATATTCTAAACTTTAGTAGACAGTTGAAAAAATTGGGTTGAATAATTTATACCTAACAGATGCCACAAAGGTCAGAAAAGTGGTGAACAGACCTGCTTGCCTGCAGAATTGTTTTAACACCCACATGGTCCATTGAAGCTATTTAAAGTTACCTTGTGTTTATGGTTACAGCTATCAGCCAGGATCAACCAGGAAGTTCTCCTGTGCAAGACACATTTAAAGGAACAGGAGCAGAGGATGCTCTCAGTATCTTTGGGGATTTCTGTGCACTTTCCCCCTCATTTCTGCAAGGCTTGTACTGAAGAAAGACAGCATCCTTAGAGCTGGCTTGTACAATCCGTGACTAGCTACTCTAATTCCCTTCTGATGCTCCTCTAAAGCAAAGAGCCTGGAATGCTTACTTCCATGGGATCACAACTCACTGAACCCCCCCCGGCCACTGACCCTGCAAGCTGGGAGATTCTGAGAATTATGGTCCACAAAAGCAAGGTTTCCAAACTCAAATTAAGAATCTCAGACCATTATTGTCTCAATAAACATCTGTTTTTGGTGGATAATCCAGGCATAATATTTGCATGTAGAATTCGTGATTTACGTCATTCCAATTATAAGTAATCCCTTTGTTCTTGAATCAGTAGAATAAGACATGGACAGGACAAGTCTACCCATGCCTCTCAGAAGAAAATTGTGCCTAGTCTCAGCAGGTATTATTGCCAGGTAAGCATGAGTGAGCATTGTGGATTTAGTAGGTGGGGGGAAACAAAGGAATGACCTGCAGAAATAATTTGAGCAGTTAGGCAATAAGGAGTGTGATTGATCAAATCAGCTTTATATGGTTTAGTGTAAACTAATTAGAAGTTTAAGAAGTTGTAATAGGAATGGATTTACTGGGCAGTTCATATAAAGAATGGGTGCTGATCGATCTAAGTAGATATCGGGAACATATCACACACTGTTGACCATCTGGAAGAAATAGATACAAGGAGACATGCATCCTCTCTCTCTCTCTCTCTCTCTCTCTCTCTGAGTCCTTTGTACACTGGTAGATGATGATTCCAACTCCAGGGGAGCTCTGAATCCAAGTTTTAATACTTCACAGGTGCTCTCCAAAGTGCTGAAGTCTGACCTCAAAATAGATTGCCCACAATTGCACTAGAGGCACACCACAAAGAAGTTGATGTCAAAAGGAGTGGTATTCTGTAAGTGACCCAAATGTGCATGCACAACAAAATGCTAGTGGACACTCAGGACAAGTCTTCTATAACACTGCAATCTGGAAGTTGAGTCATGGCAACTGGACTTCTTTTTCCTGAGAGATGGAAACCTTTCACTGCTCATCCAAACAGCTTCGTCAGTCAGGCTGACTAAGCTGTTTGGATGAGCAGCGAATCCTTTCAATCGCTCAAGAAAAAGAATTCCAGTTGCCATGGCTCAACTTCCAGATAAACTCACCTGGATGACTGAGAATCTTCACAGACATATAACACTGCAGGGAAACTATAACCTCCAGTGGGCTTGTGTCAGTCATTCTTATCATCTACCAATTTCCCAGTGGGCACTTAATATTCTGCTAGTAAGCAAACCTCTAGCCCCCCCCCATGCAGAAGTATCTAAAGGTAGGACTGGGAAAGGCCCTTCTTTAAAACTTTAGAGATCCACTGCCAAAAATACTTGCCTAAGAGGATTAGCAACCTGATGTTGTATCTTGTATGTTGTTTTAAACTGTACTGTATTTTAGAGGGCTGTCCATTCTCATCAAAGCTGAACTGGGCTGGCAGGGACAAGAACTCAAGAGGGACGATGCTTCCTGTTTTATAGCAATTAAGTTTGCTTTTAAAACCTCCCTCTGGATAATTGTAAATGTGTACATACCACCCTACTCATCTTTTTACTATCACTCTCATATGTGGGCTGATTTGGAAAATTTCTTAGTCAAGATAAACTTATCCTTTCCTAAAGCTTTAGTGATTTTAGTAGGAGATTTTAATGCCAGAGTTGGTCCATCATTATTGGACTTTGTTCAGCGGGGTGTAATCCCAGGGGAGTATCTATCAAAGCAAGTATCATGGCAATCAAGGGACGTTAAAAGAAATGCAGCTGGTGTACAATTGGTCTCTTTGTTATATAAATGTAACCTATTTATTTTAGGTGGGAACGATACGGGCTTTATCCACCCCTTTACTTACCATGCTAGCAACCACAGCAGTGTGGTGGACTATATCTGCGTTTCCTATGATAAAATAAACCTATTTTCAAACTTCCAAATATTAGCAAAGGAAGACAGTGACCATCAACCAATCACGGTACAGTTTTTGGGTAACTCAGACACCAGATCTGCCACTCCACTTGATAAAGCTATAGCTAATAATGTAGAAGTAAGACAAAATAGGAGAATTTGTTGGGCTAAGGTGAATACGGAGGCCGTATCCAATTTTTTAAACACTGAGCAGGCTAAGGTATGGAAAACTGCAATTGCCTCAAACACATACAATTCCGATATAGTATTACCCTATTATGCTGAGCTTTGCCATGTTCTAAAAACCCAGTTTTTAACAGATAATCTACAGCGCAGGAACCACTCAAACCATAGGTTGCATTGGTTTGATTCGGACTGTTATAAGAGTAGAAGACATTTAAGAGCTGCAATGCGTCACGCCTTGAAACACCCCTCAGTAGAAAGCCATAATGAAATGTTAAAGCTAAGACGCTTATACAAAAAACTCTTATTCAAGAAAAAAGTTTCATATAATGCCAAAATATGGGCTGATTTAGAAGTACAAGCCAAAGGCAAAAACTCTGTACTATTTTGGAATACGGTCTCAGGGCTTTTGAAGGGACGAAGAGTCCAATGTGACTCTCCTATCCCTGCAGCAACCTGGGAAGAGTTTTATGAAAATTTATTTGCTGCTCCAATACAAGATCATACTCAAACTCCTGTACAAGAAACAGTGTCTTTCAAAGATCTACCTACCTGGCCCCCAGTCTCGACGGCAGAAATGGTATCAATTATTCAAACATTACAGTCTAACAAGGCCCCGGGGGAAGATTGTCTTCCCCCTGAACTTTTCAAGTCCCACATTGGATGGTGGGCCCCACTGCTAGCGGGTTTATTCTCATATATAGATTCCACAGGTAATATTCCAGTGGGTTGGGAAGTAGCTATTGTCATCCCCCTTCATAAGAAGGGTGATAAAAGCGACCCAGGCAATTACAGACCAATCTGCTTAATTAGCCTAGTGGCCAAGATGTACGCGAAACATCTATTGAACAAACTGATAGACTGGTCTGTAGGAAAAAATATTTTAGTGGAAGAGCAAGCTGGTTTCAGATCTGAAAGATCAACAATAGATAACTGCTTTGTCCTTCATCACCTTGCAGCCAGGCAAATTTCACAAGGCAAACAACTATACACTGCCTTTATTGATCTAAGTGCTGCCTTTGACTCATTAAATAGAGATTTATTGTGGAGGAAATTGGCAAGGCTAAATATGGAACCCAGACTCCTTGCTCTGATCAAAGCCCTATATGCAAATACGCAACTGAAAGTTCGCGTAGGCATAAATGGTTCCTTATCAAAAGCAATTTCTACACATAAAGGTGTCAGACAGGGCTGTATCCTAGCTCCCATGCTCTTCAATCTTTACATCAACGATTTACCAGACTATTTAGACGATGTCAGCTTACATATGTTGAAAATTCACGACAAATCTATGAATATCTTGCTGTATGCTGACGACATGGTCTTGATATCACACTCGCAGATTGGCCTAAGAAGGTCGTTACGAAAGCTGCACCAATATTGTGTCAACAATTTCCTGGTTATTAATAAATCTAAATCAAAAGTGCTGGTATTCAGCAAACGCAATAAAATACATAATTGGTACATCAATGGTGAGCCCATTGAACAGGTCAATTCATTCACTTATCTAGGAATAACTTTCAACCACAGAGGGACCTGGATAAATCATTTTAAAAGAACTGCCCTGAAGGCAGAGCAAAGTGCTAATCAGATTCTCAAATTAATTAGTTATAATTGCCCAAGTTCTCTTACTCCAATATTGAAAGTTTTTAGGGCCAAAATTGTGCCATTGATGGTTTATGGAGCAGAAATCTGGGGTCTAAACAAAGCACCCTTGCTCGAATCGGCTCAGACAAGCTTTTTAAGAAAAATACTTGGGACAGATAAAAACACGGCTGCTTATGCAGTCAGGGCTGAAACAGGAATTTTTTCTATTTCCAGTTTCACAGTATCTAGAGCTTTTTCCTTCTGGTTGAAGGTCCAGTCAATGGGGACTGATAGACTTCCCAAGTTATGTCTAATTGAACAAGCTAACTCTGTCATCCCCAATTCCTGGGCCAGACAAATTGGTATCATTATCGCACATTTTGGGCTCTCAACCCAGAGCCTACTTGTCAGTAGTCAACAGGCCAAAACTATCTTTAAACAAAGAGCTCTGGATGTCAGCGCACAACAGGATATGGAGCTCCTCTCCAAAAACAGAGCCCTAAGCTGGCTATCTAAAAACAAACTGGTATTCAAGTGCGAGAAATATCTAACAAATAGTTTACCCAATTCCTTGAGGAGAGCCTATACAAGATTAAGATTCGAATTACTGGAATCTATGAATAAATTTGGCCGTTTTCATAATCTACCTTACCACGAGAGAACATGTATCTGCAGCGCCCCCGCTATAGAGGATATTGCCCATATTCTATTTGACTGTGAACTATATACAGCCCTCAGACAGTCTTACTTATCAAAAATGATGGCCAAAATTGCCCATTGGAATGTGAACTTTCAGCTTGCCTTTTTGCTTCAAAGCTCAAACGTGCATGTTGTTAATTGTGTCGCCAATTTCATATGTAAGGCAGCCAGAGTAAGATCTTCCTATATTGATCAAATTGGCATTTACTGTAGGGGCGATGCTGACTCTTGAATGATAACATTCGTCTTGGCCACCCTAACTTTGAAAACTGTTCAGTTACAACTTGTATTTTTTGTATCTTTCTGGACCTATGTGGTTTTAGTACTTGATATGGCCTGAACGGCTAATCAATAAAGATGTTGTTGTTGTTGTATTTTAGAGATTTAATAATGTTATTGTTTTATAGTTTTTCATACATTGTTGTATGCCACCTAGAGACCTCTTGGTAGTGGGTGGGGTGGCTAATTTTTTTGCAATTAAAGTAAAATAGACAAATCTGGCAACGGTGTTCTTTTTCATGGCTACTAAGTAAGTACCGAGTAAGCATATTCCACATTGGGTGATTTTAAGATCCTATTAGTTTCAGCATTAAAAAAACCAGTTTCTTTAAAAAAAACTTTCCACAGGTGTGCTGATATAATTCTTTTTCTCTCTCATTAACGCCTAGTTTTGTATCAAGTACTATCATGACTTGCCAGCTGAATGTGGCTATGGACAAAGGGCAGCTCTCTTTTGGTTTTTGCAGCTTCACAAATATGATTCAGCAAATTGTGCTATCAAGGCTCAACCGCAACCCAGGGCTAACCCATTTAAAGCAAGCCAAATGCAGGATTTTCAGGAAAATGACACATTTTATCAGTGAGTTAGTGGTGGGGCTATTGAGGGTGGCCTGTGGGTAGCCCCAGAGATGGACAGTGGCCTCTAGTTATGCAGAAGTTACCTATGCAATTTGTTGGAATTCTTTGAGAGTGTCAACAAGCATGGGGATAAGGGAGATTCGGTTGAAAGTATTTATCTGGACTTTTTAGAAGGCTTTTGACAAGGTCCCACACCAAAGGCTCTGAATAAAATTGCCAGTCATGGAATCAAGGGACAGGTCTTTTCCTAGATAAGTATCTGGCAAAGGGACAGGAAACAGAGAGTAGCACTAAATGAACACCTCCAAGTGGTGGGAGGTAAAGAGTTGGCTTCCCAAGTTCTGTACTGGGACCCCTGCTTTTCAACCTCTTCGTAAATGATCTAGAACAGGGAGTAAATGGCAAGGTAGTCAAATTTGCTGACAACACTAAATTATACAGGGTAGTAAGAACAGAGAGATTGTGAGGAGCTCCAGAGGGATTTCTTGACACTTGGGGAATGGGCAAATCAGTGGCAAATGAGTTTCAACATTAGTAAGTACAGAGTGATGCACGTTGGGGCAAAAAAAAAAAAAAATAACCAATTATATTTATAATCTGATGGGGTCAGAAATCTCTGCAACAAACCAGGAAAGGGACATTGGTGTCCTGCTGGACAGCTCAAGAGAATCCCAGAGAATCACTGGTCTATGAAACTCCCTGCCAGAAGTAGTGACAGCTGTTAGCCTTGATGGCTTTAAGAAAGGATTAGACAAGCTCATGGACTACAAGGGTATCAATGGCTATCATTATGGATGCCTAAGGACAACCTCTGGGTTGGAGTGATAGGCAGGATATCTCTCAATGCCATTTGCAGGTGAAAACATCTGCTTGGGAAGACCCTGAAGCAAATGGTGAGCCGCTGTGTGAGGCAGAATGCTGGATTGGATGGGCTGTGGCTTGTTCCAGCAAGGCTATTCTTATGTTCTTATGTTCTTATGCATGGGAGTTCTGTTAAAAGCATTTTTAAATATTATCCCATTACATTGCAGTTGATGATAGCACATCTCAGTATTAATAAGAATTGCTTTATGGCTGAGGCTGAGTTACCTGCAGCAGGAGAAAAACTGCCTGGTAACTACTAAGTTCAAGAAATTTTTGCCCCAGATTAGCTGAAAACTTGCTACTTATGTATTTCATCAACTTTAATGAGTAAAGGTAGAAAATGTGGACTTCTCACATAAGTTCAATATTTTATTTTAAACCACCAAAGAATATTCTATGTAGTTCTTACCAAGGTGAAAGTGTAGGCTGAATACGTATCCTACTTGAAAATATAATTAATTTGTTTAAAGGATTTAGAGCACTGTGCTTATATAATGAACAAATGGTGCTAAGAATAGAAATATACTTTTTAAAAAATATATATTATATACCTGACTTACTGACAAACTTCCTTCTCACAAAATTGTCTATTCCCAAAGTAACATTCCTACTTAAAAATCGCCATTTTAAAGGGGGAGATCCCTACACAAATGAAAAGCAAATAAAACCCAGAAACATATGCCTGTCCTTTTAAAGAATATTTTGGTAACAACGTGAAGCGTCTAAAAGATTTAATTGGTGAAAGAATGTAAGTAGCAGTAAGATAAAACATATGCAACCTGCAATATGTTTAGGAGATTTTCATATTTAGCATAGGAAAAGAAGCACTGTGCAAAAAAGTCCTGTACTTTGAAGCGATAAATCGCTAAAGTAACCTTTCTAAGGAGGTGGCTGCATCTTTATTAACCTTACCTACAAAAGTGCTTGCCAGGTTTCAAAGGTTTATACAGCTGGTTGTTCAACTTCAGAAGGGCAGAGAGAGTGTCATTCACCCCCCCCCACAAAAAATATAAGCCAGCTACGCATGCTGATGGCTCAGGAAGGTATGATCATCTCCTTTCTCCCCTCCCTCCTTCCCTCTCAAGGGCAACTGCTCTCCCTAGAACACTTGTACCTTCCCATGTTAGGGTGGAGATAATTGCTGCAATGGAGCTGTGATTATTAATCCATCTTCCAATGTCGGTTTAAAGAGAGGCTTGTCCTTAAAAGCAAAGCGTCCTGTGATACAACTGCCCCGTGACAGTCCACCCTTCAAAAACAACGCATACATTTCTAGTCTCCCTGCAACATCGGGATAATTCAAACACTTTCTGTGCTTGTATCACTTTGAACATTTTAAGACCATTAATTTCTGTCTCGAAGTACAGGTTAAAAAATTAGCTTGAATGGAAAGAATCAACCAATCACTTTTTCGGAGCTCTCAGGAGAACTCTTCTTTTTAGAAGTTATACATCCAGGAAAGTGTTTTGTTATTTGCTTCCCACCATAGGGCTCAATTCCCAGTTGAAAAGAAGGATAAAGAGAAAGGACTTAACTATGGTAGGTTTCTACCAGACCTGTCAAGTGTTCACATTTTGATGGGACATTCACGGATCAATCACGCTTTCCCTCTGTCTTCCTGAAAAATTATTTTTCCCACCAGAGAGCACTTCTCCCTGTGCAACCCCTAACACACACGCCACCAGCTGTCTGGATTGGTATATATATCCCCTAGAAACCAGAGACACCTAGGTCACCATGAGCATTTTGAAGCCACCACAAGGGATTCTGGAAACCCTGTATGCAAATTAGGTTCCACCCCTCACTGAAAGGCCCAGCTGCCAGCGCCTCACCTCCCTAGAGCTCCCAGCCCCAGGCAGCCATGGGGAACACTTGACAGCTATGGCTTCTAGAGAATGTGAAATAGATCTACATCTAGGTAATCCTTTGGAAGGCACCTCCAAGACAAGGCCAAATCACAAATTGTGCCTTTTTTCTTTTATTATAATAATAGTCACCGCCATATTAGAACTGTAGTGATCCAACAGATCATCAAGTCCAGCCCCTGTCAAGGAACTCCCAACCTTTGGCTCTGCAGCCGCAAACCTACACCACTGAGCTATCCGACAGGTCTCTTTTCATTTGCCGCCATTTCAGATGGGTTCTTTTTGTTACTTTGAAGTAACAATGGAGTTGTTACTTTAAAAACAAGGATACCAGCATTTTTGAGAATTTAACTCCCAGTTTGGGCAAAGTTCCCTTGAGGCTCTGAGTGAAAATCCTTCCAGAAAATTTATTTATTTATTTGTTTGTTTATTGGACTTTTATACCGCCCATCTGGCAGCAAGGTCACTCTGGGCGGTTTACAACAAATAATAAATTCAAATAATTCATACAATAAAAACATCAAATACAGTAACGTAATAAAAATAGAAATAAAAGTACAATTAACATTAAAGTGACATAAAACAAGGTATTATTATTGGTGGGCTAATCAGTTAAAAATCATGCTATAATGCGTGAACACTGAAATTGTAATATATTTGATGGAATGCCTGTTTAAATAGTCAAGTTTTTAGTACTTTTTTAAAAGTCAGCCAAAGAGGGGGCTGGGCAGATGTCTGGTGGAAGGTTATTCCACAGATGAGGGGCAATGGCGGAAAAGGCCCTACCGGTATTTCTATTTTTTTCCTTTTGGGCCTCTCATGGTGTTAGGTGCCTCAAATGCCTAGCCTGGGAGGATCGGGTATTATTGGCAATTTTCAATGGGAGAAGGCACTCTGACAAATAGCGAGGTCCTAAACTGTTTAGGGCTCATAGTTAGAAACTTGAAGTCGATGCAGAACCGAACTGGAAGCCAGTTAAGGGCGGCCAGCACTGGGAATATATGATCATATTTTCTGGTACCAGTCAGCAGTCTGGCTGCCGTGTTCTGGGTCAGCTGGAGTCTCCACATCAGCTTCAAGGGCAGCCTCACATAGAGGGTGTTGCAATAGTCCAGCCTCAAGACTACCAATGCCTTGTGAGAGCCCCCATGTCCAGAGAGGGATGCAGTTGAGCAATCTGCCGCAGATGGTAATAGGCAGAATGGACCACCGATGCTACACGAGATTCCATAGATAGCGCTGGATCCAAGAGAACACCCAAACTGTGCACCTCATTCTGAGTGGGGAGAGTCATGCACCTAAATGAGAGGGTGTTTCCCAACACGCTGACAGTAGGAGCCCCCACCCGCAAGACTTCCGTCTTGTCCAGGTTCAACCTCAGTCTTTTTGCCCTCATCCATCCCAGAACAGCATCCAGGCAGCACTTAAGGGACAGAACAACATCCACTGCAGAAGATGAAAAGGAGAGATAGAGCTGGGTGTCATCAGCATACTGATGACATGAAGTTCCAAAACTCCTGGTGACCCCCCCGGTGGCCTCATATAAATAGCATTGTTGAGATGATCAACCCCTGTGGAACCCCACACTTGAGGGTCCACGGGGTGGACTGCATCTCACCAATCTCCACTCTCTGGATACGGTCCAAGAAGGAGTGAACCATGCCAAGGCGGGGCCCCTGACTCCCAACCTGGACAGCCTCCCCAGGAGGATACCGTGGTTGATGGTATTGAAGGCCACTGAGAGATTGAGAAGGACCAACAAGGATATCTTGCCCCCATCGGCCTCCCACAGTAGGATATCCTGCAGGGCAACCAATGCTGTTTCCGTGCTGTGCCATGGCGTAAACCCAGACTGGAACAGATCAAGGGCATCGGTTTCATCAGGAGGGCCTGAAGTTGATCTGACACCACCCTCTCCAAGACCTTACTCATTAATGGAACGTTGACGACTGGTCAATAGTTGTTAATATTCTCAGCCGCCACATTCACCTTCTTATGCATAGGCCTAATGAGTGCTTCCTTGAAGGCCTATTAATTATTGCTGTGGTCCCCCAAAATTATGATTTTTTCTGGTGAATTGATGAATCCATTTGTAAATCCACTTTTAAAGTTTAAAAACCCTATTAAATTGTCCCCAGGGCACCTAGAAACACCATAATTGCAGGCAGGCTTTCTGTGACTCTTTTCTGCAAGTCATCCACATTTGCTGAAGTTTGGGTTGTATGTTGTCTGCGTTATGCACCCCTAAAGATCTCCCACCACAAATGTGCCCCTCAGGCACTTGGAGACACAAAAATGTCAAGGAAGCTTCCCCTCACTATCCCTTACAATCCCTCCAAGTATGGTGAAGATTGGGCTTCAAATATCTGAGTTATGTACTTACAATGTTTCCCCTCAGAGAGTGCCTTTTAGTAACTGGCTTGAGGAAACCCAATCTTCACCAAGCTTGGAAGGACTGTAGAAGGGATTCAGGGGAAGCTTTTCTGCAATGTTGGTGTCTCTAGGTGCCTTTTGGGCCATTTTATACCCCAACAAATCAAAAATTGCTGAAAATTATTTGAATCATAGATTATCTGGAGACAAACTGGATCAGCAATTTTTGGCATATTTTGTAATTCAAGTTTTAATTCATTCCCAACTCTAACACTTATTGACAGGGATTTCAATATTCTAATATTCCCTATTTTTTTCAAGCAGTAACACTTTTTTTCTCCCATAATGATTTAAGTGAGTCCTCCCAATCTTCTGCTTCCAATAACATTGTATAAATTTTATTTACTTTTATTGCTTGTATTACCGGTACCTTATTTTCACCCATGGCTTCCTTTCATAATATAGTTGCTTCATGTTTTGTACCTTCTCTACATTTACCATTTATTTTTACCTAATTATTTGTTCATTGCTCTAACTGAATACTATACCAGAATATTTTATCCATTCCTGTAATTTTATTTGCTTTCTATTCTTCATTTCTTTTGTTCTACTACTTTGTCTCTTAATAACTTCTTAATAACTTCTCAAAGCATTCTTTCAAATTTTCTGGGAATTTCTCCAACTTGAACACTAGATATAATGGAGGAGCTAGTAGAATAAACATCTTTCTGTATCTTTTCCAGATTAACAGCATGTTTAACTATTTATTTTATTATCTTGTATAAAAAGGATATTTGCAGGATTCAAAACCTTTTCTTGTATTTCTATGTTTCTATGTAAGTTATCTAGTATTCTCTTAAATCATCCCTTGTAAGTCACCTTAGTATTTTCCAAGGAGAAAAGTGGGGTAAAAATATTCAAAATAAATAAATAAAACCTAAAGCCTTAATTATCATTTTAAATTTTGGTCACTCCAATCAATCAAAAGTTTTAAAAATATCCAATGAAATTACACCCACCTTCATCCTTTGCTATTTTATTTATTGTTTTTAATACTTTTAAAGTAAAATTTACAATTTGTCTTCCTGGCATAAGGCCACTTTGGTGGTGTAGTAGATAAAGTGGACTTCAGGGTCAGTAGGTTCCTCCTTCATTTTGAGAATCATTATGATTATTGAGGGCTTCCAAAATGACAGAATCTTTTCATCTTCCATTATGCTGCAAAAAAAAAAAAAAAAGGAAGGATAGAAAAAGAAAAAGAAAAAAGAAAAAAGAAAAGAAAAGAAAAACATCAAATGTTTTAGATGAATCTTGGTACCAACATTCATCTACAAATGTTATAATACACATTCCTTTATACAAGGTACCACTGTATTTAAAATAGTCTATCTTCAACTATAAACCTTTCTCCTATAATTTTCTCTTTGTCCTTTAAGATTACTTTATTCTTTATTACCAATTCCTCTCATAATGTTTTTCATAGAATCCCATATATTACTCTAGTTGAAATCTAGTTGAAAGAAATTTCCATAATTCCCCCCCCCCTCTTTTGCTTCCTTTTGTTGAAAAATACTAATATCCAATCCCCATTTTTTAGCTTCCCTATAAACACATTTAATTTTAATCTCCATACGTAACAATACATGGTATTTTACATTTCTATGATTGACATCTGTTTTAATTTCTCTTCAGATCACGCTATTAGATATAAATATACAGTAACACCCGCCATTTCGCGGTTCTTGTACTGCGGTCCCACTATATCGCGGGACCAGACTACATGCTGGGGCTCCAGCTTATTAGTGCTGGGGTATTTCTGCACCCCAACACCAATCAGTTGGAGCATGTCACCGCCGCTTCCCGGCTGCTGGAAGACTTTTAAACAGCCTTCCAGCAGCCTCTGCAAAGGCACCACTGCCCTTGCTGCAGGCACCATTCCTCCCCCAGCCAGCACCAATAAGCTGCTTGGCGCTGGCCTGGGGCCAGCGCTGCCCCGCAATCTCCATTGAAATGTATTGGCTCAGTGCATTCCAATGGAGAAATTTTTCCCCATTGGAATGTATTGAGCCAATGTATTCCAATGGGGAAACATTTCTCCACTGAAATGCATTGAGCCAAGACAAAGATGTAATTACTGTATATTTAGACAGACAAGACAGGTAGTTTGAGAGAAGAGTCAGGGAAGCCATTCATTTGTGTGTAGAAAATCCCTCTCTCAACAGGGGTGGGGAATAACATCTCTGATTTATCATGCTGCCCTTTCATCAATCCCCCAACAAATCCTCTTATCAGTAAACAGTTGTTTGTGAAGAATGAGATCTTACATTAGCCTGATAGTACTCTGATATGTTAAGAGGAAAATGTAAACAGACAAAGATAAACAAAAGCACCTTAACCCTATAAGGAGGCCAGTGTAATGGAAGCTAGAGCAGGAGAGGAAACCCACCATTTAAATGCTTAAACAGAATGGGACTGAATCAAACTGCTTAAACTGAATCTGCATGTCTTCTAGACCAGTGATGGTGAACCTTTTAGAGGCTGAGTTCCCAGAATGTGGTTAAAAACCCACTTATTTTTTTGCAAAGTGCCAATACGGAACTTTAACCTGAAGTTCCATGGCTGTGAGGGGACGATGTCATATGCCCTCAGAAAGGGCTCCGTGTGCCACTTTTGGCATCTATGCTATAGATTCGCCAACACTGTTCAAGAGTTATATTTTTAAAGCTATTTAATTTTGAAGATATATTACATAGCTATCTTGTCCTTAAGTCTTCATGTATTTCTTTGTTGGAATTTTCCCGTTTCATTACTATGATTCCTATGTTTACAACCTATATTTTTATAAGGTTGTTACATTTAATTCTGCTTACATATTCAATAAAAAGAAGAGAATGCACATTTTTCTGGATCCTTTGTGTACTTTGTATGGCAAATACTGAAAGGATATCCAGAGGAGTTGTTTGTGCAGAATTTTAGTTTACATTGCATACAAAATCCCAAATAAGGACTGTTAGCTGTAAAGCAGTGATGGTGAACCTTTTAGAGACCGAGTGCCCAAAGTGCAATTCAAAACCCACTAATTTTTTTGCAAAGTGCCAATACAGTAATTTAACCTGTATACAGGTGGCTATGAAGGGGCGATGTTGGGTGCCCACAGAAAGGGCTCCGAGTGCCACCTTTGGCACCTGTGCCATAGGTTCGCCATCACTGCTGCAAAGGATTTTACAGGTTGAAGGGTCAAAAAGTGTTATAGTGCCCTGAGAACTTAGTCCATGAGCTAACACAATGATGAAGCAATAAAGCAACTTCTTTTATCTCTATGTAACATAGTCTGCCTTTATTTTACTTCTCCTGCAACTGGCACTCTTTGGCTTTGGGAAGAAGTGGGATAGAAATATAATGGAAGAGTGAGGACTTTGAGTAGATGCTAAGCCCAAATAGATATTTTGCTGATACAAGGCAGCTCCAGAAAGAGACAATACTCCCTACTCAGTGCAGCCTCCCTGAGTTGCTGATATCTTCTCCCCAAGTTCGAGAAGCCCTTCAGAATAGAGGTTTGGGTAATGTAAAGGGTGGGGGAAGGGAGGATAGGAGAATATCTTGTCCTAGCTGTGGAGGTGCTTCGTGGGGTGCAACATCATCTCTGGGTTTTGCTAACAGAGCTTCTTCTGCCTAAAAATGTGCCCAGTAGATCTTGGCATCAGCTGGTTTGTCCAAAAGAGTCCACAAATGATCCACAGGTCAAAAGCTTGGAAGAGACCACTTTTGTCTAACCTTAAAGCTGGTAGAGTTGATTTTCTGACTTCTGCATCAAATAAAGAGACTTAGTGTGGCTAGGAAGGGATGCATCTTGGAACCCGGTGCTAATTGTATATGGTCTCAACTCCAGAAACTGAAACTGAAAGCTTTTGTGGGTGACTATTTATTATTTATTAATTAAATTTATATACCTCTCTAGCTACTCTGGGCAGTCAGCCATTTACTTACCTATTGCAGTCGGCAGATAAAACATCTGTTAGACAGTTAATAGATGAACACTGTTGCAATCCTGAATTGTCCATGAGTATATGTCTCTGAAGCTGCCTAGATGCCCTGAGCACATCCAATCTTGCCTGATCTCAGAAGCTAAGCAGGTTGGGCCTGGCAACTATTTGCATGGGTGACCACCAGGGAATACCAGAGGCTTTAGGAACTGGCAACTCACTCCAGTATTCCTGCCAAGAAAACTCCATGGACACGGGGTCACAAAGAGTCGGTCATGACTGTAACAACAACAACAACAACATGTCTCTGAAGATTGTCAGTCATCCAGGTGAGGTTATCTGGAAGTTCAGTCATGGAAACCGGTCTTCTTTTCTTATGAGACTGAAACATTTTGCTACTCATCCAAGCACCTTCGTAAGTCTGAGGAGAGTTAGTGGCAAGTCTTTCAATTTATAGTTAACCTTGATTTCATATCACTGTGAGTTGAGTAGGCTCATTAGGCTGACAGAGTTAGGGGACTCAGGCACAATCAGTCTCCCACTTATCATGCTGCCCTTTCATCAATCCCCAGACAAATCAGAAGCACTTCACACCTCCACCGGGAAAGGCACAGCTAATGACCCATACATAATGGGTCTTGGGAAGGGTTGTATAGGTGGTACTTTCATGCACCCCAGGTAGAGATGGGCACGACTCAGAAAAATTGTTCGTTTTTGTTTTTGTTTTCGGCTAGGGGTCCGTTTCGGCTCGTTTCCGTTTTCGTGAGCTAATTTCAAAATTTTTTGTTTTCGTTTCGTTACGTAACGAAAATGAAAAAACAAAAACGAAAACGAAAAATTTTTCGTTTCTTCCCATTTAGCTCCATTATGTGTTTTTCCAGTAACGAAAAACGAAAATTGGCTCGAAATTAGTTGTTTCGTTTCCGTTTTCGTTCCAGTTCTGAGCCGTTTTTCGTTTTTCGTTTCGTTACGTAACGGAAACGAAAAACGAAAATGAAAACGAAAATACCGCTAAGTCGTGCCCATCTCTAACCCCAGGCTGTTGTACATTTGACGAGCCTATTCAGGCCCCTCTCCATCTAATGAGACTATTCAGACTAGTGAAACATTTTGATCTCACAAGTATAGAAGTCCAGTTGCCATGTTTCAAATTCCAGATCCGCAAATATACAATGCAGAACTTGGGGCATTTGGTCTCACTGCACATCTTCAGGGGACGGGGGGGGGGGGGAAAACACCAAATGAAATGAAACATAAGATTACCTTGTCAATCTGTTATTCATGACTTCTTAATTACACCCACCTGTTGTGTCTGAAATAACATGGCCAAATCACTGCCAAGCTTTGCTCATATGAATGAACCATGAAGGTGTTGAGGTCTTAAAACCTGCAGTTTATCAAGTTATCACCAAGGGACCATTAAGAGGCTATGGAGAAATTTTATTTGAAAATCCCAGACAGTGTGTGGAAATTCTGATTAGGGATGGGCACGAAACACCAAAATGGCATTTGGTTTCATTCTTCATTTCTCCCCTCCCATTTCATTTAGTTTATTACGAACTGATTTTGTTTTTAAAAAAATGTTTTATATTTCATTAGTTTCATTTTTGCTTTTTTTTCTCACGCCGACCAGCTGGCCTGCAGGCCAGGTCAGCAAGTTTTTTTTTTTTAATTTTTCTTATCTTGTGCCAACCAGCTGGCCTGCGGGCTGGGTGGTGCATATTTTATTTTTTAATTTTTCTTATCTTGTGCTGACCAGCTGGTCCGTGGGCTGGGTCGGCACATTTTTTAATTTTTAATTTATTTTTTTCTTGCACAACCAGCTGGTCCGCAGGTTGAGTTGGTGCTTTTAAAAAATCTCCCATTGACCAGCTGGCCTGCGGGCCATCTGTGCTTCTTTTTTTTAAAACCCATGGTGGCATTCTACAGAGGAAACAAAACAGTCCATTTTAACGGGAAAAAAGACCATTTCATTTAGTCTGTAATGAAATGTTGCTTCATCGTTTCATTTCATTTCATTACTAACGAAATGATGAAACAGAAATTTGTTTTTTTTTTTTTTGTGCCCATCCCTAATTCTGATATCAAGAGTTTAATAATTAATTTTATTTCTTTGTAAGCATCACAAAATACATTTCTAGGAATTAAAATCTGGAATTTGATGGCAGACTAGATAGATAGATAGATAGATAGATAGATAGATAGATAGATAGATAGATAGATAGATAGATAGATAGATAGATAGATAGATAGATAGATAGATAGATAGTTTGTTGTTAAAATACGTGACATTAAAATATAAATTGCCATTGAGCATACACAATAAAACACTGCAGTTGATGCCACGACAACTGCTAGTTTCATACTAGCAATTATGCTAATTTCTGTTCAGGACTTCTAGTCCATTTCCTATTTATAGTAGCACATACCTTAGGGAAAGTCTGCAACCCTGTGCCTATTTCCTGAGAGGTTTTGGGGTTTCATCTTCCAGGATTTGTCTACTGTCTGACCTCTCCTTTTGGGCAGCTTCTTACTTAGTGCCGAGCTCATGTACTTAGTCAGCTAAAGAGGTGCCAAATATTGTTCTCTTGCAGGAAGCTCTTCCTGGAATTCCACAGCACACCAAAGAGACGTTCAGTGGGAAAATGAAAATAAGGTCAACTTTCCCTCAGGACTCACAGAGTACAAGAAAGACGCAAAAATTGCCTGAGATTTCCTTCCCAGAAAACTTGAAACCACACAGGCAGCCCAGTGAAATTCACATGCCTTTGAATCCACACAGTAAATGTTATCACTTGTCCCTGATATACAATATTGAAATCCAGAGCAAAAAAAAACTTCCTTGATTTCTGAAAAGGCTGTTCTGGGATCACAGCATTACGATCAAAGCAAAAGCAAATCTATATCAGCAGAACAGAACAATAATGGTAGCTTATTCCAACTTAAGCGTACGTAATTGGATTGATTTCTGAGTTTACTGATAGCCAACTGAACTTTTTAAACCATTTTCTATTCATTTTCCATCTCTGAGTCAATCAATTTTAATAGTGATAAGCAGTAGCAGTAATAACCACCACAAGATATTATTCTGCTAGACATATGGCATACGAGATGAACAAACCATCACTAGCATTATCCTATCACTGGTTCAATAGCTAGCTTTTAAGTACAGAAGATGTATTTGAGAAGTGTGTTGTTGACTAACCAAATACTTCTAGCCAGTCTTCGCCAATGCCATTTTATCTGGCTGGGAAGCATGTCAGAAATGAAACCTTGTATGAACTGTCCTCCTTACTATCTTTACATGACGACAAGAAATGCATACTTCTTGGATGGGCCAAGAAGTATGAATCACAATACTATGAATCATATTTTTCAGCAGCATTAAGTATTGCAGGAGACAAACAAAATGAAACCTGGGATGATTCTGTCGAAGTAACTACAGGAAATCAATAAATCATGTCTTCTTTACCTTTCAGGTTTAAAAACTTCACCAACTCTCTGCAGGTTTACTGAGAACTGCTTCCTACTGAGATCAGAGGGGCCACTCCAAAGTAAATATACATAGATGTGGGGGTGTGATCCAATCATAATGAGACCTAGAAGTCCTGTTAGCTTCAACAGAAAAACTGAAAAGTTGCTTTTAAAATTTCTGTTACTCTCACTGTAACTAGGTAACTGATACTCCAAATGTGAGACTCCAAATCCCAGAAGTCTCCACTCTGGGAGACCCACACTTACATTTTGTTGACTGTGGAAAAGGTGGGCTGGGAGGCTTCACAGCCCCAATTGGCTGAGCTTTGGCTTAGCTACCTGTTACAAAAGGAATCTGCCCTCCTGCTACTTATTTGGAAATAAATACATACAGTACTTGCCTCTGCTGACCATGTCATCAGCCTTAAGTAACAAAGCTGCATGGACAGGATTTGAGCCACAAACTCCTAGCCCTTATGCTTCACTGTCTCTGTATATTGGCATTTCATAGGCCTGGCCGGAGAGCCCTCTTTGATTTGTAAGGCTTCATGTCACAACAAAGTACTATCTCTAGTTGAAACAATAAGATAATATGAAATAATAATAACATCCAATCCACTGAAAGATTGGAAAGCTGTTAAGATGTGAAAAGTTATTTAGAAGTCTTTCGGGAAACTAAAAATGAGATTTTAAGGCCTCCCGATATTACACTTATTTCATTATAAAGTGTTTCCATTATCACTTCCATTTTTATTCCAGGGAGATTCCTGCCAGCTTACAAAATACATTACAGTGACTTCAAGAGATGGCAGTGTGGATTTGGCCTTTCCTCACAACTTTCATTGATGTTAATTGAAATCCCTCTTATGCACCTCAAGCAATATTAGGCTTTGGAAACTGCCTTTTTCTGTAAGCAAGCATGCTGTGTCAATCTATGAAGATATATGCAAATCTAAGTCCCGACCCCCACCACACCCCAAAGGGATTGCTTCAACCTCTCATTAGCTTAGGAAGGTCCAACAGCAAATGGGACATGGCACCCTCTGAGAGAACTAAGTTTGGAAGTGTCTTCCTCCCCCCTCCTCATGAACCCCATTCCCCCCACTCACATTTTCTCTGTTTCCTTCACTGAATCAAGCACGTACAGTCACGCTGAAACAACCACTAGATCCCATGTGAGATACAGTTTCAATTTTACGGTAAATTTCCTGTTTTATGGATTCCTTTCTAAAAAAAGCTCCTTGTGGTATTCTTGGGAGAACGCTAACTTTTCTTAAAGCATACAAACCTTCTGCCCTTTTCTCAGCAGCTGAGTGTCAGTTTTTAAAATAGATTTTCCTATCTCTCTCTTTCTCTTTTGTGCCCCCTTTAAAAAACAAAGTAATTCTCACTACTTCTTGTATTTGTGTTGTCATTACAATTAAAATAAATTTTCCAAAAA
>JAHTLZ010003547.1:15377301-15433738 GCA_023846285.1 Phrynocephalus versicolor
AGATAGATAGATAGATAGATAGATAGATAGATAGATAGATAGATAGAAATTGTGATCTACTGCGTAATCATGAAGAGACAAGCCATGGAAATGCTCACAGCTAGCTTTCCTCAGACTGACAAAGGTGTTTGGAATGAGCTGCAAAACATTTCTATCTCTCAAGAACAGAACTCCAGTTGCCATGACTCATCTTCCAGATGAACCCACCTAGATGACTGAGAATCTTCACAGACATGTTTATCAGAATATCAGTACAGTAGGATTGGTTCAGTTATTGCCAGAAAAGACTAAATTAAAAAAATCCTGAAAATTTTATTTCCAGGATATATTTGCTACAGTTGGTCAATAGAGGGAGTCAGGGACTATGCAATGTATCACATTAGATATAGAGATGGGCATGAAATGAAAATATAGCATTTTGTTTCATTTCTTTTGTAGTTTTGTTTTGTTTATAATGAATTTTTATAGTTTTGTTACAAAATGAAATGAAATGAAACAAACACTATGCTCCCCTGGGTCCTAGAGGTGCCAAAGTGGCAGGGGAGCTTCCTTAAGCTCTTCCCTGTAAGCTCCCGAAATTTGGAAATGTTTGGGGGTCAGGGGGCTTTGCTATTAAGCTCCAAAGGGAGAGACCCTAGGAAAAATCATTCTAATTGAATTGGGAAGTTGCAATAGCCCAGCCACCCCCGTGGGTGAGCAATTAGCGGCTTCACTCCAAATCCCAATTCAATTAGAAAGTTGCTTATTTATGTACTCAAAACTATGGATCATAGCTATGTTTCATCATGGAAACGGCAGGGTATGTTCCGCAAACGATTCTAGATAAGCCCCCACCCCCAATTTGGAGAGGTTTCAGGGGGTGGGTGAGTTATTAAGCTTCAAAGGGGGGGGATCCTGGTAGTTCATTGAAAAAGTGTGTGCAGCGTGCAAGCCACCAATGTAGGCATTATTAACCCCTAAATTGCTGGTGAATAATTTCGTTCCTAGAGGGAAAAATGCCATTTCATTTCATTTTGTGATGGAACGATGAAAGTGTTTCATTTTTGGTTTTGTGCCCATCTCTAATTAGATAGTTCGGCGTTTTTCAGCATCCACAGGGGAGGGGGGATTGAACTAATCCACAGGTGATACAGTGATCCTCCTGTATAGCACAAAATGTACTGTATACATCTCAATCTTTTTTTTCACACCAAGCAGTGTTCCAAAAAAACAAACAAAATAATTTACAGAATACAATTCTTAGACAAATTGGGGGCAGGCAGCCAAAAAAATAATGCAGCACTGAGAGCTGAACAAAAGGTCCTGGATCCTGACAAGGTAAGATCAGCTGTACTTGGAATGAACAACAATGTTGTCTAATCATTGGATAACATGTCCAAAGGATCAGTGAAGAACATGGGGCAAACAGGAGAGATTCCCTATATATTGCTCATGCTCTATCCAATGATGACTGGATTTGATAATGCCCGAATAAGCTTTTTGCTAACCTTAGTGTTCAGTAGTCCACTCTGAGCTATAAAGGAAACATTCAAAGACAACCAAAAGCAATTTGCATTATTTCTAAGATAGACAATTAATTGTTCAACATGATACAAGTAAATACAAACAGAATCGATGAGACATTAAAAACAGCTAAAAAATATCCTTCATAACTTGTACTCAATTTAAAGCAAGAAAGAAGACTTATTACAGCAATAAGACATTGACTTACAACACCAAATCATCTAATTATTCTTACATAATAATTATGTCCAGGCTTTCACAAGGGCATATTTCCTAGGTTGCATGCACACAACAATATCCTCTTACTACTGAGGTATTCCTGCCCTTGTGGTAGACTTCTCTGGTTCTATAAACATGTACTAGGTGAGAACCCAAGTTATTTCTCTAAAAGGAACTTGTCGCATTATTGATTTAGTTGAGTGGCTGGATGAGAGTTATCATTGTAGCTGCTCCATCCACAAAAGAGAGTTGTTGCATTTTGTGCGATTAGCAAATTGATTGTCCATGCCAGTTCACCAGAAAATATTGTCCAGTTCCCTCTAGTGACCAGTTCTGATATTACACATTGAAAAAAAAGATGGGGTAAACCTGGAGTAGGAACTGGCAAACCACTCCAGTATTCCTGCCAAGAAAACTCCATGGACATGGAGTCACAAAGAGTCGGTCACAACTATAACGACATAACACACACAAATTATTACACTTGTGGAGAAAATGAAAGAAGTCTTTCCAAAGAAGAGGCATTCTTTTAGGCATCCCCTGTCTAGGCAATATTAGCAGATGTCTGCTGACATTTCCACTATATCAGCACTAACCTGAGGCAGTTACTACAAACACAATTGTATGAGTGACTATATGATTTTGATAATGACTTCCAAGTGATTTTCCACAATGAAATGGTTCTTGTTAGAGACAAAATTAATAGTAGTTTTTCCTCGATTTCGGAAGCTAAGCAGGGTCGGCCCTGGTTAGTACTTGGATGGGGGACCACCAGGGAATACCAGGTGCTGTAGGTGCCTGGAGTAGGAACTGGCAAACCACTCCAGTATTCCTGCCAAGAAAACTCCACGGTCATGGGGTCACGAAGAGTTGGTCACAATTGTAATGACACAACACACACACACACACACAGGTTTTCCTGACAAGTAAATAACAGCTACTGGTCTGCATGACTGTGATATACTTCACATTCAGGAAACACAGACAGCCATGACTAGGATTCCAAACTGTCTGACATGAAACTTGCAGCTGAGAAACCTCATAGACAGTATGGAAGCACCATATTAGTCACAGAACAGGATGATACAGAGATGATAACAGTGGAGAAGCCGTGATAAAGGGGACAGAATAGGACCTAAGGTGGCCTACAGTAATGTGGGATAATATACAGTCCAGTACAATTAAGACATGTTCAAGTATTGAGAACAGGGAATTGAGGGACATCTTACAGCATTAAAAGACAACATTTCATTAAAGCTACAAGAGAATGTGAGCAGTTAAAAAGAGAGTAAAATTCCATGTAAAACTTATGAGGGATGGAAACTAACATTGAAAACATAGTGTCAATGCAATCACACAAGGTTATAAGTGGTTATAAACAAAAAGTCTATGTGATCATATAGATTCATATGAAGACACATAACAGGCAGTCCATCATTCAGGGAAAGCTTGCCTGAAGAGAAAGGACTTTGTCTGTTTCCAGAAATACATCAGAGATAGCACAGTCCTCACCTCTAGTGCGATGGACTTCCAGAGTCTGGGCACAGCAGCTGTAAAGGCCCTTTCATGTGTTTCCAAGAGACATACCTGTGAGGGTGGCAGGATGGAGAGGAAGGCCTCTCCGGATGACCTAAACACCTGAGTAGGTTCATACTGAGAGATTTGATCTTTGAGGTAGCTAGGACCCAGGCCATTTTGTGGTTTGTAGGTTAAGGTCAGGAGTTTGAATTGTGCTTGATAGCTGATTGCTAGCCAGTGGGGCTGCTTCAATGTGGGTGTAATATGATCTCTGTACCCTGCCCTAGTAAGTTATCTGGCTGCTGCATTTTGGACCTGAAGTTTCCTGAGACTTTTCATTGGTAGTTCCATATAGAGCACATTACAGTAGTCCAGCCGGGAGTCACTATGGCATGTGTCACAATGGCCAGAGCTGGTTTCTCAACAAAGGGGCATAACTTGCGTACTAGCCTTAATTGTGCAAATGCACTCTTGGCCACAACCGTGACCTGGGCATCCAAGCTCAAGAATGAGTCCAAGAGCACCCCAAATTGTGCACCTTTTGCAAATGGAGGGTGACCCAATCCAGTACAGGTTGCATCCCTAGCCCTTGTTCTCCCTTTCGACTGACCAGAAGCACTTCTGTCTTGTCTGGGTGTAGTTTCATTTTGTTCATGCTCATCCAGTTCATGATGATTGCAAACTCTCTTTCTGATATCTTTCGATAGTAGAACATAGCCAATTGGTTATTGTCTAGTCTTGATGGTGAGCTCATATCCCAACCATATGGGGGCACCAGCTCATAGTTTTCCAATTTATGGTGGTGGTCTACCACCAACAGGATCATTCTGCAGGAGAAATAATTTTCAAAAAGCTGATTGGCAGAAGGGCAGAACAACATGGAGCAGTTGCCCCAGAAGGCTACGGGCTATTCCGTGAGAGAGCGAAAAGATCATCCTGACCATCCAAACCCCAAGGATACTGAACCAACTGTCTCCAAAGCCTAACATTGGAAACAGTCACCCAAATGAAAAATTAATTTTCATGAGTTGAACAAAGTCCCTTGAGTGAAGGTACCATCTTGGCTGGGCAGCAATTAACTCCTTCATTCTTAGAAATTAGAAGAGATGATTAGATAAAACCCATGGAAGAAATAAACATGTCAAGAAACAGTCGAAAAGGTTTAGAGTTTATTAATGCTGCTTAACGACGAGCTAACTAAAGGCCCTGCTCGTGCAAACATTTCAGTTTATCAAAACCCTCATCAGCTCCTCATTATTGACAGATCTAAACATCACCATAGGATATTGGAACTTAAAAAGCAAAGCATGCTACTTATATACTACCCAATAACACTTAAAACAGTCTCTGGGCAATTTACAATTTATTTATGCAGGCTACACATCGCTCCCCCTCGGCCCCCCCCCACCCTCAGCAAGCTGGGCACATAACGGAAAAATGGTGTTTCATTTTGTTCCATTTCGTCTCCAACTGCATTTCATTTTGTTCTGTTTCATATGATGTAAAAAAAAAATCATACAAAATGAAACAATAACGAAATGTTTCATTCCAGGGGCTTGTACTCACCCCATTCTCCTGGGCGGTGGTGCCACCACAGTGGTGGTGGCGGGGCCTCCCTCTGGCATTGCTTGCCCTTCCCTGCTGAGGCTGCCTTGTAGTAGTGTTGGAAGCCCCCTCTGTGGCAGCCCTTTGGTGGCACTGACAGCACTGGGCACCAAGAAGCCTCCCCACCACCTCACGAGGCCACCCCGCGCCAGCACTTGTGGCAAATAGTTTTTTAAAAACCCACTGCTTCTTCCGCTACACCCATGATTAGGGGGGAGAAGCAAAACATTTTTTTTTTTTGCTCCAGAAGCAAGCACCGATGTTTGCCATCAGTGCATGCTTCTGTAGCAAAAAATAAAAAATAAAATACAATAAAATAAATTACAAAACCCGCTGCTTCTTCCGCTACGCCCCCGATTGTGGGGGGAGAAGAGGCAGATATGTGTGTGTGTGTGTGTGTGTGTGTGTTGTGTCATTACAGTCGTGACCGACTCTTTGTGACCCAATGACCATGGAGTTTTCCTGGCAGGAATACTGGAGTATATATATATATATATATATATAAATCTGCTGCAACATATTTGCTACAGAAGCAAGCACTGATGGTTGCCATCAGTGCTTGCTTCTGTAGTGGAAAAATGTTTACCCCCCCCACTGCTTCTCCCACTACACCCCCAACTGGGGTGGAGAAGTGGCTTTTTTGAAACTTTTTTTTTTGCTACAGAAGCAACTACCACTTCTCCCAATATTCCCCCGATTTGGGGGGAGAAGTGGTGGGTTTTAAACTTTTTTTGCAATTTTTTTTGGTGTCCCAAGCGTCAATCAGCTGGCTCGCAGGGCTTCGGGTGGCAAAAAAAGTTGAAAAAGCCTGCGGTTTTCCCCATGGGTTGCGGGGGGGGGGGGGCACGGGCTTTTCCACATAGGAGTGCATTGCTTCAATGAATTCCTATGGGGAAATGAAAAACAAAACAAACAAAATGGAAATTTCCATTCTGTTTCATTTTGTTTTTCTTTGGTGGGTCATTTAATTTTTTGTTTTGTTAGGGAATGAAATGAAAAACGAAAAATGAAATGGAAAAACATCATTCTGTGTCCACCTCTAGTACTCATTTTACCAACCTCTGAAGGATAGAAGGCTGAGAGAACCTTGAACTAGCTACCTGTAACGGAATCCTGGTTTGTGAGCACAGCTTTGGCTGCAGTACAGCAGTTTAACTACTGCACCACAAGGTTCCCTTCAAAACTTGAAAGAAACAACAATAGCTGTACCAGACCATTCAGCTTAAGTAGTCTGATAGCTCAAAAATGGCACTGCAGCAGGCCTGGAAGACATCTGTGTGGGGACAGAAAAAGAACAAGTGACTCCTTGTGGCTTTTATTTCCTAAAGGGAACAAAAAACAAATTTCCAAGTGACAAATCCTGCTGCGAGTGAGGAGAACAGGCAGCTTTTCAAGACATGGGTCTCGAAAGATTTCATGTTCGTAGTTCCAAATGCTCTCGCTGTCACTTGTTATTGGGTGAAGATTATCTGATATATTTATTAATTGAACTGTGATGCTTCTGGTGGAAAGAAGAGAGACTCCCCTTGCCACTTGGGATTCAAGCTACCAGGGGAACAACTTCCCATTCCTTGAGATTTCAGGGTCCAAACCAGGGACTGGAGGTAGGGCAGGCCCTTGTGACATCAAAGGAAAGGAGTGTTCTTTTAATTCCAGGGGAGATAGGTCTTTATGTCCCAGTTACAAAATAATGCCTGATACAGCCCCCTTGTTGATGAAATCAGTTATCTAGGAGGCACTGAAGCTAGTGACAGCATTTAAAGTGAGGATTCGCCTCTTTTATCCCCTCATGCTGGCCTCATCCTTTGCACTGCTCCCCTTTGTGATTTTAGCCACAGTTTGAATGCCACATGTTTTGTCTTAAGAAAAGAAGTGTCCTAGCCTAGGCAGTTAAAGGGATGGTTGTAATTGAATCGGGTTTTATGTGGTGCCTTCATGAGCTAGCCGGTTGACTATAGATGTGGGGAGGTCTATTAGGGTTACTGTTGGGACAGATGAGATAAAAATGGTAGTGGACTTGATAGGCGGATAAAGGCTATAGCAACTATTAGCAACAATAATAAAGGCAGCGAACAGAGGGTTTTTTCCACTGGACACACTACACACCAAGCCCTTTTAGCCTGAAGGCAAATGATACAAAACTTTGTATTCTATGAGGAATAAATGTCTTGGATTAAGGAGAAGTTCACATTCTAACAGAATTAATGTCTTGGTCATTCAAGCATCACCATACCATCGTAACTATGCTTCAGGGCAAAGCTGAGAAGAGATGCTGCTCTTGAGCCACAACTTCCAGTGTCCAGAAAGAATAATCTTTAAGCTTTGCCTCAGAAAGAACCGGAACAGGGTCGGCTGAAGCCCATCTGTGTCAAATAACGTTTGTGGTGTGCCAAGTCCCCTTTTCCAGGGCTGTGAGAAAGGTCTTCTGTTTTCCTGGAAGGGGAGAGCTGCAAGTCATGCTCACGGCCATCACTCCTGGCTTAGGATCTCACACTCTTCTAGAAGATCCCAGGCTTTTCAAAGTAGATGGGAGAGGGTGGCAAAAAGGTTTGTGAGGAATCGGGGCAGGAAGAGATAAATGCCATATTAAAAAGGTACAGTTTGCCTTTTGCACTCTCAAAAAAGGCCACAGAGGTAGCGTGATCACAGGTGGTGTAGAGAGACTGAGAAAGTCACCAAGACTGGCTGATTGAGGGTATGGTGGTGGTGCTTGGCTTGAGACGTTGCCATCCACAAAGACAAAAGGTCAGAAGTGGGTCAGAACAGCTTCTAAGCAGCAGAAGGGGCCTGTGCTTGCGAGTCCAGGACACTAACGGGGAAGGGGAGCTTAGGTTTTAGAACCACCTCACACAGCAATCTTACCCTTTGTTCTCCAACAACTCCACTTGTCTGAGATTTGTCTGTTGCCCTGGGAGAGCACAGTTGTCCCCTGAGAACGGGTGCTCTGAGATCTGGCAACCCTAGCTGGGCATGGTTGGGCAGGGTTGCTCCTGTGCCAGATTCCTGTACTCTTCTTGATGAGTCAGTGTTTGTGAAGTCAAAACTTGTCTGTTGCCTCAAGCAGCAAAATGACTTGGCTGGAACCCTCCAGGGCAAATGTGTTCCCAGAGGAATGGCACCTCTCTAGCTTAGTGCGGCAGTCCTTCAAATGCTTTGCTGCTGATGTTCCATGTGATGCTGGACCAGTTTTTGGAACCTTGGCTTAAATGCATTCCTACCAATCTTATACGGAGTTCCATATGACAGAAATTATCTGCTAGATTTGATTTCCAGAGCAGTTCAAAGTGTCCTGGATGGCTTCTCTCATCCCGTGCATGTTTCTCATTGTTTTCCAAATGAGAAAACGATCCATTAATGTGCATGAGAACATATCAGAAGCACATGGGCACCGAAAGAATCTTGGTGGTGGGAGATCTGATGAAAGATCCTTCCAATCTGACCCCCAGTTTTTGATGATGAAGATTCACGTGGAGCCAATTTAGCAAACAAGCGCAGCACTAAGAGCCCAGAGAAATTCTAAGGAAATTCAAGGCTCCAGCTTAGCCACATAAAGAATATCATTAAATGGCAATAATAACAACAATAATAAATGGAGCCATGGATAACGTATCTTGGATAAGAAATCCAGGACTTGCTGTCACTGATCTCATAACTTTGACCAGTCTTCAGGTTTTTAACCCTACCAGGTTTTACAAGTCCTCCTGGCCAGAAGTAGTTAATTAGTGCTTTGTTGTTACACTGTGTTACATACAAGAGGCAACTAAAGATAAAAAGGTTTAAAGGTCTCTTGGAACTCTGCAATGCCATTTGTAACACCAAAATAACCCCTTTTCATTACAGCTATGCCACTGTAGCACACAGGTTATCCTCCCCCCGCCGCCCCCTTCCCTGCTCCGCAGCAAGGGCAGCTTTCGCATCAGAAGAATTCTTGGCAAATTAATGCGCTACCTCTTGGGCTAATTAAATTAGAAAGGATCAAAAAATACAGAGCCGCTTTTGTGGTGGACACAATGTTGTGTTTCATGCATCTTGCTCAGAGAGGAATTTCTGCCATTTATCCCTCCTCCTTGCTTTTTTGCCTCTAGCAGCATTCTGGACTCGCTAACACAGTCAAGTTCCTAATTTGCCTCAATGAGAGAGAATTATTAACTGATAATAAAAAAGGAGCATTCACAGCTCCGGGCTGAGCTCTGTGGAAAAGGGTGAAGCTACACACAGCACCTGAAGCACATGCAATTTTTATTAATTCTGCCTAAAACAAGGCATTCATGAGTAAAATTGCTGTGCAAATGACAAAAACAATTATAATATCAGACTCCTTGGTTTTGAAAATGTGAACTGCTTTATCTTAAAGAGGGATAACTTAAGTTAATGTAACAACTTTTTTTTCTTAATGCCCACACTGAAATCATTTGGGTTGAGGCTTCTCCACTTCACTACTCACTCTTTTAACCATTTACAAGCTTATAATTTTAAGTATAAAATAAATTTACTAGATTAAATAATTCTGTTGTTGACCATAAGGCAGTGGTTTTTTTTTTTGTCTAACAGGGTAGCACTTTCAAAATGTTGACTATTGATTTTAAACAAGCACAGAAATTAGAACTATGAGATTACTAAGTGGCTGGATCATGACAGTGTTATTAATTAATGTTACCATCACCCAAGCTCCAGGGTTATGAGTACATTATTGTGGATGACTCTTGAAGTCATGGAATATGAAATGTCATTTGCCCAAGTCCTTGGTTGCATACTAGTACAAAACTATGTAATATCAACAAGTTGCAAGCCTAGCAACTTTCAAAGGAGTAGAAGAGCAGAGTCAGCTGCCTGAAGAGACACAAGCTAGGTGAAAGGTTTGTTTGTTTGATTTCTATACCGACCACCTGATGGTGAGAACACTCTGGGCGGTCTACAAAAACAACAACAGCAGAAACAATACATTACTCTTTGTTTTCATGGCAGTTCACGGAAAAAAATCTACTCTTGAGGACTCTCTGAAATGGAATACCGTAAGTAAGATTCAGAATAAAGGTGTGCACAAATCACAAGATTTCGTGGAAACCACAAGAGGAGCAGCCATGTTGCAGGGCAAACCACATAAACCACCAGCACCAGCACCACCAGCAGCACCACCACCTCCTCCTCCTCCTTGAGCAACTGAGGAAGGTGCCACTCTGAGGACACATCCATAACACATAACCCTTGCACCCCTGTAAAAACAACACATTTTATTTGCCTACACTTTCATGCACTGACCCTTTTCTCTCTCTCCATATGAGAAGCACTGAATTTTTTTATGTGAACCTGGAGAAGAAATATCAACACACTTATGTCTTGAGGGTCTATGACCCTCAAGATACTGTATAGTATGAAAGATTTGATGTTAACTTCTGGGCTAAGATAGTCTGATGTATTTATTAATTCTACTGTAGTATTTCCTACATGAACAAAGACAGACAGAAATCTTCAGGGCTGGAAGGAACAGAAATGTAAAAATGTCAAGAGGGGAGCACTGCCCAAACAATGGTCTAAGTCAGGCATGTCCAAACTTTGGCCCTCCTGATGTTTTGGGCCACAACTCCCAGAATTCCAAGCCTGTATTTCCAATGGCAAAGGACTGTGGGAGTTGTGGTCCAAAACATCTGGAGGGCCGAAGTTTGGACATGACTGGTCTAAGTTATGTGACAGCTTTTCCATGTGTTACCCTGGTTGTCATCTTAAGAGCTTGAGTTCCTCTACATACGTGGAGCCTGCCTGCTTACACGGTTCATTTATCTATTCGCACAATGCATGTCATTGATGGCTACAAATTTGCAAGGGCATTCCTTTTCAGTTGTGGGACTCTTGAGCCCATGAAATGTTATGTGGTACCCTGGGCTGTATTTCCATGAGCCCAGGAAAGTGCCTGCAAGGTTCCTAGTCAAGGCAGATCATCTTAAGAGAACAGGAATAAAAGTCTTTTATGGTTTAATTGGGATCTGTGATACTTTCACATGTCATCTATATCTCCTTCATTTTTATTTCAACTCAACATGCTTTTTTAAAACATGCATTTGAAAAGAAAAGGAAAAAATCTTGAAATACAAAGGAGGATATATATATAAGTTAGATCTGCCTGGGGTAACACTATCTGATGTGATTTGTGTGAAGTCTCATTAGTTATGTTCACATGTCTAAAAAGAAGAAAATAAAAGATATTGTCAAAATATTTTATATTTCACTACCAATTTTTGTCAAATAAAATTTTGCTCATTTTTAATTTATAGGGGAAATGAACAGTAATAATTCACATAAAATGTTTTGTAACTGCAGACCAGCTCTAAATTTGCACATCTTCTCTCCCTTCCCACATCCCCCTCATTTGAGCCTCAATACTGAAAGAAAAAGAAAATGAAAGGCAGAGCAAGCTAGGCCCTAAAGCTCCATAATTATTTTTGTATGTGTGAGTCACTGGGCTATATAGGATTCTATCCTGCTATTATTATTTGTGTTATATGAGCCCTTGGAGGCCCCATCTGAAATCTGGAATCTGTGTGTCAAACAATGAAGAAATGCAAACAGACACTCTCTATTCCAAGCAGAATGCAGTCTTTTATGACAGAAGTTCTGGAAGAGGAACTGAAGGCCGACCAAAGACAAGCCAGATAGTGGTTTCCAACTGTATCCATTATACACTACCCTTTTCTTCTCATGTTGCCAGGTGGAAACTGCATTGCACCTGAGCAGATTATGAACATAGTTGCTCCCCAAAATATCCATCCTGCTGCATACAGTGTTGCCATTTTCACACACTTATGGCATGAATACAAATGGTTATAAACATTAAATTAGTGTGCTATTGTTGGCAGCCAAAATGTACCTTTGAGGGGGAAATTCAAGCCAAGCTGGAATGCCCATTGCATCTTCAGCTGTAATCCTAATTGTGTAGACAGTTGACTACTGCAGTTACCTGTCCATATACTGTATGAGCTTGCTTTCCAGAACATATATATAGGAATGTAGATTAGCATGATCCAGTATGGGTAATTTAGTGTTAATATTATGTAACTTTCATTCTGGATGTGTCCCTGGAGACCAAGGTTGAGGTTATCCATGCTACAGAATTCCTGATTATTATGTTCATATGTGAATCCTGGACAATGAAGAAAGCCAACAGCAAAAATAAGCAAACAAATGCATGCAAAATGTGGCAATGCAGGAAAGCTTTACAGATACCACAGTCTCCCAATAAGTGGGTAGCAGATCAAATAAAGCCTGAACTCTTTCTTGGAATGAAGATTAAAGCAAAGCAATGTGTGCTAAATATATGCCACCCTATTGCACTTAAATCACTCTCTGGGGAGTTTACAATGCAATTGTGCCGGTGACATGTTGCACCCCCACCCCCGACCATGAGCTGTAGACTCAATTTACCAAGCTCAGAAGGGCGGAAGGATGAGTGAACCTGAACATAAAATGGATGGATTCAATAAAGACAGACAGTTTGTAGTTCGGAAGGCCCTAGCAGAGCTCTTAACCAGAGCCGCTTATTCCTAGAATCACCATTGTTTGCAGCAGCTTGTCAATGCATAATAGCATAATACAACCAAAAACCTACCTTTGGGGTATCAGATTCCTATGGCAAGACCGAAAGAAGACTATGAAGGCCATACTTCTCTTCTGCTTTCCTCCCAACAATTTTGCAATAGGAAGTACAATACGAAGGTACCTTTTACCTATGAGAAAGGTACTCTTTTTAATGCCATCTACACTGGTGAGTAGAAATCTTGACTTGGCACTGTGTGGAAGTATTTTCATCTCTTCTGCATTTACCACTGTTCAGTTTCATTAGCTGATCCTGGGTTCTAGCAATACAGGAGCAGTGCTAATACCACCATCACCCACACTTTTCCCACTTCATACTCTCCAAAACTTGTATAATTCTATAGATTTTTATTAAGTTCCATCCTTTCCACTTAAAAAACGAAATCACTAACACCTTGTAACTTTAAAATGAGTTGTCCTCTTCTCTGATTATTTTGGTTGTTCTCTGCTCTTTTCCCCAGTTCCTGAAACATGGTGGGCAAAACAATACACTGGCATTCCGAGTGTGGGCTCATCATGGATTTATATTTTTAAAAGGTTTTATGATAATATCTATTTTACCTTTTGTTATTTTGTTATATGCACAACAATTGCTTCACTTATCTGTGTTGTTTTCTTCTCTTTCATTTCTTGGAAGTGGTTCCTAAAACATTCAGTTTGGACAATTCATTTCCAGAGTTATATCCCGATTGAAGAAAAGGTTTCTTCAATTATCTTGGTTTTGTAAATCCCCAGAATGAGGTACATTTGATTAGTGATGCCTTAAGTGACACAACACCCACATGAACATATTGAGCACCACAACAATCCTTATACCCTGGAGAAAATGGAGAGTTTCATTTTAATATATTTCCAGGCCTTTGTAGAAAGTATCAGGCATGTTCTTTGGAGAGAGAGAGAGAGAGAGAGAGAGAGAGAGAGAGAGAGAGAGAATAGCACTTATGCTATGTACTTGGAGAGAGACTCTATGGGGCATCCAAAACCAAAATGGGAGTCTGCAATGTGCTGAAATTGTAGGCATTTACTGGAGTTCATAGTTGGAGGCATCAAGAAAAAGGTTTTGTTGAACCTCAGGTTCATTCAGCTAATATCCAAGCTTTCAACACATGGGCTGGTGGCGACTAAAACTTGAATTAGTCTGTGATGTCCTTGATATCACAAAGAAGAATGGGAATTTGTGATTCCATGCTCGGTATATTCCAACACGTGGCCAGAAAAGTTACCTGTAGTCACTGCAATGACACATTGCACAAGATACTGCAAGCAGCAAGATACTAACACCCCCACCCCCGCTTACATATAGAAGCCAGGAGAAATGTAATCCTCATAGCCCTTCTGTCTCCTGCACCAAACCTGCTTTGTTGTCAGTGTTTGGCTGTGGAAGTCATGAAGACATGCTTCTCTTATAATTATAAAAAAGTACTGCAACAAGTTGTTGGGAGATACCCATGCCAGAACCACTTTCTGTAGAGGTTTCATCCAAAGAACTAAGCACAACGGGGGCTGCAAGAGATGTAGATCTAGTACTGGCAAACTAGTAAGACAAAAGCTTCCAGGTTTGGAAAGCACACACCCAAGAGCCCATAAGGAGTTGAAATGTGAAACTGTTGATCTTTTAAGAAAAATATGTAGCTGGATGTGAAAAATGGTCTCTTTACTAGAGAACTGGAGAACAGCCAATGTAACTTTTAAAAAACAGATCTTAAAGGAAACAAGGTTTGGTTATTTATTTATTTACTTATTTTTAAATCTTTTAGCCCAGCTTCTGTCCTTCCCTGTCAATGTGAGGGAAAGCCTGGTCACAACTGTAATTATTAAACATGTTACAGGAAAAAGCCTTACCAAAGAATGATCATTATGGCTTCTTCAGGATGTCCTGTCTCACCAACATTTTTTGAATTATGTGACAGTAGGGCTTTGTGACTGGCATTGGCCAAGTGCTAAGCTGTGGGCTGAACTGGGGCTATCTGTGATGACCAAGCATACACAGCCCAGAATCTGATGCAGATTGGAATTGTCCTGAATTGTGTAATTTAGAGAATTAATGAAAAGATAGACTGAAAAGCTAGGAGAGGGAAGTAGGAGATCCCATCCCATATATGGCAGATGCTGAAGTTGCGCGAGGTGACAGAATCCTGGAGGTTGCTGGACTCTCCTCATTAAACAGCTTAGCCTCTTTCTGTGGAGACAAAATATCTCTTTGGCACTTGGCAATCACTGAGAGTGTGGGAATGGTCCACAGTGAGATTAGTTAGGCTTCATATTGTTTTGCACACAATCCACTTAGGGACTAGCTGAGTTAGTGTAGGTGTTCCATTAGCTTGTAGACCGTGTGGCACTCCACACACCTTGTTGAGTTTCTGTCCCTATGGCAACTGGCTATCCCTAAACCTCTTTTTGCTTGATGCCTTAATAATTGTATGGAGTCGGGAACAGGAGTTCATTTGTTTCTCTTGCCTTATGTGAAGGTTGGCTTTCCTCGCAAACTAGACTATTTTTGGTGGTGGTGAGAACTATACTAACCTGATTTTAAGGGATTTAAAGGAGATTGCAGAGAAGTAAGCTGCCCTCTTTCATTTATATAAGCCTGTATTCCTTCCTGTGTAGGCTCTTCTCCATGCAGGAGTGGTGGTAGTGCTTTGTCTGAGGAACACAGGCAAAGCTTGTGGGGCCAGAAGGGAGGAAGAGGGTCTTATCTCCTATGGAATCCTAAATGTATCTCTTATTTTAACATATACAAACTAATGCACTGCATTGTCATGCCATATGCTGAAACAGTACTAATGCAACAGTATGTATCATTTACCAACAATGGGAAAAATTCCTAGGGCAGTCTTGACCCAAAGGGTGTTTGTCCCTTTGTGTAACAGAGCAGGAATCATAGTTGTATATACACACCACATTCTGATGGCTCTGCTTCACACTTCAGATGAATGGGTAATAATCCAAATAAGTGGTTTTGAGACACCTCCCTAGTTTGGAACCATCCTAAGTGCCACCAATGGGTACAAAGGGGGGTGGTCAGGGAAGGACACATGGAAGTTCATTGAGTACTTTGACTTGCCAGGATTTCCTTAAGCAGAGATTTCACGAGTAAAAATGACTACATTTATTCATTTGTCCAGGGGTTGTTTTACCACAGAGCACTAAAAACTGCTTACTAATAATACACTAAAATGTAAAACAGTCCATAAAACTGTATTTGTAATAAGGCATTATCATACAGCAATATACAAAACAAATAAATATTGTGAGGCCTGGGTGGGTGCAGAGGGGGGGGCGTCCCTCGCCCAGCTGTGCCCCCCAGGGTTTCTAGTACTGGGGGTGGGAAGATCGGAGGGTCGTAAGGGGGGTGGGGTGGCCATTGTCTACAGAGACACTATTCAAATCAGCAGGGCCTCGACGTTGGTGATTCCAGGGTTGGAATGTGTCCATCTGTTGGTTGGGCAGCGGGACAGGTTTGGCATTGTGCTCGGTTACCGCGCTCCCCGCAACCCGGCACAATCCCTACCAGAGCTCACCGAGTTCATCGCCGCTGCTCTGTTGAGATCCCCCCGCCTTTTGGTGGTGGGTGATCTCAACGTGCATGCTGGCGGTGACCTGTCTGGTGCTGCTCTGGATTTCCTGGAGTCCATGACCTCCATGAATCTGTCCCAGCATGTTCTATGCCCAACCCACAGATCTGGACACACCCTGGATCTGGTATTTTCCTCCACGTCTGAGGATTCGTGTCTGAGGGTGAGGGACATTGTTCCCACCCCCGTGTCATGGTCAGACCATCACCTGCTGTCTTTCTCTGTATTAATCGCCGCCCCACCCCGCGGGGACCTTCAGCCAACTGTATGGGCCCGCCCCCGAAGACTCCTTGATCCCGATCGGTTTCGTGAAGTCTTCGGAGGGCCTCCTGGCGGACTGGCTGACGATCTGGTCGACTCCATGGTAGACCAATGGTTTAACGAAACATCCCGGGCTGTCGACCAGATCGCCCCTAGGCGCCTCATCCGTTGCCGAGCTCGTCCCTCACCGTGGTTCACGGATGAGCTTCGAGCGATGAAGCAAGAACGGAAGAGGCTGGAACGCAGTTGGAGGAAGAACCGGTCGGCGACTAAGAAGGCTGCAGTCATCGCACAGTCCAGGCGCTATGTTCACGCGACCAGGGTGGCCAGAAGATCTTACAACACCCTGAGAATTAGTGAGGCCTCGAACCGTCAAGCGGAGCTATTCCGTGTGGTTCGCGACCTCACTAATCCTGGACTGTCTAGGCCTCCTCCTACTGATTTCAGTAGTGAGCACTTTGCAGCCTTTTTTCGATCTAAAATTGAGGCCATCCGTACCGGTTTTGAATCCTGTTGCTCTAGCCCACTCTCGGCACCCCCGACGGCTGCGCCTCCTCGGTCTCCTCGTATGGTTGAGTTTGGGCCTGTTACCTCACTTGAGGCCTCCAGGGCCATCGCCCACTGCCGGCCCGCGTCCACCCCCTTCGACCCTTGCCCATCATGGCTCTTGAAAGCCGTTGGAGGGAGCATATCAGATTGGGCTTCTGCCATCGCCACAGCCTCCTTCAGGGAAGGGATTTTTCCCGCTCGCCTGAAGGAGACTGTGGTAAAGCCCATTCTGAAGAAACCCAACTTAGCATTGGGCGATTTATCCAACTATCGCCCGATTGCCAATGTTCCTTTCATGGGCAAGGTGATCGAGAGGGTGGCCGCGGTCCGGCTTCAATCACATCTGGAGGGTGAGCATATCCTGGGTCCATTCCAGTCTGGGTTCAGGCCCGGTCGGGGGACCGAGACAGTCTTGGTCGCTCTGTAAGATGACCTCCTCCGGGGGGCCGACAGGGGGTGCTCCTCCTTGTTGGTCCTTCTGGACTTGTCAGCGGCCTTTGATACCGTCGACCACGGTATCCTGCTGGATCGGCTCTCCGAGGTTGGGATCGGAGGCACTGTTCACAGTTGGTTCCGATCCTTCCTCAGGGACCGTCCCCAGCAGGTTCAGCATGGGGGCGAGATGTCGGCCCCTTGGATACTCCCCTGTGGGGTTCCACAGGGGTCGTCTCTCTCTCCCATGCTGTTCAATATTTACATCAGGCCGCTGGCAGAGGTCATTAGGGGACATGGAGTCTGCTGTCATCAGTACGCTGATGACACGCAGCTCTATGTCTCCTTTTCCACCGCTGCAGATGAGGCTGTCCGGACCCTCGATCGGTGCTTGGGCGCAGTTATGGAATGGACCAGGATTAACAGGCTCAAACTCAACCCCGATAAGACCGAGGTTATGTTCTTCGGGGCTACCCCATCCAGCTACGGTGGCCCGTTTCCCACCTTGGAGGGCGTTTCCCTCAGGCCATCGGACTCAGTCTGGAATCTGAGAGTAGTCCTGGACCCGGCGCTCACCATGGAGGCCCAGGTGTCAGCCGTGTCCAGGGCTGCCTTTTTCCACCTGCGTAGAATCGCCCAGATTCGTCCGTACCTGGATGGGGACTCCCTTAGAACAGTGGTCCAGGCGTTGGTGATCTCGAGACTGGACTATTGCAACGCGCTCTACATGGGGCTGCCCTTGACTCTGATTCGGCGTCTGCAGCGGGTCCAAAATGCGGCGGCCAGACTGGTGGCGGGTGTGCGTCGATATGAGCACATCACCCCAGTTCTGGCCCGCCTGCATTGGTTACCCGTTGCAGCCCGAATCAGATTCAAGGTCCTGGTTTTGGTTTACAAAACCCTCCATGGCCTAGGACCTGGCTACCTGACAGAGCGGATCGACCAGCGGTCAACTTCGGCCCGTCCAACTAGGTTGTCGCGGGCGCACATGCTGCGCGTGGCCACGCCCAGGGAGGCTCGGAGAACCTCCACCCATTCCCGAGCCTTCTCTGTGGCTGGCCCGACGCTGTGGAACCACCTACCAGCAGAAGTGCGCCTAGCAGAGTCCCTGCCCGCCTTCCGGAAGGCTCTTAAAACCTTACTCTTTCGGGAGGCGTTTGGATGATTTTTTTTCCCCCTCCTTCCTTTTTTCCGCCATCGCCATCTCCTGCACTTGCTGTTTTATCTGTCTAGCTCTTATTATATTGTGGAATTCGTTGTCTTTTTAAATGCTGTAAACCGCTCGGAGTTCCCCACCAGGAAGACGGGCGGTATATAAGTCCTACAATAAATAAATAAATAAATAAATAGGCCTATTTTTTTTCCCAGAAAACCCATAACGGCTCATTCTCAACATGTAACATTTATACCTGTCGATCCTGAGGATCATTTCCACCAATTTGCCACTGACTTGTTTAAAAAGATTGGCTTGTTTACTGCTTTGCACAAAAGCTCTGGTGTGTCAGTTGTCACCCCATCTTACCTACCCATATATAGAGCTTCCATTTGCCTGGTTTGCACTAAGTAGAGACAGGACTCCATCTTAATTTGTTGTGTGTGTGTGTGGGGGGGATGATTTTATTTTACAGAAGAGGAGAATGTGTTCCATAGCTCCAGATTCAAAAAGAGCAGAGAAAGCCCTGCCATTGTGACTTTACAAATATCAGCATCATGCATTTCTGGACCTTTTGACATACTTTATGTCTCTTGAATTGGATGAACTCTGATAGTAGGCAATATGCTGCCCATCTCCAACTGATCTGTGCCAGTCAGAAACATTTTAAAAAGTTTGTTTAATGAATTAGGCTTCAGTCTGAAGCACAAACAGGGACTAAGGGTGCAAGTACACTGACAAGCTGAATCAGAGCAATTAGGATTTGCATTGGCTTGATTTGTGGACTTTTTTTGTGACTGCATTTGGTTTAGGTGACCACACAGAGACTCTAGGATTTTCAGTGCCATCTACACATCTGCTATCCAGACCTATTTCCTTAGAAAATTATAAAACCAGGTGGGTTGTGAGCCAAGTGTTTATCAGTTTGGATCTGAAAATCCCATAATAGTTTTGACTTTTTCATTTTCAATAACTTTTTCAGTTTTGTGCTCCCACCAGTTCATGGGTCACTTGTACATTGATTCACTGTACAGATATTCCAGTGAATCATTGCAGCAACTTTATTATGTCTTTCCAAATAATCTGTTTGCACAATCTTCTTGCTTTCATAAATAAAGTGGCCCACTGTGTCTTCGGCCTCATTACACAACTAACATTTATTGTGGCTATCAGATTTCTAAATCTGGGTTTTAATTGCATTTGCTTGCTCTTGTGTTACAACACTGACAACAACAGTGCCAAGAGAGTAGCTGTATTTTCAGGTTGAAAATGTAGTGTAAACAAAACAATAACCTCCCCAGCCAGCAATGTTATGGACATTAGACTCCACTATATGTTTTACCTAGTAAAATACCCTGGGGATCCAGATATGATTCTTCCACCATCTTTAGTTGCTTCCTCTTAAAGCTATGTCCTAGCATCCCTTTCTTGTCATTCCCCCTTCTTCTCCCCATCTTTTAAGTCGACTTCAGCTACACCTACCTTTTTGATCCATCTGATGGAAATGAATGCACCTGATCCCATGCAGAAGTCCCAATGTCCTTTGGAAATTAATTGATGTTTTTCCTTACAAGGATAGCAAGATGTGATATCATTTAAATACAGAATGACCAAAAGGCAGTGAGGAAACTATATAATACCAATTAATAACATGCCAGTCAAATTGTCTTTGATTTCATTTTCTTTGGATTTTGTAACCACATGTACAATTTAGCAAGCACTGTAGATCGTTTGGCTAGTAAACTCACATTTCCTTGCAGAAGTTTATTTTGGGTTTATTGGCATTATAGTCTGTGTGATTTGGATTTAAGTATCCGGTTTAGTTTTCTTAAAAATCTAAACTGACACCATTACTTATACATGCACATGACTCACAAGGCAAACCAAATAAAATCCTTGAATCTTTTTTCAATTTAAAACTGACAAATCAGTTGGTTAAAACCAATCTAGGAAATTAATTTATTGTCTGAATTATATATTTTAAACATGCTTTAATTTTGTATTTCCCCTCCAGCATGGTGAAAACCTTACCCTATTAATTCCAGTGGTAAATGACATCATGATAATGTAGATATATATTTCATGTTTTTTTCCAGCTCCAAAAACTGCTAAACTGCTAATCACACAAAGTGCTATGACATTTATAAAGTGGTATGACCACTAATGAAGAATTTTAATTCGTACAAAAGAATTCTTTTTCTTAGCTCATAGGGATTTGGGAATCATAGTAATAACCAATGAAGAACTTGTGTTAACCCCCAGAAGCCATGTTGGAGAAAGCTTGTATTAGTACGAGGCATAGGTACAAACAAATGTGTACAGCAATATCTAAGAAGACTGGTATGGAAAAACGGGATGTGTAGTCAAAAGGGTAGAGAAGGGATTACCTTTTAAGGAACATGGTTGAACCTATGTTCCCACAAAGCAAAGAAATTCAGGCCACAGGCCAACTCCTTCTTGTCTTCGTCAAAACATTGGCATGTCGATGCATCCTCCTTGTGCTTTTAATTCATGTATGTACTCAATTGCTTAGAAATATAACTTCTTTGGGCTACTAGTCATTTGGCCAGGGAGATTTGATTTTATATTCCAAAACCTCTATATCTGAAGTACATGTGTGAGTGCCCGTGGCACAGTTGCTAAATGCCTGTACTGTAGCCCTAACTGTGCTAACAACCAGGGGTTCAATCCCAGGTAGCCGGCTTATGGTTGACTCAGCCTTCCATCCTCCCGAGGTTGGTAAAATGAGTACCCAGCTTGCTGGGGGGGGGGGGGTTGTAGCCTGCTTACTGTAATTAAAACTGTAAACTGCCGAGAGACTACTTGAAGTGGTATGGGGAGATATATAAGCAGAACACTTTGCTCTTGCTTTTACTCTCTTATGCACACACATAATAGTATATAACTGTATATAACTAAACTATGCCAGTATTTTAGTACTTTAAGTATTCAGAAGTGCTACCCTGGTACAACAGACAACGGCAGAGTAATTATTTGATTAGTGATTTATTCATCTGGCTGAGGAGCCAGAAATTGGGAGTTCAATGCCCCTCGGTGCCTCATGATTGCAGAGTTAGCCTGCAAGGCCTTGGCAATCTGCACAGTCCCATAAAGTCCCCAGAAGAAGAGAACCGCAAAGCACTTCTGACTATTCTACTTACACATCCCTCGAAAGTTTGCCATGAATTGGGACCAACTTGAAACCATACAGGTGAAGCTGGCTGGATAGCTTAGTGAGTAAGGTATCCAGCTGCAGGGCTAGAGGATTGGGAGATTGACACCCTGATGGGCACTTCAGAAGAGAAGCCTGTACAGACATTTTATTTATTTTATTTATTTATTGATGCATTTCTATACTGCAAACCTTTTTCCATAAAGGAACTCAGGGCGGTTTCCAATAAAAACAGTTAAAAGCACAAATAAAACAGCAGGAACAATAGGAAAACAATGGCAAGATAAAATAGGAGAGTGGCAAAGAGGGAAAACCCTCGGCGGAAAGCAGTGGACCAAAAATAAAAAAAATAAAACAGAAATGAGGTCACCATATGCCTCATGAGCAATCTGCACACCACCACCACCACCACCACCACCACCACCAATTAGATTTTCCATACCATGCCATCTGGCACCACGGCCAGATGGCATGGTATGGCATGCAAATAAAAAAGAATACACATAAAATAAAATAAAATAAAAGCAAATTAAAAAAGAATACACATTACTAAATCTACATAGGAAATAAAAAAGAGTACACATTACTAAATAAAAAGAATACACATATAAAATAAAAAAGAATACACATTACTAAATCTACATTAAATTATTTATTTATTTATAAAACAATATGCCACCCACTACCCAAAAGTCTCTGGGTAGCTTACAATTCAAAATTATAAAATGAATAATTAAGTGAACAAAATTACAAAATGAACAATTAAAACAATTAAAAACATTAAAATACCAATTAACAATTAAAACAATAAAAACAGTTAAATATAATACACTAAAATTGCCATAAGGACCCACAATCTATGTTATGTCAGTTTAAAAATTTCTGAAACAGGAAGGTTTTTACCTGGCGAAGAAATGTTATCAACGTTGGCGCCAGGCAGATCTCACTTGGGAGGGTGTTCCATAGCCTGGGGGCAACTGCAGAAAAGGCCCTATACCTACAAGCCTTCCCCTTTCGCCTCAATCAGAATTCATAAAAACATTGATTGTATTATACAACAGATACAAGTTTTAACCAAAAACCTATTTGTTAACTATCTGTGCAGTATGTCTGACATTTTTGTAGCTCTGATGGTATTATTTCTGAGATCTTGAACTGCTTATAATACCATGTGAAATTTCTCGATATAATTCCCAAAGCCCCAATGACTACAGGGCCTACTGAGGTGTGTTTCATTCACAATGAATGTTTTAATTCACAGGATGTTTTAATTGCCATACCTCTGCATTTTGTTAGTTTTTCCACTTCTTTAATTTCAACTCTGATATCCCCTGGAGTTACAATGTCAATGATTCAAAGAGTTGTTCATTCCAGTACTACTATATCTGGTCTGTTATGTTCAAGGTGTCTGCCAGTTTGGACCTGGAAATCCCACAATATATGAACTTTGTAATTCGCTGACACTTTCCCTATCTGATGTTCCCATAGATTTTTGACTAGCACATTAATCATGTCTAATTTCGTAATCTGTTTGTACTGTACAATTGTTGTTTGTTTGTTTGTTGTTGTTGAGCAATTCCATCACAGAAACATGTTACATGCACACAGGCTCACTCAAACTATTCAGTTTTTGTATCTACTCACTATATCGAAAATTTATAGAAGACCTACATGCCACAGAAAATTACCTTTCCTCTCTTCTGCCCAAAGCCTTTCCATACAGTCATTGTTTTGTGCTCCTTCTTACATTCTAAGTTTGCTTCACCAAGGTAAAATATATTATAAAATGAAAACCATGTGCTTGGGAGCATTTTCACTGAATCAGAAAGGAAACAAATTGTTTTGTAAATGATAGTGTTTTGAGAGCCAGCAGGGACTGCACAAAAAACTACAGTGAAACAACATCCAAGACAAGACCGCTAAATTATTGCCAGGTAACTCATAGGACTTCTATATTTCTCAGTGCCAAATTAATTTTAGTTTTCAAAATTAATTTCCTCACTTTGAGGGGGGAGTAAGAGGTGAATTGATTAGTGCCAACATCACAACATTATCCAAACTGTGTTAGTCCCTGAGTTCAGATTAGCATGGAAAGCAGTAATGATTTGGTTTTCTTCCTTTATCACTTGAGGGTTCTTTTACATACCAAGACAATATGCAAACATCTCTAAGGGCTACCTGAATCTTCCAGCATTCTAATTTCTTTGCAAATGCATGCCCATTGTTTAAAAAAAATAAAAATAAAAATAAAAATAAAAATAAAAATAAAAATAAAAATAAAAGCAGGGCTGTGGGTTTGTCCCTCTGCTCCCTCCGCCACACACCTAAACAACCTGTGAGCATCCATGTTAGAATATGTGCACACACCATGTTTACTCCTAGTTGGCTAAACTGTAATTCTTCTGCTTCTCTGGGGATGCGGATCTTTGCTTAGAATTTGAATGGGATTGAGAATGCGACTTCTAGGCCTAAAGTTGCTGACTGGTTTACAGTTATCTAGGTTTTAGCACAAGATGGCATCTTAGAGCTTTTCCAGATATGGGAAAATATCTAAACTTCCTCCCCCTATAAATGTTTGTTTATAAATGATCATGAAGCTTACTGGGATTTTCATATAAACCTGATTTTAAAAGTCAATTCTCGCCAGGAAGTGCACCTTCTTCCTCTCCGTCTCCTTTGAAAACCAATGTCCGTACTGCGGAGTAATTGAACACTTTGGGGCAAGGAGGCTTTGGATGGGGAAAGGAATGCTTTCAGATGCTGAGATACTTTGAAACAAATTAAAGGAAAACTCTATGATACATTTGCTTTCAATTTGAATACCCCTGGAAGAAACGGAGCTAAAAGGTAAGTCATGCTTCAACAGCAGATGGAACACTCCTCAATAAACAAAACAAAAACAAAACTCCAGTTTCCTTTTTTCTGTTTGAACCAAGACAAGCCTTGCATCATGTGGACGGTATAAAAATACCAATAGTAGAGATGGGCACGACTTAGCGGAATTTCCGTTTCCGTTTTTGTTTTTCGTTTCCGTTACATAACGAAACGAAAAACGGCTCAAAACTGGAACGAAAACAGAAACGAAACGACTAATTTCGAGCCAATTTTCATTTTTCGTTACTGGAAAAGCACTTAATGGAGCTAAATGGGAAGAAACGAAAAAATTTTCGTTTTCGTTTGTCGTTTTCGTTACGCAACGAAACGAAAACGAAAAATTTTGAAAATTAGCTCACGAAAACGGAAACGAGCCGAAACAGACCCCTAGACAAAAACGAAAACGAACAATTTTTCTGAGTCGTGCCCATCTCTAACCAATAGCATCAGTGGGCAAAAGAAGTTCAACATGGGAGGGGGAGAGAATTTCCATTTGAAAGAGCCCTTTGCCTTGGAATCTGGCCCGCTGTATGGCCCTTCATGACTCCTAATGCATGGGGAGGCAAACTTACAGCCAGGACTAAGCCCTTACAGACACAGGGAGCCTCAAATCTGACCAGACTTTGACAGGATTGCACTGTAGAACTGGGCTTAAGAAAGAGCTCATGCCCCAAGAATACATAGGAAAGTAAATCTTGAATGCAAGCACATTTAGACATTTAGTATTCACATTGAAGGTGAGCATATACTGTACAGTAAAGAAAATTATATAAAGAATTCAGAACAATGGTGCCCCTTCAAGATGTAGTTGTGTAAATAGTATCTTTTCAGAATGTGTCTTGCTGTTATCATTCTAAACATTTTTTTTGCTCTAACATTTTGTTCTCTTTACTGTGTAACTCTTGACAGAGCTAGTAAATGCTGCATGATTAAATAGTATCTAAAAATGCCATCCATTAATAGTTCATTTCATATTGGATCATAATTACTCTTTGTACCAAAGCTCTGTGGGCTGGAGAAACCCCAGTGAGTACATTAAGAGCACATTTTTAAAAGCAACGAAAAAGTTCATTGTTCTCCTGTATATTATCCATAGAGGAAACTTAAATCAAAGTGAATGAGATACATAAAACTCTGTGATGGGAAAACAGTCATTATTTATTAAGATAAGGGACCACATTTACTTCCTTTCTTATGTTGTCCCTTTTCTCATCAATTGTTTTCATCCTGTAAAATACTCTTTTCCTGAAAAGATTAAGCACATACTCAAAATACATGTTACAGTTTCATCATTTGTATCATTACCCCAACTGGAAGCAACTTGATAGCAAATGACATAAACACAAAGATTTGGCAAGTTACTTCAGAATGAATTAGGTATATAATACTTTCATTAGCTACTTCTGAACGCATCAAGTTCCATTTTTAAAATGCAACTTTTTGCATGCTGGTTTCAAAACAATTTAAAAAAAATTCATCTGCATTACTTGAAAATAAAACCCAAATATTTCCATCTGTACAAAACATACTCTGATCCATTCTACCTGATTATCACCTCAGTGCCTACAGCAGAACAGCAGGCAGTGTTCCTTTCCCACCATGGAGTGAGGCCCCGCCCCCTTGACTCTCCAAGCCTGAAAGCCAGCTGTGAGCCACAACTAGAGTCGGTCTACTGACTCAAGAGAACGTATGGAAGAATTGCCTCACCAAATCCTCACTGATTCCATGGACTGTTTCAGTTGTGACTTTCTACAGCCACTGTGTGTTAAGTTACAAGTGCAATATAAATTGTACAAAAGCCACTGCAATTCTTGGTTGCATCAACAGACGCATAGTGTCTAGATTATGGGAAGTGATAGTACCGTTCTTTCCTGCTCTGGTCAGACCCCACCTGGAGTACTGTGTGCAGTTCTGCACGCCTCAATTTAAAAAAGGATGTTGACAACCTCAAATGGGTCCAGAGGAGGGCAACCAGGATGGTTAAAGGTCTGGAAGAAAAGTCTTACGAGGAGCGGCTGAGGGATCTGGAAATGTTTAGCCTTACAAAAAAGAAGACTGAGAAGGAATATGATAGCCATGTTTAAATATCTGAAAGGACGTCATATCGAAGAGGGGACAGGTTTGTTTTCCATGGCTTTAGAGACTTAGAGCAATGGTTTCAAACTACAGGAAAAGAGATTCCATTTGAACATTAGGAAGAACGTCCTGATGGTTAGAGCTGTTCAGCAGTGAAAAAAACTGCCACAGAGGGTGGTGGTGAATGAAAAACAGGAAAGAGAAGGAAGACCTCATTGTTGGAGTGCAGTCTTTTCCCCCATTTGTTTTTGAAAGCAACAAAACAAAACAAAACAAAACCAAGGCACAAACCAAGAAGCAAAATAGAAATTCATGTTGCATTTGTGGGCCAAGATTCAACAGTATACTTTGATATCAAAGGGCAAGAAAATAGGGACTTCTTTCCCATGCCCCTTGGGGACACTGACTAGATTCCCCAAAATGCTGTCTCCTCCTGCCATAAAGCACACACACACCAGCTGAGTTTATTAAAGGGAAAAAAGATTGGCGCATAATAGCATTTGTAGAGCATAAGGATCCAAGCATCGGGTAACCACTCAACCAGCACCTCATCTTCCCAATGGACTGCTTGGGAGCCACACTGTGATAGCTGATGTTTAGTGTACCTCAGGTGTGAAACCAGTAAGATACCACATCTTAAGTGGCTTGCACAAATGTGGGTAGAGTGTCTGTGTCATTTGCCATGGCTGCTCATTGGAGAGTCCCACTCTAGAACCCCCTAGGTCCCCCTGTAAGTCAGGGAGTGGGACCCTGGCTTCTACTACAGTCCTGCACAGTGTCAAAACCAAAACCACCCTTTCTTAACCCTTCCAAACAGGTGGTAAGCATACATGAATGCAGGGAGGGAGGGATGGCTGCTGCTTAGGTATCTGGCTGAGGAGCCCGAGGTTGGGAATTTGGTTCCCCACTTTGCATCCCAGGAGAGACACCCTGTGTAGTCTTGGGCAACCTGCACAGTCCCAGATCACCTCCAGAAGAAGGCAATGGTAGACCACTTCTGAGCATTCTCTACTGGGAAAACTCTAAAAAGGTTTGACAGCGCATGATTACTATTAGGGGGGAAATGGACTAGCAGTTTTGGTGGGATTCATCAGATGTTCACCACTAGATCATGGCCAGGATTTTAAAACAAAACAAAACACAAAAATAGGAATTTAGCTTTAAATCTGACTAGATAATGCAAGAAAAATGCCCTTCAGCACAGCTGTATTTCCCTTTTTATAAACACTGAAGTTTCTTCTGGAAGAGGAAAAAGATTACCGGTATATTGTTGATCCACTTTGATTTTGTTCAATTTATTTCAGCAGTACATAAGTAGCACAAACTTTCTATGAGAACCAAACTGTACATTACATAAAACATGTCATTAGAATCTGAAATCACATTAGTATTCCAGAGATGTGTTTCTGGCAGACCTTCATGTTTGAGCAATCATACTTTCAAATTAAACCCTGTTTCGCAAATGCATGGAAGTGTGAAAAACCCATGCTAAGACAACCAGATGTCTTCTAGCACTTGAGGACATCCCTCTTCTAATAACATGCTCTCTGTCATGTGTAGTTTGACCCCGAAATGAGTGCTCCAGAATTTGCCCATTTATTCCCGTGAGACAGTATATTGAGACAGTTGGCTCAACAGTCTTCCAACTTATAATCAGTTTATGGGAATGAAACACCATGGCTGTTCTAAACGAACTTGTAAAATTTTTACCAGCGAGGGGGAAAAGCTTATATGAAGGGGAGAAAGTGCATTATCAAAGCTGCTCAGTTCCTACATTTTATTTTATGACCACGTTCTCTCTAGAATATCAGGCTTTCTGGACTTCCTGATCAGGGGCTTATTATCTACTATGCATGCAGAATAATAAACTGAAAACAAAAATAAAATAAAATAAAATAAAATAAAATAAAAACGAAAAGAAAAGAAAAGAAAAGAAAAAAAGAAAAGAAAAAAGAAAAAACATTTGTTACTCCACATATAGATGACTGTAATATATTCAACATTACAGTACACAGGACTGTTGTCCTTTGCTCACTGAGCATTATTTGAATTTTTTTGTTTTGACTTTTCAGCATCAATATCTATCTGACTATAAGTTCTAAATGTGTATTTTTTTTCTTTGGCGATTTCCTCTTTTATTGTTGATGATGACGATGACTTAAAACACATTGGCTTCCGTCCTAAGTGCACTTACCAAACAATATGTGTCTACAGTCGGAATCACTGTCTATGAACACAAATAGGTTTGAAACAGATATAATTTCATGTATCCTCTCATTTTTGTAAAATATGGAGGGCAGATGGTTAGTGATGGCAGCCTTCTCCAACATTCTTCATCAAAATGGAAAATGTGAATTTTCGGCCCAGTGAGCATTTTTTCAAAAATCACCCTTCAGTCCTTTGCATTCTGACTTCTTTGGAAGTTAATATACATTGTCATAATTTTTTTTACCAAAATGTGTGGAGATTACCAACTACTATTACTTTAGCTCCCGTTCACGTCTTGGAATCTCCCTAAAGATATCAATCCAACAAAAGATGATTAGCTAATCTACATGTCTCACTTGCCAAGGCAAACAGAGGAGTTTTTTTGACAGGATGAACCAGATGTTTGAGAAAGGCGGGCTTTTCTTCATTAAAGATGCTAATTTTTTAAACTTTTTGCTACTGCAAGGACTATGGATGTCGTGTGTACTGGTATTCCTTTTGGCCTTGTCCTGCTTTGACTATCCGATTACTAAAAGCATATTCCAATTTAACATCCAAAATGTTTTTTGCTTCTGGCACTTACCTTTCTCTTGGCATCCCCAAATCTTAGGATTTAAAGCATATTTATGCATTTAAAGCATTTTTAAAAAGAAAAATAACTCCTAAAGCAACTTAGCACATTATCGGTGAAAACAAGATAATTTTAGGGCGCTTACAGTATTAAGGAGATGAGAGGCTAAAATAATGTTTGGTGAGGGATGATTACTGAGAGAGGGCTCAGTTCCCTGTCACATCTCCCTCTGCTATTCAGAGACTGCTTAAAAAAAGAGCCCTACCGCACTTAGGTTTTGAATCGCCTTTTGCTTAAAGTCAAATTGCCTTAAAAATCACTTACCGCACTTCCAATCGCTTTTTCCGTGGAGCCCCCTTGGCCACACCCTTTTTTGGCCGCTGTGTCGGTCTTTCTTGCGACGGCCACCAGGGGTGGTGTTTTTTAAAACCGATTTCTAGACGCTTTTTGAAGCAGTTTGGCTCAAACTGAGGACACCATGCACCAGTTTTCCCCAGGTTTTCCCCTCTGTATGCTTTATCCTGCTGTCGGAAAAGCCAAAAAAGAAATCCTCCTGCAGTGTAATCATTTCCGCCAACTTCTCTGGTTCTTCTACTTCCTCTTTTGGGTACAATTTTCCTTTTTCCAGTCACGGAAGTAGGCTATCAAAATCAATGTGCCATGTTGTAAGTAATCTAAAGGGAGAACCGGAAAATTAGCTACAGTCCTTTGAATGGAAGAACAACAGCATGACGTTATCCTAAAAAATAATTTCTGAAATTGAACCAGATAATGGGAAAATGTCAGACTAAATTGGAACAAAAAGCGGTTTAGCAAATTCCAGACCGGGAAACAGGTTCTTGAGAAAATGCCCAAGTGCAGAATGCTATGACCATGTAACTGGGGGAGGGCAAAAGGCGATTCAAAACAAAAAGTGGCTGCTGTTTAAAGTGTGGTAACGGCCTTTGAAAATTTAAATAATGCATCTATAAACAGTTGCAATAAATAATACCACACTGCATCTTGATACTATGATGGCATCTGAGCCATACCTGTCAAGTGTCCCTTTTTGGCTGGGATACTACTGGTTTCCAGTCTTTTCCCCCCTGCTGCCCTGGAACATTTATTTTCCTGGACATGTCCAGGGTGGCGACAGTTGACAGTTAGAGGGGGGACAAGCTGGTGTGGCTGTGGCTCAACAGGATGGGAGGGGCAAAGTGAGTGGTTTGTGTGTGTGTGAGCATGGGGGAAAGGGGAACCAACATGGGGTCTCCATATTAACTTTCTCCCCCTTCAACAGCAACTGTCATTGCCTGCCGCTTCACACTCCCTCCCTCCCTGCCTGCCTCTGGCCCGGGCTGGCCAGCCAGCCTCTAGGCAAGGGACCCCAGCGGGGGAAGAGGTGCAGGATGTGGGGACAAACAGGTGTGCCTCCCAGGCCCCCACCGGCTGTGGCGGTGACAAGCTGACGAGGATGAGGGCTAAGAGTTAGAGGAGGAAGGCAGGTGGTAGCAGCAGGCAGGGTGCACTCCCCATCCCTTGGACGTGAACTGGCGGTCAGCTAGGTGGAGCTCCAGAAGCAAGGCTGTCCTGCCTCGGATTCAGTCTTGGAGCACTCGCAATCCTGCCACCAAACCCCTCCCCCCCCAGGACTGCTGGCCACATGGAGGTAAGGCAGGTGGGTGGGAGGTGCCTCTCCTCCTCTCCCCCTTCTGGCTGGAGGAGCCCATGGACATTTGTGGGTGTTTTTTTTCTTCACGTGTGCATTAGTGCACACACACACATTTCAAAATTCTCCTCCCATCTGTTCCGGCACTGGAGAAAACTTGAAAGGTATGATCAGAGCCAATGGATTGATATTAAAAATTAAGTCAGATTTCTCCCATACAAAAACTGGTGTTTCAATGGTAGGTCAGCTCAGCCATAAGCAAACAATTGAGTGCTCAAGATGGCACCTAACTTCTTCTTGGTGGGAATTCTATATGCTCTGCAGAAAAAATGATAAACCAGGGGGACAAGATTTCCACTGTCCACATTCTTCTAAGTTTAAACTGAACATCAGCTTGTGAAAAAGTTGTCCTGGAGAAACATATTTAGTATACAGTGGACCCTTGTATAACAAACAGCTTGTATAACATAAAATTTGTACAACATAAAACATTCTGGAGATAGGGAAAATTTGCTTAACATAATCGCCTATGGGTAGAATCCGTACAACATAAAAATGGGATTACTCCGTTTTCAATGCATTCCTATGGGAATTTGTATAAAGGAAAATCTGCTTAACATAATTTCATTTGGAACGAATTAATTCCTTTATACAAGGTACCACTGTATTATTAACATCCAACCCTGAGCTTCCTAGTGTGCCATCTTTTTAGTTGTCCATTTTTTGGGGAATAATGGTTATTCCTATAAATCACCCTTTGATTTATGTTGAGAAACAATGATAACACATTACACTGCTCTGCTGACTAGGACAGTTGCCTTAATAATATTAGTTATCCTAATGACTATGAAACCCATAGAACACAGCAGATCTCAGTTGCTTCTAATGTTGATCTTCCTGTCCAATTCTCTTTTAAATTCAGGCAATACTGTTATAAAAGAAGCCCAATGAAAATTGGTTAGAGCAGTGATGCTCAGTTTTTATCTTTCCTATGTTCTGTGCTTTGATTTCCTGAAGCCCCAGCTACCATAGCCTGTAGTCAGGACCTCTGGGAGCTGGTTCAAAATATGTGAGTCCCAATGGTGTAGAGCAACCCATATTGCTGTCAAATCCAATGGCTGCCAGGTGTCAACATTCAAAATTGTTAATCATTTTTTAAAATGACCGGCTATAACTGCAGAGCGTAGATGCCCTAAGCACATCCGATCTTGCTTGATTTCGGAAGCTAAGCAGGGTCGGCCCTGGTCAGTATTTGGATGGGCGACCACCAGGGAATACCAGGTGCTGTAGGGGCCTGGAGTAGGAACTGGCAAGCCACTCCAGTCTTTCTGCCAAGAAAACTCCATGGACATGGAGTCACGAAGTCGGTAGCATGACTGTAACGACACAACACACACATAACTGGATAGAAGCATTGGCAAGTTTATTTTAATCTCATACTTTGAGGAGCTAGGCAATATTCTAGCTTTTGTCAACCCATCCCAGAAATAAATATTCAAGACATATTTGTAGAATTAAATTGGGACACAATTCATTGTCTTAAATTCAGTCTGTTACTGTTGTTCTTTTCTCCCATAAGGGTACCTGAAAGTGCAAGTGGCTACATGATGTTCACCTAATAATTGTTGGGAGGGCCCTGGCAGTTCCTCCAGCTTGAACTTCAACTTCAATTTAAGCTTGAATTTAAGAGTTAAATAATCCGGGCAGCCCTCATCAGTCACTTTTGGCATGTGTTATTCATCATCCTGGTCTGTCATACCTACTATCCTAATCTGTTCCTAATGGCTGTTGAGGGCTGCCGATCTGATAGTCATATTTCGCTATTCTTAGCCTGACATCATTTTGCCACTTGCACTGGCTGCTAATTGTGATCCGATATGCAAAGAAGCTCCACTGCGCACAACAGAATGGGATGGGCGAAAATACACTGGCACTCACGACAAATCAGAGTGGCAACCAAAACTTCCCATCTGGCCCTCCTGTGACTAGCTACTTATTCTCTTACTGGGAGGGAGGGAGGGTGGATGGCTGGTGATCAAAGAGGCTGTTTGCCTAGCAGTGAGTCCTTAAATGCCCTCAGCCCATGGCCAAACCACATGAACCTTGGTCTATTCTGGATCATGTGACCACTAGGTGAACCTGTATCTCTCCCCCCCCCCAATTCAGTGGACAAAGCAGCCCCTCCTGGCATGGGGTGGATCAGAGTATCCTATATAGGAATATGTACTGTATTCATATCCTCAGATGGGAGAACTGGTGATTTTTAGACATAACAACTATACTTCTACAACAGCAGTAACCTTCCCACAGAGTTTTATGACATGGTAGTTTTGTCCAGGCAAGGGAGTTTTTGTTTTGTTTTAAAATAGGGAAGCATTCAAGTTTTTTATTCATCCCTCTGGCAAGCACTGCAGTCCAGGAACAGACATATAGATTCTATCATTTAGTTGCCAAACAGATTTCCCACCCATGATGGATGGGCTGATCTTTTTAAAACCACAACTGTCACCCTAAAGGGTTGTTTGTTTGTCTGTTTGTTGTTTTGTTGTGGTCATGTACACAAACATGTCTGACCTTCACACACAGGCTGCTTGCCACTTTAAATACTAAGGTAATTTAGCCGCTCTTCTGTCTAAGCAGTTCAAATGCCAGGTTACTACTTTTATTTCTCCTACCTCTAACTTGCATGTAAAGACACCTGTCCCATAGATTTTTTTTTACATTGACAACACACAGACTTGGAAATGCTTTTGTAAGAACTGGGATCTATAAAATATCCCGTAAAAAAACTGAAAGCAGTGGGATGTGTACATTTATTTTCAACACTTCATGGCTTCAGAGACCTTCACATATCTACAGAACTCCATCAGTCCCATGGGGCCATGGTGACCCAGCTTCTCCACCCAGAATCAGCTGTGTCACTCAGCATTCTCCATGTGGAACTCAGCTCTGGTGGAAGAGGCACATCAATCACAGATGCATCCCAACCAGCTGTGCACAGTTGACCACTGATCAGGTTGACAGGGAGATTCCCGGTCCCTGCTCCTTGCTGGAGTGGATGCCTGGATTGCTTCCACAAATATCCCACCATCACCAGAGCCGAGCACCACACAGCAGTGCATAAGTGGCACAGACTCAGAGTGGACAGGCCTGGGTCACCACTGCCCCTCTGGTGCCAAGCTTCATATTTATATATGGATACAAAGCTCTCATGTCTACCTGCAATGGGAGCACATGACCCTTGCAGGTAGACAAAGTGTTCTGTTTATATACCACTCCATATACCCCTTCAAGTAGTCTCTAGGTGGTTTACAGTTTAATTAAAGTACGCAAGCTACACATTGCAACCCCCCCCCCACACACACACACACCAGCAACCTGAGCACTCATTTTACCAACCTTGGAAGGATGGAAGGCTGAGTGAACCATGAGCCTGCTACCTGGGATTGAACCAGGTCGTGAGAACAGTTTTAGCTGCAGTACAGGCATTTAACCACTGCACCACAAGGCTGCCTAAAATGAGTCATAGCCCCAGACTTCACTGTAGGATTCCCACAGCAAATTGGTTGTAAAGGAGGGCTATTTTGCCAGGCGGGCAAAACTTTCTCATACATTTCTGGTATGCTTTAAGAGTTCAAAATCTTGAAACAGAAACTTCGGCACTTTGTGGCAGTGGCCTCCCTAGATCTTCATCTGAGATGTCTGCAGATTCAGGAATGGCCTCCTCCAGAATGTTTGTTTGGCACCCAGACTTCTCAGCAGGAGTGGTCCGATAGGCCACTCTAACCCTCTTGCTGACTAGCTGTGTGTGTAAATATAGTTACAATGAATTGCTATATTTACGATTTTGGGGTAACGTTTCACTCCCCTTACCCATTAGTCCTACATGGATAAATAACTGTCGAAAGTTTGGTAAATAATGTGGGGAAAAGAGGCGTTACTTCTTAGCTATCCAGGTGGGCTGTTGAGTTGCTCCAGTCAAGATCGTGTTATATGCCACTGCACAAGTGAAGGAAAGAATAGCGAGAGGACAGATTCTTCAGCGGAGTAAGCTGGCAGAGCTCCTTTGGCTTTAGCGAGGCTACTCTACTGGCACCAATTTCCAAAACAACTAACCAAAACAATGTCTAACTCGTGTAGCAGAGAAAACATAGAAGAAACAACAATGCCTGAACAAAGTCTGATAAGAAGATTATGAAGGCTCAACAAAGAGATCACACAGGGAATGTTTTAATTTAAAAAGTACTTATTGATTATGTCTTGCTTGCAGGGAATGATACTTGGACACAAATCTCTCTCTCATTTTGAAAAAGAAAACATTAGGCTTACCCATCCAGTAGCAACGCAGCTTTAATTTGTTGCAATGAGAGCCAAGCATATGGTATTCATCATTAGTAGCAGCAACAGAAGTAGCCTCTCTGGCCACTGCTGGATGATTCCATTTCAGTTCTTAATCTAAACGCACATGTGCTGTATTATGGGCAGTGAGAAATGCACCATCCACAATGATTTAAAAAAAAATACACCACTACTAGCAAGAAAAAGGGAGTCTGTGACTGCATCACACTCATATAACCATTGCAGACTTCTGTGGCAGGAATGAATGCTGAACGCCCTTCAAGACACCCCTGTACACAGTTGCTGAATTGCCCTGATGTACTGCCCAAAGCCTGGAATGTTTGATGATGATGATGATGACGATGACGATGACAACGACGCTGACGACAGTGATGTTAGAACTGCAGAGCTGGAAAGGACCTTTGGGTCATAAAGTCCTGCCCTTCTCAAGGACGCACAGTGGGAAATCAAACTCTCAGCCTCCAGCAGCATAGCCAGATACTAAGCCACTGACTAGACACGGGCATTTTGTTTTGGAAGGGGTCCGGTTCCAAAACGAAACATGGCAGAACAGCTGCTGTTCGGTACCAGGATCCACCTTCCAGAACAAAATCAACCAGTCTCTTACCTTGTTTTGGGTAGTGCAGGGCTAAACTCCAACGAGGAAGTAGCTTCTGGCGCATCATCTTTCACTCTCCCTGGCGCTGGCCGGTCATACAGGGTGGCTGGATGATGCAAGTCCCTGCACAGTTCCTGGCTGGAGAGAAAACTTTGATTGATGATGTCCCATAAAAATGTACACTTCCCTGTGCATTGTGTAGCTAGAATGTTTAAATTTCAAACATGCTTAATCCAATTCCAAAACATAAAGTGTGTGCTTTTAAAAAAAATCTAACAATGCTCATAGTTGTCCTTGCTTCTTCTTGCAGCAGTACAGTATCTGTACTGGGGATCAGTTCCCAAGTCTTCCCATGGATAACAAAAACCCAGTATCTGCTGGGGATCGGTTCCAGGTCTTCCCATAGATAACGAAAACAGTGGATAAGAGAATAACAAGCCAAACTGCTCTTTTGTGACAGTAGCTCACATTACAGTTGCTGTTTGTGACAGTAGCTTGCTTTGAGGCTGCTGAATTATTTATTTAATTTTTCCCTCTGCCTACCGTGGATAACTGAATCAGTGGTTAATGAATCAGTAGATACAGTGGTCCTACTGTACTGCAAAATCCTGATCATATGCTAGGGGAAAAACGAATGGATCTGTGTTAGTCACTGATAATGGCATGCCTGACTTCTATGAAATTGTTGAAAACATTCTCCTTTCCCTGGAGAAATCTGGGGAAAGGGCTCTTTCCCCCATCCCCAATTTTACCTGTCTACAAATCAGGTGGAGCTACATCTTCAACTATACAAACTTCAGAATGTGTTTAACTGCATTTACAAGAGAGGGAGTGCATGACAGTACCTTGTTGCTGGAAAAGACAATTGTCCTTAAGATCAGAGCGCACAGGAAAGCTTGTGTGTGTGTGTGTGTGTGTGTGTGTGTGTGTGTGTGTGTGTGTGTGTGTGTGACACATGACATTGTCCATGTGATCTGAAAGTCCTAGAGCTTCATTCCTGCTAGCTGTGGTTCTCTGAATTAATGTGCAGAGGTCTATTCCCCAGTCCACAAAGAGCTGCAGGAGCAGGTGTCAGAGATTCAACAAAGAGGGAGCAGTCAGACACCTCATTCCCAGTTTCTCTGTCACACAATGCTTACTGTGTGCATGCACATGTGAGAATAACTACTGAATAGGATTTTATTTACTGTCAGATCTGATTAGTGGAGTAGGACCTTAATTGGCGCCTCACAGTCACAAGATGTAGGAAACCCCCCCTTCAAACAAAATTAGGCAGCGAAAATATTACAATCTATTTACTAAATAAAGTAACATTAGAAAATAAAATACTGTACTATAAAAATAAAAACCAATGTCTTCATTTGATATGAATCCTATTGGAGACAATGGGGTTACACGTTCAAATGTTCCACTGTTTTTGTTTTTTGTTTAAATCAAAAGGAAAAATTTGAAGCGCGCTTGTTTCACAAAAACTTAAAATACAGCAGTTAGCCTTCATGGTGCCACAATGTCTTTCTTTTGTGTGTGTGTTTGTGTGTTTGTGTGTGTGTGTGTGTGTGTGTGTGTGTGTGTGTGTGTGACAGAGAGAGAGAGAGAGAGAGAGAGAGAGAGAGATGAGAGAGTTTAATTTTTTTTTCCTGATATGCCTGAACAGACTAACACAGTTACAACTTTGAAAACTTCTAAAGGGTTAGGTACTTTTGTAATCACCCAACCAACTTGTACTTGTAACCAAACAAACAACTACCCAACCCCTCAGGAACATACCAATATAACCCAAGGAGATTTAGTAATAGAGGCTACAAAAAAGAAGGTGAAGGACAGAGCAAGGAGAAGAGTGTGTAGGAATAATACAAATGTGGTGTGCTCACAACTCCGCATCAGCACCAGACTATTGGAACAAAATGGCAATATGCTATAGGAAAAAATGCTATTTTTATTTAACAAAAAGAGAACAAAATGTTACATTCTTTAATAATTATACACATATCCTTGATCAAAGAAAACATTTCATCCCCCAGAGTGCAGTCTGGGGTCACTGCTACCTTCCTTTCTTCCCTCCAAAAAAGGCTTGAAGATCTTTAAAAAGCTCCATGACAGTGTGAAATACGACAGGTGCAGCTTTTTTTTTTTTTGTCTGATGTGCAGTGGAAAGGAAAGCATTTCTTACCAAATGTCGCAATAACCTGTCAGAAGGAAGAGGAGAGGAGAAAGGGCCACCCTACTTTGTCACATGTGTGTATTTTTTTTGTTGGAGAAACAAAGTATCTATATATCTATGTGCAATTCACGGATTAATCAGTTAATTGTACCGGTTAATCGGTTAACCGCCTTCAGTCCTATGTTTAGCCCTTTCTGTTGGGCCTCAGCCTGTATTTCTGTATTGACATCAGAAGGGTGAGGTATCAACAATTGGAGCATGAGAAATTTGAATACAGTACTGAAAACTACCACCACCACCACAACATTTAATAGACACTTAGGTTTTGGTTAAAACGTTTATCTGTTATATAGATACAGACTTTTTATTCTATTTCAAACAACAACTCCAGTGACATAAAACGATGTAGGAAACTGCACTACGTCTGCTTACATTGACCAGTCTTATTTATCGCTTTCATATTCAGTTTTTAAATAACGTCCCCAAGGTTCATTTAAATAGCACCGTTTTTCAGTTTGCTGATTTCCTTCCTTGGCATGCAGGTGTCTTGTTTTGAAAACCCCTTATCCTGACTTTTAAGTTTATGAATCAACTTGCTATTTATTTTTATGTACGGTATATCATCTTTCTAGATATATGGTGGGGGGTGGGGTGGGGGAAGGAGGCAGCCTATTTTGGTTTCCAGACAAAAGACCCAGGAAAAGGGCAATGTTTCCCCCCTCACAGGTGATGGAGTATGTACAAAGAATTTACCAGATAATGGCAGCCCTGTCCTCTGAACAGATGGTGATGGCCCTGTTGCTAGGATAAGGCCTGAAGAATTTAGTTTTTAATTCCACATTATTTGCCTCAGTGCCATGAATATCCCTAGGTTTCCTGAGGTGAAAACAGGAAAAAAAAAGAGACACAGAAAGAGAAAGAAAAGCGACATGCAGATAGAGAGGCAGAGAAAGGGAAAAGACTGGAGCCAGGTCAATAGAAGCTTTGGGGAAGATGTCTGCTCAGCTGTCTGCAATTCACCTGGATTTGAAAGGCAGGCAGGCAGGAAGATTGGTTTGGCATGAGAAGTAGGCCTTTGATGCCTTAGATACCACAGAGAAAAATACCAATTTCTCCCCATTAGGAGTCTGTTGACTCTCCTAATTAAGATAAACATGTTTCTGAAGAAGCTAGCTCTCACAGTACTACATTTGTAAAAACAACTATGCACTTTTAAAATAAACACATAAAAAGACTTGTGCTCAAACTGCTGCTTAGGTGGTCTAGCAAACCTTGAAAAGAATAGACAGATGGACAGACAAACACATAATTGCTGCCTTTATAAAAAGTGAGCAAATTTCATTCCCTCCAGACTATCTAATTTCAAGTCTGTAATGAAGAAAATATTGTCCTAAAGGAGAAGGAATGCAATAATGGATTTTAAAAATCGTTAGTTGCTGTGGAATATTGGATAAAGAACTTTTTTTGGTAGTTCTAAGATGATGGTGATGATTTAGTATTCTTTCAGCATTAAAGTGCCTAAGCCTTGCATTTTTAACTTTCAAAAGTGAAAGTTAAGTTGTAGCTCCTTTTTATAACCCATGAAATAAAGAAATCAAACCTAGCTCAGAAATGCTGTATATTGACTGTGGAAATGGGCATGAATTGCAAAAATGGCAATCTGCTGTGATTCACAATTCATAAAGATTGACAAATACAAATCACAAATTTATGCAGATTTTTACATACCAAATTGATTCATTGGTTTGTCTCATTCCCCACAAGTAGCCCCCCAAAAGCCCCCCAAAAGGAAAAAAAGGCCAAAAGGTAAAAATGAATTGACAACTCAAAAGCTGATAAAAACATGACATTTCATATTTGCTGGGGTTGTTGCTTCCAACAAATAAAAAGCAATGGATTTTTGACAAATCAGAGATGTTTTGCTGAATATTGTGACCCATTTTTTTTATTTGTGTCCATCTCTAATTGACTAACTTTTCAGTGTGTCTATTACTGTGAAACATCTTCCAGGTTACAATTAGTCCCACCACAGTTCTGGCCCAGAACTTACTTTTAGTCTTTGTATGTTTTTGTGAATTTCTGAATATGATTATTGTCTGTATTAATATGTTATACAGTGGTACCTCGGTTGACAAACACCTTCGTTAACTTAATTTTAGGTTCACAAAAGGAAATCCTTTGGAAATAATGCCCCATTTACGATTTCCCCCCCACAATACCTCAGTTTACATAAGGCAAAAAAAAGTACTCAGGAGTCAGGACGCATTTTGTCCAGTGCATTTCAATTTTATGAATATTGCAGAATACAAAAAGTCCCAGAGAATGGATTAACTTCATACACTGAGGTACGCCTGTACTAAAACTACTGGAACTACACCAGAACATCCAGCGAATGATCTAACTGATGGTTGGAGGAAATAATTTTTCCATAGAATCATAGCATAGATTTTTTTTCAATTCCTTCTTAAACCCTGCCTGTATACCTCTAGTCTGCTCTGTAGAGTTGGGGGTTATCTAATGTAATGTGAGAAATGATACAGAGGGTTATAGGGGAAAGACAAACAAACAGTCCTTTTTAGAAAGTATTATGCCAGAATACCCTTACACACTATACAATCTGTATGCTGTTGAAATAAAGCATTCCCTTCCCTTCTGGTAAGAGTAAAAAGCCAGGAAAATGACATTTTAATGCCATGATCATGTCCCAATGACACTGCTCTGGCACTGGTGGCAAAAGTGACAACCAGGATCATAAAGATCTCTGGGAGCCTGCTGGATTCATGTGTCCCAGTCCCTTTGAGGGAGACATAAGAATTATGGGATTCGTGTATCTCAGTCCCTCTGAGGGAGATATCGGAAGTAACGCAAGCTGCCTGTCCAACCAACTGATTTCCTAGAAGAGACCTGTTTACGGATTGATGTCCAGGGCTGATACAAAGGCAGTGTGATGCAGTGCTAAACTGTTGGAGACCTGGATTCAAATCCCTTCTGTCCTGTGAAAACTCACTGTGGAGTTTTAACTATCTCATTGATGTTGAAAACCCTTTTAGGGTCACAGTAAGTCAGATGTGACTTAACGGCTCATAACAGCAACAGACACCAGCAGGCTTGTAGCCTGAGGTTTTCCATCCTATGCACTGTTCTCTGGGTTGATAGCAGGACTTGTTTAGTGAACATGGAGAGGACTGCCCTGCAAGTGACAATCTGGCAGACACGCATGCAGGCCATTCTGAATCCTTTCAAGTCATCTTGTGAATGCAAATTAGTCATTTGAACTAGCATTCACACTGTGTATTCCTTTTCCTCTCCTTTCTCAAAAAAAATCAATTTTGCAAAAGTTATGTGCTATATTATTCATCTCGTGATACACTTGTTTTCAAAGGAAACCATGCTGTTATGGAACACTGTCAACGCAGAAGCCAACATTAATAATTCTATTTCCCCCTCTACGTTTCTACAAACTCTTTAAAACATTTTCCTTAAATATACCTTGATCTCCATTTCTTTCATACTGTTTGATCAGCTTGGGTAGCCTTTTTTTTCACATAAAAGCAAAGGTTGCCAGTGGCACTGTTACCTCCTATGCAATGAAACATGCATATTTGTCTTTTCCTTATTTTATTCCTTAAACCTATTCATTTTTAATACTACGTGCACTTGATTTTTTAATTCCTTAAACCGCATGACAGCCGCACACAGCATACACTTGGTCTGGATTAACTTTAAAGACGTATAATTACCGTTCTTCACTGAAAGAATCATACTTCTCTCTGTTTTGTGGCCGTTTACAAGAAAAGTGTAATCAAAAGCTTTGTTAAAATTCTTTTAAATATAGAAATTAGGTTGCAAGTAAAAACTTAGATAATCCAGACTAAGAGCTAGAGGAAAAGGGAAACTCAGATATAGCCTTAGGAACTATAAGCTCAGGTACTGAGAGGGTGGACACAACACTGTGCTGGACTTATGGGTGTGTGTTTGTCAAGCCCTCATGTAACTGCCCTTGCTAGTTCTTTTGTTGTCCTTCCAAATGTACAGTCTAACTTTCGATCATCTCATCTCTCTCCTTCTCTCTCTCTACTTCCTTCATATTCCAGCCAAAGAGCCAGTGTTGCGCAAGTCCATGGCCATGTGGCAGGCATGGCTGCAAGAAAACACTGTTTTACCTTCCCACTTTCTACAGCGGTACCTATTTATCTACTTGCATTTACATGCTTTCGAACTGATAGTTTGACAGGACCTGGGGTTATCAGCAGGAGCTCACTCCACTGCGTGGCACCCGGGATTCGAACTTCCGAGCTTCTGACTTTGCAGCCGACAGTTTTTGAAGCCTTAGTCCGTTGAGCCACCATGTTGCCCATTTAAAAGGAAACCAGCTTTTATAAGAAATAGCTATACAGTATATTCACTTGAGATTTCAGTGGTGATAAGAGATTTATTTATTTATATTTATTTTATAGTATTTTTACCACACCTTTAATGCAGTAAACAAAATCAAAACTTAAATAATTACCCAGGGCAATAAGTAATTTAACTAATAAGTTACTTTTCACTGTTATAAAAACACCTGGGTCCCTTAAATTAGCAACACCTAATTACTGTACTTTCGTTATATACTTTTGAAAGGAATTTAAAGGCAGTTTTATAGGCATATTGACAGGATTGTTCCAGTTTTTAAACAATTCTCTTATCATTTCTAAGTGGCAAGGGAAGTATTCATTAGTTTTTATTTGGCATATTTGTAATGCTAAAAAATTAGTAATATGTAACATGAATAGTTGCTTGTACGTTCAGAACAAGAAGTTTGGCTGTCAAAGAATAATGAAAGTGTGTTTTCTATCAAAGACCAGCGGCATGTAGCATTGATAAGTTTTAAAATCATTTAAAAGTAAATATTTTAGTTACTATTGACAAATAAGAAATTAAAGAGTCACTTTTAAGAATGGAAATAACTCAGACTGCTTATATAAATAACTATACCTAATTATTTTTAGACTTAACATTCCCTTAGTTTCTTTCTGAATTGTCAGTGTGTTTCATGCAGCTAATGTGATATTTAGAACAGAGAGCTATACAAATGAGACACACTTACGAAACCTTATCATGGCAAAGGCAACCAAAGTGGCTGATCACGCAGCGGGAAGAGAAAGTATGAAAAAGTGATTCAATGAGATAACTCCCCAGTAATGCTCTGAACTACTTTTGTGATCTTAAGGCTTTAAAACAGGGTTTATAACAGATGAATACAGGAGTGTAAGTGTGCTGGTATGGCCCTATGTAAATATGAATGACTGAAGATGGGAATGCATTGCTTTATGGAGACTTGAAAATCCTGCAGCCCACGAAGTGGAACACAGGTACTGGGCCTTGCCAGGAACTTGATCAGCCTTCTGTTTTTGCAGTATGCCTGTGGTTGCAAAATAGGGGGACTGCCAAGTCCTGGCAAGGCCACAGTTTGTGACTCGAAGAAGACTCCATTTGCCTTGGTCGGTCACCAGCTGTGCAGGGGAGCACTAGTGGAGAAAAGGAAGCTCCACATATGTTACTTGCCAATTAAGCCCTTTCTCTGAAGCAGGAGCAACAGCAACGATGCATCTCTTTCAGCCCTCCAGTGGATTAAAATGTGACCTGCTCTCCAATTCCCGATGCAGTGAGAAATTCCAGGATGACTTTTACCGGAACGTAGAGTTTCCTTTGGGAGGAAGAGATCACTGGAGGTGTACAGCCCAGGGTAATATTTGAAGTATACAAGTAAAGAATACACTGGTGATGAGATTGTGTTCCTGAAAACTGCCAATCCTATGGCCCCATCAGACCTGATTAGCTTTCTGCCTCTTCCCCTGTGTGTCAAGGTGCCGTTCACTGCCCCTAAATCTGTTTCAACTCCCTCTACCAGAAATGCTCCTAGAATTTGCTCCCATAGACCCCTAACTTGCATCTTTCCTCAGCTGGACAAATGTGAGGGTAAATTACCACCACCCCCGCCTGATTCAGATGGGGTTTTCCATTCCATACAACCCTCTAATAATCAGTTCACATCGAGAAATATTATATGTCCTTAGCAAACAATTTGATAAAAGATACGGTTTAGAAATTAGCACACCTGTGAAGCAATTGCAGACACACAGACCCTTTCCCATCTCAACAGTTAAGCAGAATTCTTTCAATTATTCTTTTTAGTTGGATGGAATATGCCTACTTTTCTTCCTTCTTTCCTTTTGTGGGTGCATGTGTACAAATGTGTAACTCTTTTAAATCCAACGTGTTGTTTCACAGCAATCCTTTCACTCCCACTAATTAAGCAGGTATCTTTTGCATATTTGAAAGGTATGTTTTCCCTATGCTGAGTTTCCTCCCCCTCCTTTAAAAAAAAAAAAAACGTAGTTCCACCATAATTTTCTGCATGCAGATTCCAGGATGAAAACTGCATCTGGCTTTCAGAGAGTCTGAGAACGGCAGTCAATTGGCTAGTCAATCAAACAAACCTTTCCGGAGCAGATTCCTTGTGCTTTCCCCACTATATCCTGGGCAGCCTTCGTAATAACATTATTCAGAAGCTGATGCAAGCTGAAAGCAAAGCCAAAAGCCAGCAGCGGAGGCAAAAGCCCTCTGGCAAGGTGTTCCTGCATGACTTCTGTTTCAAGAGAGGTCAGAAGATGTCATGTTTTTTAACAACTACACGACGCTGGCGAGTGAAGTCATTGGGAGGTTTGGGCTAAAAGGTAGTCAGGATGCCAATAACGTGTAGCTTTAGCTCTCTCATTTCCATCCTTCAGTCCTAAGGAGGTGGTGGAAATCCCAGAGCCATCAGGAGGAGGGCTGAGGATATATCAAGGAAAACATCTTAAAGCTTAATCTAGGGAAGATGGAGTGTGTGTTGTAGGCAAGAAAAAGTGCTGGCTTGGCTTGTACCGCACAACTTGTTCTTGGACAGGTTGAATTTGCCAGGAAAAACACACATATCTAGCATTATTATTACATAATTGCTGATGTGGCCAGTCCCCAGGAGTGTTCCTAGTTGGCTTTCTCTGGTTCCCAGCTGCAGCCCCATCTACAGCAAGAGGGGCTTGATCAGTAACACATGCCTAGGTTATATAGAGACTTGACTGCAATGTGTGTTATATGGACATGACAATTGTTACAGAATGCAGCAGTCAGAATGCTTACACAAGATCGGTGTTCAAATCCTGCTCCATACATTATGCACCTGCTCAGTTCTTTCCATGGCACACTTGTAATATAGTAAGTTAGAGGCTGGCATTAACCTTTAAATACCCTAAGTCAATGTTGGCAAACCTATGGCACGGGTGCCTAATGTGGCACTCTGAGCCCTTTCTTTGGTCACCCGACATCGCCCCTTCACAGCCACCTGCATTCAGGATAAATTGCTGTATTGGCACCTTGCGAAAAATATTAGTGGGTTTGGAATTGCAGTTTGGGCACTCAGTCTCTAAATAGAGGCATAGCTAGGGCTTCCAGAGCCTGGGGCAAGAGTCAGTTTTTGCACCCCCATTGCAAAATATAATCTGGATGGGAGGTCCCCCCCCTGAGCAGCAGGGGGGATTGGTAAGCAAATTGGCACCCCCTAATTGCTGCACCCAGTGCACCCCAGCCCTTGCTCTCCCCAAACTACGCGCCTGTCTCTAAAAGTTTTGCCATCACTGCCCTAAGTGGCTTGGGCATGAAGTTATCTGAAGGACCACTTGAGCTGGATGAACAGACTTTGACATTAAGATGATTCTTTTAGGGCCTGTTTTCTGGGCTGCAAGTGAGGGCCAAAACATATGATCCAGGTAGCACGTCAGAAACTGAAAGCACAGTATCTGAACAATTAGACTTGCAAATGAAGCTCATGTTTATCACCAAGGAGCAATTTAATTTTCATGTGGGGGGGGGAGGTTAAGAAAAAAGTGTGCTCTGAGAACCAGATATTTTCAGCACATGAAATTTGTTGTTTCAACAACATGTCATCTGTATCATCTAGGCCAGTGTTGGCGAACCTGTGGCACGGGTGCCAAAGGGGGCACTTGGAGCCCTTTCTGTGGGCACCCAACAACGTCCCTTCACAGCCAACTGTATTCAGGTTAAATTGCTATATTGGCTCCTTGCAGAAAATTATTGGGTTTTGAATTGCAGTTTGGGCATTCGGTCTCTAAAAGGTTCATCATCACTGATCTACGCTGATCATAAGAGCTGTGGAAGAGGTGAGAATCACACTTAGGCCTTTTTTGTTTATCTGGTGGCAACACATTTATCTTCCTCTGTCTTAGTGGACTTTCAGAATGATTTGGGAGATCTATTCAGACCAGTCTGCATTAGATTAATTATAAAATGCTCACTTCTTCAGGCTTCAGGTTCACTGTCATATCTTCCTTGTTGCTTTAATGGTTCATGTTAGAGATGGGCACAACCAGAAAAAATGACGTTTTGATTTTTCATTTGTCAGAACGGGTCCGTTTCGTTCCGTTTCCGTTTGTCGCGATTTTTTTTGAAAATTTGTTGTTTCGACGTTTCGTTCGTCGGTTCTACCGCGATTTAGCGCAATTTGACTTCCCAGAGCATGGGGGTGTCCCGCAATGACCCAGGGCAGGCGGAAAACACTTTAAACTGGGTGATGAATAATATATTTAATAAATATATCATAGCATAAGACTGCATCCTATGCAATAAAGCAAACAAAGTGGGCAGAATGCAATATTCTTTTTTTCTCTTGGCCAACGCTGACTGAACCAGTGGCCACCCTACTTGGTCTGGCTGCCTGTTATCCTTTTTTTTTTAATTGAAGCCTTTAATCTATCCCATTTCCCCTCCACATCTCAGAGGCAGCAGGAGACACAGTATTCCGTTCCTCCCCCAAATCTGAATGAGGGTCTACTCTACTCCTCTCAATGTCCCCTCCCCATGACACTTCTTGTAAAGCCAAGCAAATGCCACCCTGGTCAACTAGCGGTCAGAGATTCAGATGCTCCCCCCCCCACTCATCCGGATGAGTTCCCCTCATGTGCCTGCCTGTGTGTTCAACTGGACTCACACAAGACAACAAGTGTATGTATGTAAGTAAACAAACAAACACTGGAGTGATGAATCAATATAATATTGTAAGGCTGATATAAGCAGCAGCAGCAGCCTCCCACAAGAAGATATTGGGGTGTAAATAAGAAAAAACAATATAGTTTAGTAGTAGTTGGAGTCAGAGACTAAACTGAAAACAATTTTCTGAAATCACCTTGATGCACTGAAATGGGAATGTGCCTGCCTGTGTGTTCAACTGGACACACACAACTCAACAAGTGTATATGTAAGTAAACAAACAAACACTGGAGTAATGAATCAATATAATATTGTAAGGTTGATATAAGCAGCAGCAGCAGCCTCCCACAAAAATATATTGGGGTGTAGATAAGAACAAACAATATAGTTTAGTACTGTAGTAGTTGGAGTCAGGGACTAAACTGAAAAAATTTTCTGAAAACACCTTGATGCACTGAAATGCGAATGTGCCTGCCTGTGTGTTCGACGCACACCCCACTTTGCAGTTATTTATTTGTAAAAATGTTTGGAATCATGCATGATTTTTGTTCCACTTCTCACATGTACATCACTTTGTATTAGTCTTTCACGTGCAATTCCAATAGAATTGATTCATGTTTGTGGCTGTAATGTGACAAAATGTGGAAAAGTTCAAGGGGGGTGAATACTGTTGCAAACCACTGTAGATCCCCAACATCATCTGAAGTTAACTGTTTTGCTCTGTTATATGGCAGGACTGGAACAGTTAGTTGGGAGATGAAGAACAGTTCAGTTTTCTTTAAACAGACAAATATGCAATATAAATAGAGTATAAGAAGCCAGGCTTCAATAAATCGAATATATGAACTGGTGGCTCTTCTGTCGTTACCCTACACACTGTGATATAGCCCTCTTTTCCTCTGTTATGGGAGAAGATGGGAAACATGCTCCTAGCTTCATGCTACTTTGTGGTAGCACAAGAGAAGATTTGGATAAAAATGGGAGGAGTCAAGTATTAAGGCTCACTGATTTTGCCAAGGTGCCCAGCTATACCCCACTTTATGAGAACTAGTACAAGAAGAAAAAATATGGAAGAACGGCAGGTGAGCAGTGATAGTCACTTCCATACCATGGAAGCCAACTGTGTTACGTGAAGAATGTGGAATATTTCCTGATTTCTTTTTGCAACCTGACCTAGAAGAACATTTTTTCCATATCTTATATACAATATCTGACCTTGATTGTTTTGCTGTTGTGTCAAGGAACTAGCACAATATCAACACTTAACATGTTTTTAGCATTTAAACTGAAAATATCTACCTCTGAGATTTGTTTGACACTCAACGCTCAGAGTGAAGAGAAAAGAAATGGAGAGCTATCTTTTCAACCATTTTAATATTGGTGTGTTTGAAGAGATACCTTTGACTCATACTTCATAAAATTGTCATATTTTATTAAGGCTCATAAACGTTCATGCTAGATTCATTAAGGCATTGACTATCTAATACCAAGATGAACCTCAGATGCCTCAATGAAATGAAATTTAAGCTGATCTTAAATCAGGTAAATTGGTAGTCATCGTGGTGCACATGAGTTTAGAATATTTATCCAATTTATCCTCAGGGAGACTTTAGCCCTATTCAGGACTTCTTAAAGCATATGTTCTCCTGTGATATAAAGAACATAGCTCCATTCTCCTTTATCATAGTTTTCAACATGAGAGCCTGAAGTCTAAAGAGGAAGAGACTGCTAAGAAGTGCCTTGGGGCCCCCATTACTCCTTTAATTGTGAAAATGTAACAATCTGATGATGGAAACTGATCCTACTTGGTATTTTCTCTGTGACCAAGAACTCCATTTTTGCAGGAGTTGGACAAATGGAGAAGCTTATACAGTAGTCTGCTCCTCTTCACACTGTTTTGTTTCCTTGGAGGAAAAGGCAGCATGGCTTGTGTGACTCTATCACTAACTGTGGGCTCCACATACTTCAAAACATGCCTGAATAGGGATTGTAGCTGATTGAGTGCTTTCTGATCTGAGAGTCTCATCCTCCAACGTTATCACTTGTTTCACTTGGGACTATATCATTGTGCTTTTCATGATAAGTCAAGTCCAGCAGTCTACCATTGCCACCTTTTTATTTATTTATTTATTTATTTATTTATTTATTTATTTATTTATTTATTATTGGATTTATACCCCGCCCATCTTCCCGTGGGAACTCTGGGCGGCTTACAGGAGGCTGATCAAGTTAGCAACAAGTCAAACAACAATGCAACAGAACAATGAGACAGCAATAAGATAAAAACATTAGCACCCTTATCAAAACATATGTGGCTCGGGAGAGAGCATCACCTTAGTTCAACTAACTAGCAGCAGCAGATGGCGGGGGAAAAAAAAATTAAAGCTGGTCACTGAAGGCCTCGCAGAACAGGATGGTTTTGAGCACTCTGGGAAAGGCCAGCAGGGACTCTGCAGAGTGCACTTCACTGGGGAGGCTGTCCCACAATGAAGGGGCCGCCACCGAGAAGGCTAGATTGCGAGTGGAAGTTCTTCCGGCCTCTCGGGGGGTGACAACCCGAAGCGAGTGCGCTCGTGACTGCCGAACTGGTCGGGCCAAAGTTGATCACGGGGCGATCCGCTCTGCCAGGTAGTCCGGGCCCAAGCCATGGAGGGTTTTATAAACTAAAACCAGGACCTTGATTCTGATCCGGGACGCAACGGGTAGCCAATGCAAGCGAGCCAGGACTGGGGTGATGTGGTCGTACCAACGCACACCCACCACCAGTCTGGCCGTCGCATTTTGTACTCCAGAGGAGGTTCAAGGGCAACCCCATGTAGAGGGTGTTGCAGTAGTCCAACCTCGAGATCACCAGCGCTTGCACCACTGTTCTCAGAGAGTCGCCATCTAGACACGGGCGGATCTGGGCAATTTGACGCAGGTGATAAAAAGCGGTCCTGGACATGGCAGCTACCTGGGCATCCAAGAATAGCGCCAGATCCAGAACCATGCCCAGATTCTGAACCCTGTCTGCCAGCTGGAGGGAAACACCCTCCATACTGGGGAGAGGGCCTCTGTATCCAGACAGAGAACTCCCAAAGAACATCACCTCAGTCTTCTCGGTATTGAGTTTGAGCCTGTTAGCCCTGGTCCAAGCCACGACCGCCTCCAGGCACTGGTCGAGAGTCCGGTCGAGAGTCCGGACAGCTTCCACTGCAGAGGTGGAAAAGGAGAGATAGAGCTGAGTGTCATCAGCGTACTGATGACAGCAGACTCCAAATCTCTGAATGACCCGCGCTAGCGGCCTTACATAGATGTTAAACAGCATGGGGGAGAGAGACGAACCCCACATGGGAGTGTCCACGGGGCCGACAACTCTCCAACATGCTGCACATACTGGAGCTGACACTCCAAGAAGGACCGGAGCCAACTGCGAACAGTGCCTCCGATACCTACCTCAGAGAGTCCATCCAGTAGGATACCGTGGTTGACGGTATTGAAGGCCGCTGACAAATCCAGGAGAACCAACAGGGTAGAGCAACTCCTGTCAGCCAGCTTACAGACAGGCGACAGAGCGCAATATTCAGAATACAATATAACATACCAAAACAGAATAAGCAATAAAACAGTTATAGACAGTTTTTAAAAACACGAAGCACATAGGCGCCCTAGCAACACCATCTAGAGGGAGGCGAGTTACTTAGAAGCAAGTATTGATGGCGGCAAAGAGAAGGGGAAAAATAATAAATAAATAATAATAATTAATGCTCGCCAAAGGCCTCGCGAAAGAGAAGTGTTTTTAAGGCTTTGCGAAAGGCAGGGCAGGGACTCTGCAGAGCGCACATCACTTGGAAGGGTGTTCCAAAGTGAAGGGGCCGCCACCGAGAAGGCCCGGTTACATGTAAGCGTCTTCCGGGCCTCTCGAGGGGAGGCGACCCTGAGTGAGTGCGCTCGCGACTGCCGAACAGGTCGGGTCGAGGTCGATCGCTGGACGATACACTCTGACAGGTAGTCCGGGCCCAAGCTATGGAGGGTTTTATAAACTAAAACCAGGACCTTGAATCTAATCTGGAATGCAACGGGCAACCAATGCAGGCGAGCCAGGACTGGGGTGATGTGGTCATAACGACGCACACCCGCCACCAGCCTGGCAGCCACATTTTGTACCCGCTGCAAAAGCCGGAGGAGAGTCAAGGGCAACCCCATGTAGAGGGCGTTGCAGTAGTCCAGCCTCGAGATCACCAGTGCTTGGACCACAGTTCTCAGAGAGTCGCCATCCAGGTATGGGCGGATCTGGGCTATCTGGCGAAGGTGGTAATAAGCGGATCTGGTCACGGCCGCCACCTGGGCTTCCAAGGTAAGCGCCGGATCCAGAACCACGCCCAGATTCTGCACCCTCTCCTTGAGTTGGAGGGAAACTCCGTCCAAACAGGGAAGGGGGCCTCCGTACCCAGATGGCGAGTTCACAAAGAACATAACCCCTGTCTTCCCGGGGTTGAGCTTGAGCCTGTTCGCCCTGGTCCATGTCAATACGGCATCCAGGCACCCATCAAGAGTCTGAACAGCTTCCACTGCAGAGGTGGAAAAGGAGAGATAGAGCTGCGTGTCATCAGCATACTGGTGATAGCAGACTCCAAATCTCCTAATGACCCCAGCCAGCGGCCTTACATAGATGTTAAACAGCATAGGGGACAGAGACAACCCCTGCGGAACCCCACAAGGGAGGAACCACGGGGCCGACAACTCCCCCCCCCCAAGAAGGAATGGAGCCCTCCAAGAAGGAATGGCCCTCCAAGAAGGAATGGAGCCAACTGCGAGCAGTGCCTCCGATTCCCACCTCAGAGAGCCCATCCAGTAGGATACCGTGGTCGACGGTATCGAAGGCCGCTGACAAATCCAGGAGAACCAACAGGGTAGAGCAACTCCTGTCAGCCGCCCGGATTAGGTCATCTTGCAGCACGACCAGAGCTGTTTTGGTCCCCCGGTAGGGCCTGAACCCGGATTGGCATGGGTCAAGGCACTGCTGCTCCTCCAGGTATGACTGCAGCTGGACCGCAGCCACCCTCTCGATGACCTTGCCCATGAACGAGACATTAGCAACCGGGCGGTAGTTTGCCAATTCAACTGATGCTAGGCCAGGTTTTTTAAGAATGGGCTTGACCACCGTCTCCTTCAGACAAGAGGGAAAAAAACCCTCACTGAAGGAGGCGGTGGCGATGGTAGAAGCCCATTCGGCCATGCTCCCGCCGGCAGCTTTTATCAGCCAAGCAGGGCAAGGATCAAAGGGGGTGGACATGGGCCAGCAGTGGGCCATGGCCCTGGAGGCCTCGGCAGGGGTAACAGGCCCCAGCTCATCCATCCGAGGAGAGCGAGGCGGCCCAGCAACTGGGGATGGCGGGGTGGGGCTAATGCAACCGGAGTCGAAGTCGGCCCGGATGGCCTCTATTTTAGATCGAACGTAGACTGCAAAATTCTCACTACTGAAATCAGTAGGAGGAGGCCTAGCCAGACCAGGATTGGTGAGGTCCCGAACCACCCGGAAGAGCTCCGCTTGGCGGTTCGAGGCCTCACCAATTCTCCGGGAGAAATAAGATGACCTAGCCTCCCTGATCACTCGAGAATAGCGCCTGGTCTGGATCACAACAGCAGTCTTATTGATAGCCGTCCGACTTCTTCTCTAGCTGCTCTCTAGCCTTCTCCGTTCCTGCTTCATCGCTCTCAACTCCGCCGTAAACCACGGCGAAGATCGAGCTCTGCTGCGGAGAAGGCGCTTGGGGGCGATTCGGTCGATGATGCGGACAGCTGTTTCAAACCATTGGTTAGCCGCAACCTCGGCCGGAGCGTCAGTCAGGCCACCAGGTAGCTCCCCGAAGGCTTCCTGGAACCAAACCGGATCCATAAGCCTTCGGGGGCAGCCAAAACAGGAGGCCGAGGGTCCCCGCGGGGAGGGGCCGCGATCGACAGGGAGAAAGAGAGCAGGTGATGGTCTGACCATGACACAGGTAGGGAAATGATGTCCCCTACCTCCAGACTGGAGTCCCCCGACATGGAGGAAAATACCAAGTCTAGGGTATGGCCTGACCTGTGAGTGGGGCATAAAATATGCTGGGACAGACCCATGGAAGCCATGGATTCCAAGAAGTCCAGAGCTACACCAGAGAGCCCATCACCGACATGCACATTGAAGTCACCCACGACCAACAGGCTCAGGGACTTCAAAACTGCAGCGGCGATGAACTCCGAGAGCTCTGGGAGGGACTGGGCTGGGTTGCGGGGAGCACGGTAATGCCAAATCTGTCCCGCTGTCCCACTAACAGGTGAAGGCATTCTAACCCTTGACTTACCAATGTCGAGGCCCTGCAAACATTAAGAGAGTCCCTGTAAACGATGGCAGCCCCCCCACCCCTTTGACCCTCCAACCTTCCCACACCTTGGACCAGGTACCCGGGCGGGCACAGCAGGGAGAGCGAAGCCCCCCCTCCGCGCCCACCCAGGTCTCGGTGATGCAGGCCAGGTCAGCCCTCCCATCAAGGATGGAATCATAAATTATGGGGATCTTGTTATGGACTGACCTGGCGTTCATAAGAAGGCAGGAAAGATTGGAGGTGCTGGTGGGATGACTCCTGGACACGTGGCAGTGAGCCGAGGGGTCAGAACGAGGGACAGGCACAAGATGCCTGACCCGGGTTCTTCTGATCTAACTAAAACTACCATGCTGGCAAGGTGGGGAAAAATGATCAGCTGGCCAAATGGATCAATATTATCTATGCATTGTGTGAATGAAAAATTGAAAAACGATTTCAATAACAGGAGAGTCAATATAACTGGCATGTGTGGCCAGTTATATTGGCATGTGTGATTGGGCTATTGGTGTGGCATTTCAATTGTGACCATTCCACCTTGGGTGACCTCACTAGGAGACCAGGCTTGTATTGGGGTCTAGCCTCCTAAGGGCATTGCTTTCTATTTCACTGAGACACTCAGACTCTTTCACCATGTTACGGTGTACCATAAGACCTATTCACATGGCCATCAAGTCTCTCTGTGTTGGAGGAAATGCAGGCTGCAACACTTCATGGAAGAACAATAGTTTCTTAAGGTGATACTTACCGTACTTCATTTCCTACACAAGTCATACCAGAGGAGCAGTTTTGTTCCAGGGCCTTGGGTGTAAGTTGCTGTGCAAAAACATTCTATTGGGATCAGGAAGGACTGAGCACTTTGAAAGGAAAGGAAAGACTTCAAGCCATGTCCATGTGGACTGATACCAGAGCTGGAATGGGAGATTCTCTCGCGCTATAGCAAACTGAAGGAGCCAGAGATTGGGAAAGAAAACAATTTTTTTAAAAAAACTCAGGCTATTTTTACAGGAATTTCAGGATATGTTGCAAAAGAAAAAAAGGGGGATTACAGTTATAACGTTTTACCTCTTGCTCAGTTCTCATGCTTTCCAACGGCTCTTGCACAAGGGAAGATTCTGTCAGAACTTTTTCCATTCCTTGCAACACATCCCAGAGCAGAATTTCTGTTCTCCCTAAAGAACTATCAAGAAGTCACTTCTCACAGTCAGTTACCTCTCTCTCTCTCTCTCTCTTTCTGGTCAGAGTTCTCAGGCATTCATTTCATCACCAGGAAACACTTCCTGACTTCCAGGTCTAGATGTCCACTTGTGTGTTCCAAACGTTGCGATTCTTTTCTCTTTTTCCCACAAGGACAGTTTCCTGCCAGGAGACTTGGTTAAGCTGGCGGCTTTCAAAGACTTGGTTCTGAGGAATCAGCAAGCACTGTTTTCAGTTCTCCGTCCTCAAGTCTTTATTCTGTTGTCGAAGCTACCTGATACATCCCTGGCACACGCAGGGGTTGTGGGGAAAAAGAAATCTGCCTTAGCTGTAGGTAGTAGTTTGAAAGAGGCTACCCACATTTTCCAGTCTCTAATTTAGAGCAATTCAGCAAGCAAAACCTCTAGAAACATGGCCAAGAAATGAACAGTGTGTACCTCTACCAGTTCTCTCCACCACGACCGTCCACCCCACGGCATAGACGTTTTCTCCTTCTAATCGTATCCATAAATACATGGCTCTGGAGTCATGTCCTTTAACACCCGTTCCCACCACACGCCCGCCCGTTACTTTTAATCGGAATATGTTCTGTTGAATTTGGTAGAGATCCTATTTTAATCTCTTTCGGGTTTGCAGAACCTGGTGGTGTTCCGGTTTCACGACCCAGCTTGGAGGGGTAGCGGTGGAAGGAGGCGGGCGAAGGATCCAGTGGCAGAAAGTTTAAAAACCAATATTGTAAGGAGTTAAATGACGGCACCTTTCTTTTCTTTTTCTTTTTTGCCCCCACCCCTTGATGCTGCAATTGTCCCAGGGATTCAGCTCGTTTACTGATAATGGGGACCTCCTGTGGGCACCTAATGCAGGGTTTTTTTTACATCTTGAATACATCCCAATTATTTCCATAAATAGCCATGCTGACCAGTAGCCTTTGATTTACAATGTACCATTTCCAAGAAAGTTGTCCCTGCAATAAATCTTGCGACGGAAGAAGCGACAGGTCATGTTCTTTTATTTTCTTTTTCTCCTGCAAGCAATCATCCACGGGGGTGTGTGTTCCTTGTCTGTCTCTCCGCCCCCCATCTGCTTGCCTGTTAGGCTTGGAAGGGGGGGGGGGAGAAAGCGAGATCATTTTCATGTGGAGCTTGTGTGTTTCGGGAGGGTTTTGTTGACTCGTATCTTTGCAGCTCGGTCTTTCTGTATACAGGATCCTATCTGCCTGTTTCCTCTATTGCACTATTTTGTTTGTACTACTGTAATCATTTTGCTGGCCCAGATCTGTGTGGGTGTGCTGGCAGCTTTACAATAAAGTTACATGGGAACTGAGTTAAGGTTGAATATTTATTAGAAGAAGCCATCTGGCGTCAGGCAGTCTGTACGAATGGGGGGGGCTCATTTCTTTAGTAGTCTCTCTTCTCTCTCTCTCTCCACCCCTCCCCTCTCCTTCCTCGTTTTCACATTTCACATATGTGAAAAGTAGGACACACATCTTTCCACGTTAAAACAAAACAAAAACATAAATACCGCCTTCCCATTTAGAGGAATTTTTTTTAAAATCCTGCGTATTCCTGTCCTCACTCCCCGGTCCCGCATGGCTCGGCTACCCTCCTTGGCGGTGCCTGAGCCCTCCTCTCGTGCTCGCAGCGCCCTGCATCGCTGATGGCAGCCTCCGTCGCCTGCGCTTGCAGCCGCTTTCACGAGTCCCTGAGCAGCCGCTCGAGTCTGCTGATTGCTGAAACATCCATCTCCCGCCTGCCCCCTTCTTCTTCTTCTTCTTCTTCTTCTTCTTCTTCTTCTTCTTCTTCT
>JAHTLZ010003547.1:15433748-15446404 GCA_023846285.1 Phrynocephalus versicolor
TCTTCTTCTTCTTCTTCTTCTTCTTCTTCTTCTTCTTCTTCTTCTTCAACTGGCAGCCTCCTCGAAGGAGGAGGGTTGGGCAAGCTCCCCCCCACCCCCGCTCGCCTTGTTAAACAAACTGGCTAGCAGAAGGGGTGGTCATGTTATTTCCCCTATTTGAATTGTACAGCCGGGCTTCAAAATGGAAAACTAAATTGCCAAAATATGTTTACTTAACTTGTTAAAACAGCTCCTCCTAGTTGGGTAGGTATTTGCTAGTTTTTCTTACCAGTAAACAACAGCATTCGTTTACAGCATTAGATTCACATTTCTAAGAGGAGACAGACTTTTAAAAAAACACAGAAATTTTACTTTTAGAAATATTTCTTGGGTTTCTGTTTTGCTGACTTCCCATTGGTTTTGCATTTGCCCTTGGCATTTGTCTTTTATTTTGTAAGTCACCCACCCTCCCCCAACTTGCTAAGGAATCGCCTAACATCATCACAAGCAAAATGAGCAAACAGAACCCTTGGTTATACACTAACTCTATTAAATGACTGATCAATTCAGATGCATCTGCACGATATAATTATAATCACTTTTAATTGCCATGGCTCCAGCCTAAGGATTCCTGTGTTTATTTTATTATTATTTTGGTGCTGCAGTTTGAATTCCTTTTAGATAGCTCTCAACCACTGGCCCTTCAGATATTTTCATCATGATCGTCTTAGAACTACAGAGCTAGAAGGAATCCAACAGGTTGTCCAATGCAGCCCTTGTCCAGGAGGAACAGAGGGGAATCGAACCCCCCCCCCCCAATCACTGGCTTTTTGCAGCCAGTTACCTCTGAGTTATTTTGGACAACCGCTGCCTGAATTGGCCGCTCCGTTTGAGGCTTCTGAGGACTGAAGGCCAAAAACAAAGAGACCTCAAGAGCTTGAGAAATCACTGCAGCTGTTCACTCCAAGAACCTATAGCAGAAAAGTCTTAAGTACTCCACCAGACCACAGATCTCAGGTTTCTTTAGATAGAAGCCATGGCAGCTGCAGTATTACCAAACTGATATAATAATGCAAGATACACCTTTTGTACAGTCACACCAAACAATTAAGAGAACCATTTAGTGGCCTGGTGTGCTTCTGGGCAGAGCTCTTGGCTGGTTTTAAGAATCTGTGTAATATTCCTGATAGCCTAACAGAAGATGCTGAAGACCACTAGATATATCAGTGAGTTAAGTATCAGAGAGAGGCTGGGAATTTGATTATAGTACTTTACTTTGCCGCCCAGGAGAAGAGCCCACCTGTGTGGCCTTGGTCAAGCAGCACAATGTCCACAGAATGTCCACAGTAGAAGCTACTTCTGAGTACTCTCTGCCTAAAAATTGCTGAAAAGAGTTGTGATAGGTCAGAATTGACTTCGTAGCACACTCAATTATTATTAACAGATGCTGCCAACAAGAAAGGCACCATTTCACCATATCACTATGGTGATATGGTATCACTACTTAAAACAACACAAGGGAGGAAAATAAGGAGAATGTGAACATTGTGTATAGTCAGGTATGTGTCTACAGAGCCATAATGCAAAAATATCTCTGCTACATAATGAAAGCCACTCAGTGCCATGGTGTAACTGTTAACTTCTTTTTAACCGAAGAGCCTGTTTCAAATTGGTTGTGAGATGTGCACCGTACTCTCTGCCAGATGGGACCCCTCTGCGTATGAGCACCTGATGTAGGTTCCCTTCCCACACAGATTTCATTATCTATGGATGTTGACACTTTTAATTAAGGCATTTCAACAACTATGAGCTACATTTTCATGTAGGTGTTTTGGAGTCATCTGAATATCTATGGGTGGCCAGGATTTTTGCTTAGCTTTTGCAATGTTTTCCTTAATGTTGCATTCATACTAGTGGCTTGGTGTAGCACCAATCCCTGGAATAATTCTTACCAAGAAGACAAATAGGTTTTTTGGCTGATCCTGGTATATGCACTATGTGACACTCTATGACACTTGCATAGTTAAATATTATTTATTTATTTATTTTAATACTCATATACTGCCCGTCTTCCGGAGAAACTCTGGGTGGTTTACAACAATATATATATTCCCTAGAATCAAGACATGTACTTTTATTTATGAAGATATTATATTTGGACATAAGAGCATCCATCATGCAAATCTCATCAGCAATATGAAAATGTTTGTGAGCGCTAGGCCTTAGCTAGAAGCTGGCTCGGACAGTTTTACCTAGCAGTTGATGTACCCTCACAAAATAAAGTCCAGTCTTCAAATGGTACAAAAGCCGCTTCCTCTGAGCCAGCCCCTCACTGTTGAGAAGCTAACTTTGGCAAAATTGCTTTCCTTTCCCCCTTTCTTTTTGTTGTTGGAGAGACAGGATACCAGAGACAAGCCTTGAACGGTTCCTATTGCCCTGCAACATGAGAAGAAATCCCAAATGGCCAGTGTAGCATGAAGACGTTGAATTCGTGTTGGATGGAGGTGAGTGGGGGTGGGGTGGGTGGGATGTGTGGCCTATTCAGAACAGAAGCAACGTGCTCTGTCTTCAGGCGGGATGAGAATCCGGGATGTCATTGGGCAGGACATGAGAAAAACTCCGCTGCCAGACTGAGGATGTGAAAATAGGGAGCACTGTCACCAATTAAAGTAATCATAAAAAGCCAGACATTCCATATTGAAATAACTAGTAACAGACCATAAGCCCTATGCTGTTTTTAAGAGGAATACTGAGAGAAGAAAGGATAGGAAGGGAGAAGAGAGAGGGTCGACTCGACATACTGAATTGCAATCTGAAAAATCTGCCCCAGAAATGATTGACACAAGCCTATTCCCAACTCCCGGTGATCTTGGCAATTTCAAAACACTTGGTAATTCATATTATTTCCGCTGCTCTGGTGCACTCTCTGTACCTTGTCTAGCACCTCTCTCTCTCTCTCTCTCTCTCTCTCTCTGGATTACACAGAACTGGAGAATTATTGGCTGCCTTGCCCATTTCTCCTCCTACACTGAAAACAAGCCTATTTTTTAAATGCTTCTCCTTGTTGTGGTGAGTGCCAGAACTCTTCAGCTTCTCCTATCACAGTTGCCAGCTGCCCTTCATTATATTCCTTATTCCAGTGGGTTGCCTATTATTCCAGAACCTCCTGGCTCCATAAAACATAACAGATATATCATGCATTTTTCTGAAGCACATTGGGAGATTGTATCCAAGTTTGATTCCAAAAGGGTGAAATATATTGCCTGTGGTGCATGTTATGTGTGTATTCTTGGATGCAACCCAGCAACCAGGTTTTACTCAGCCTAATTCTTTCAATGGCATTAAGGATACCAGAATTAAAACTCTACCCCCCCCCAACAAAAAGGTAGAATCCAGGTTTCTGTGGGGATCGGCTAAGTGATATCCTCCAGATATTGCTGGATTGTAGCTGCCATTGTCCTGAGCCAGCAGAGACCATGGCAGGAAATTCTGGGACTTGCAGTCCAATAACACAGTGAGGATCTCACTTTGCCCACCCAGTGTTTTCAAATATCTATATAAACGTGAGGAAACCCCTTTCTACTTCCTGAGTGTGGAGAATTCTATAGATGCTGAATGCTGGATTTAGTTTCTTTTGGAGGTGAGAGCACACTGGAGACTTGATGAGTCGTTAAAAATTGTTTTCTTTGCATGTGCAAACAAAGCATGGTGGAAACTGATCTGAAGTTCTTCAGTAGCCAGTCGATCGCCAGAGTGCAATTGGTGCAGTCTCTCCTAAGGCTGGTGCTCCAATTCCATCTAATTCCCAATTAATTAGATACCCTTTGATCTCACTCTGGATTCTGAAATGCCTAGGTCTGCTGCACAGTATCGTAGAATCGCAGAAGAGTGGAGTTGGAAGGAGCCTCTAAGGCCATCCGTTCCAACCCCCTGCTCAAGGCAGGAATCCAGATCAAAGCAGATCTGACAAATGGTTGACCAGTTTTCTCTCGAATGCCTCCGGAGTTCTTGTGTGGATGGTCGGGATGCCCAGAGAATGCGATCACATCCCTGACACCTTCCCCTAGCATTTGTGACAGGTCCACCATTGACTACATGCAGCTGGTGATGTCAAATGTGCTGGTGTTTATGATCCTACTCTCATTCTTTCATTGACTGAACACACACACACTCATGTGACATGCATGCCGGTTTTATGTCCCTGTCCATTGCTGCAGAGAGCTTGCCTATCTCTCATGTATTTCTGTAAGGTAGAGTTAGGCTTCAGCCTAGCAGCAGGAATTTAGTCGTCTTAGAACTACAGAGCTGGAAGGAACCCTGTGGAATTCAGCCCCTGTTATTGCATCCAGCCCCTGTCAAGGAAACACAGTGGGGAATCGAACTCCCAACCCCTGGCTCTGCAAGCAGATCTGAACAGCAGTAAATAAATACCAGAGTGTCGTGGTTTTACTGGATTAGTATCCCAAACCACTGACACCCACTATGGGACTTATTGACAAAACCATTAACCCTTTTGCCATGCTCTTCCAAGGTTGTTGTTGCATCAGTGATCACGCTAATGTCTCTACTACCTGTCCATGGATGGTACCTGAGAACACAAGAGTCCATGTATGTGGAATGTCTACATTTGTAAAGTTGTTTTGTGCCATTGGCTATCCTGCTTTTTTCATGGGGAAGGATCTATAATGTGTGGAAATAGCCACTCTGCATACAGAAGTGAAGGAGTACAGTTGGAAGTGTGACTGCAGAGCAATCTGGTTCCCACCCGTAGTCTCCATCTTCTCCTTATAGTGCGGAAAAACAGTTAGTTTTCCTTCCTTCCTTCTGAAAATGGAAGGCTCCCCCTTTCCCCCTCTTTTCATCAGATCTCTGGATTCCGAAACTGCAACTGCCATATAAGGCAGCCAGAATTCTTTATCCCGTACTTGTAGAAGAGCGGAGAAACTGAAGTAGAGAGATGGTGGTTTGCACAAAAAGCAGCTTGAGAGGTGAGGTTTGCACCAAGGTACACCAGCTGATGCTTAAAGCAACTGCACTGTAAGAGAGTCTCATAAGTGATCATTTGTGGGCCATTTTGACCTTCTGTCACAGCCAAGGTAAGATGCCTGCTTTGGACAGTTTCATTTGCAGGAGATGTGCAGAATGCATTTATGAAGCAAGCATTGGCCAAAACTCCCTGTTTACACTCTCACAGTCCACGCACATTCTTTGCCTGCAGTCTTTTGCAAAACTAAATCCCATTCATTTATGGGATTTAAGAAGGCTCTCTGTGTGCGGGAACACAGCCTCTAACATCACTTTGAGAAAATGCATACGGACCAGACTGTAGATTAATCCCCAGTTTATGATGTCAGATTGTACAGATTGCTGGTGTTTATTTTCCCACTGGTAACTCAACACACACATGTACACACACACACACACACACACACGGTGGTGAGAGGAAAGAAAGAGAGATTCTTGGCATGTAACATAATCTTCTTTGTGTCATAAGCAATCCAGTGTCCCCCCCCCCAAAAGTGGAGGGACCCATTGTCAGGGTGATATCATTTCCCGGATGTGTTCACAGTCCTCACATTCCTTGAGGAACCTCATTCAGGGTCTCCAAGGTAATATGATACAGTCCTGTGTCACGTTTTGCTCGATTTAGAGACCAACATATTTTATATGGGGATTAAAAAATCTCCAGTAACCTGCATACTATTAAACGGAGCTTCCTTCCCGTGAAGAAACTATCTTCTGTAAGTTTTTACTTATTTGCATAAAAATGTTCCCACACATTCTCGTGTGCTTAAGTAATGTCCATGATCAGTGTTCCTTTTATGGGTGAGTTGCACTTTTTCACATGCTTGATCTTCCTGAAACTGTTCCGAAAATCTAACTGCATGATTTGTTTCCGATCCAAGCTTCAACAAGGCTAGAGCGTTAAAAAGAATAGTCGTCTGAGCCCAGGACAACTGTTCTTAGCAATTACCTGTAGCCCTTTTTAAGCATCCCCCCTGTTTTTGAATCTTAGGCTAAGTTTAATTGACCTTGATTTGACAATAAGTATGGTAACACCTGATTAAAGACAGAGAGCTTTGGATGGCAAAATGAGGTGCAGCAAAGCATAGTTTGTCAGTCAAGATTAGCATTTGATTATGTTTTATATTCTTCTGGGTTTGCTCTTGAGCCCGTTTCTACTTTTGCCTTTTACATCCCACAGAACGTCTGTAAAATCAGCAGGGACAGTGCTAATAAATTTATAATGTTGTTTTGTATTTCGGAACAAGGTATCTCAGTAATTAAGTGAAATATTTATGATGAATATAAAACAATGCAAATTCATTTGTTTGCCTGAAAGCTGGCTTGTTATTTATTTAGATTTATCTTTGAATGATTACTTAGATGGAATCTCACCATGAGCAACAACAAAAAAAGATACTCAGTGCAGGGAAACACTGGGCCCATGTATCAATACCACAGTCTTTAGGCTTGTGTGATACGTGGTGGAGAAGTTCATCAAGCCAACAACATTGACCAAACTAGTAATGTAGTCTGATATGTTTCTCATTGGAACAACTGCAGCAGGCTCCCAAATGAGAGAATGGATTAGGGTACATTAGATTAAGATAAAGCAAATTGCATATACATAAATAGCACTTAGAAAGTATTGATATTTTTCAGGAGTAGAATTACAGTAGGATGCCAGTATCCGCTGGGGATTGGGTCTAAACCTTCCCGTGCATAATGAAAACCACGGATAAGAGCGAATGCCAAAATGTCCCCAAAACTGCTGTTTTGTGCTAGTAACTTGCTTTACAGCTGCTGTTTTACAACAGTAGCTTGCTTTACAGCTGCTGTTTGTGACGGTAGCTTGCTTTACGGCTGCTGTTTTATGACAGTAGCTTGCTTTACAACTGCTCTTTGTGACAGTAGCTTGCTTTGCAGCTGCTGAATTATTTATTTACTTTTTTCTCTGCCAGCCATGGATAACTGAATCAGTGGATACGGGGGGTTCCTACTGTACTCCAATAGTTCTTTCCATGTAGTAAAGCATATCTTCTACTGATGCTTAAATTCCACTCTAATACACAGGACCTGAGGTGGTCACATTACATGGTTCTGTTGAAGGAGCAAGTTTTAAAATAACAATTGTAATTTACATCTTTGGAAAAGGTTGATAACACATTTATGGTATGCTAGCAATCTGGGTTTTGTTTAACATCACATTATTTGCTAAATGGGAGAAATCGGAAAGAGGCAGCTTCTTTCCTCCGAATCTGTTTCTTTGCGAAAATGCAAGCCCTCCATTGTGCTTATGGAGACTTTTCTAGTTTTCAGTTAGCCCTTCATTCTTTTCACATATATGTATTCAATATTTATATGTCCTCTTTTCTCCCAGTACTGAATCATAGAACAGCTAAATGACACAGAATGCCATCAACCATAATGTAAAGTACTGTATAAATAGCCTGAAATGACTGGGCTTAAAACACAAGTCAGTGGGTCTCCTGTAGTTCTGACTAACAATAGGTGTCATCAAGTTAGAACTGACTTATAGTGACCCTAATAAGGGTTAATGATGCATTTAAGGAGTGGTGGTACCAGTTCCACACTCCCAGTTACTTACCATGGCTAAGTGGGGATTTGAACACAGGTGATTTGGCTTATGTTGTTCACTGCATACAAATGTACTGTACATCCAACGGCCAAGGAATATTTGGTATGAAACTTATATTCCATTGTACAGTATATTATATTGCATACCTCATTCTGCCACATGGCATACTGATGACATGAAGCTCCAAAACACCTGATGACTCCTCCTAGCTGCCTCGTATAGATGTTAAATAACATTGGTGAGATGATCTCAACCCTTGGGGAACCCCACACTTGAGGGTCCATGAGGTGGATAGCATCTCATGACAATAAAGATTAATATCTGTGGTTAAAACATAAGCCTTCTAAGTAGGAATTATTAAATAGAATTCCACCTATTGTTTGTTTCCTTCTTCTGTACTAGAACATAGGTAAACAACTAGACACCTCTCCCAAGTTTTGACATGGTTGACATTCTTTTAAGCTTCCATTTAGAGTTTCTAATTCCTAAATATTTGTCAAGCGTTATTATCATTACTGTTTCTTCTGAGCACACTTAAACTTTCATGTATGCGAGGATCAGTAAAATAAGTATGGGAATACAAGGATAATCAAATGAAAAATGGTTGTCAGTCTTCTTTTTCAGGTTTTCCCAGTGTAGTCTAAAGCCAAAGAGCAAGAAAGGGGGAAGGCATGTATTTGTAAGTTACTAGTCAATAGTTTGCACCTGGACAGACAACAGAGCAGGCACACCGGTTACTTGGTCAGTCTTCCCTGCAGATTACCTCTAAAATTGCATGAGCATCTATAATTTAGTTGGAGCTTAAGAAGCCTTGTGTGTTTTTGCAACACATGGCCTGGAATGTTTAAAATCAAATGAAAATGCATCTGTTGATACTTCCCAAGCTTAGTACTCCTTTTATACAATAATGGCATGTATAACAAGAACTTTGGTCTAAGATGCTTGGAGATTGTCTTGATAGATGTGGGCAAGAGTTAGGAATGCCTCTTCTGGAAATACTACAAAATATTTTAATGTGGGAATGGCATTTAAACTTCATTTTATGCACATTAACTTTGGGGTAATCTCATTGAACTCAGTGGTGCTTTCTTTTGAGGGAATATTATCGGGTTGCACTGCTTAATGACTAAGGCCAGAAGTGGGGTTCCCATGTGTTGCATTTAATTTAATTTAGATACTAATTATATGTATAATTTTTATTGCCCACGGCATGTCTGAAGGATGGCACTAACCAGAAATGCTTTTGTACTTTTACTAGCAAACACATATCTATTTGCATCTGTTGGGCCTAATTTATCAGTTTATAATGTCTATCTCAAAGTTATAACCCATCAAATAAGATTTGGCTTAGCTACTAAATTTTCACATTTATTTACAATTAGTAGAATTTATTTTCAATTAAATATCCAGCAGAAATTACTTCCAAGCAAATGCCTGCCATAAGGATAACTGAACTGTGCTGTTGTTGTTGTTTTTGTTGCTGCTGCAACTGGTATATTTCATTTTTAGAATTTTCTGATAGTGACACTATTTGGCGAATCCCAGTATCCAGATCAGAACCCCATAGAGCAACTGGGCCAGAGATTTAACTCTTAATGCTTGGAGAGTAGCAGGCATAAATTGCCTTCCTTTGGTTTAGAAAAAGTGTGTTCTGGTCTTACCACTACTGCTAAAGATTTGTGAGATGCCCATGATAGAGGAGGCTGGGAATGACCCCCTAGATGCTTGAATCATCTGTCCAACTCTGTTTTCATATCACACATTACCTGTTTGCTCATGGGTAGGTGGTTAGCAAATGCCCTACACTTTGTTTTATTAAAGTTAATTATCAGCATATTCTCATTCCAGCACTCCATAAAAGTCTTTATTAGCCATTTCAGACCTATGTTGCACAGTGAAAAAAAAGAACTACCATTATCTGCATAGAGCAGGAGAGGGTCTTTTGTTTCTGCAAACTTGGGGAAAGGGGATAGAAGTGAGGTGAAACCCAAAATGAAGACGGGTTGTTTAATTATAAATTGAACAATGAAGGGACCAATGTATAGCCTTGACATGTACCTTTGGTAACAAAGAATTACTCCATTAGATTACCTTCTACTCCATAGTTGGATGGAAGCTATCTGGAATATCACACCATGTGACTCTTACTGATGGAAAAGGAGTGTGATTTGGTCCATGATCTGCCTCGTGAGACAGAATCAAAGGCTGTTTTCAAGTCATTAGACGTGACCCAGAGGCCATTTCCACAGGTAGTCATATGTTTCTCTGCCAGAACAAGGCAATGATCTACCTTTTCTAAAACCTTGTTGTTTATTACCAAGTACACATCCATCCTGAATCTTAAGAGGTAAGCTTTACATTCAGATGGCTAGTAAATAATTTGCCATGCATGACAAGAAGGCTGATTGGTCTATAGTTAGAATTATAACTTTTATCACCTTTCTTACAGATTAGCACTGTAATAATGTTTTATCAAGGGTTTCGTCACTGGCCAGCCTCATTAATGTTGTTGTTGTTGTTGCTGCTGCTGCTGCTGCTGTTGTGTTGTTACAGTCGTGATCAATTCTTCGTAACCCCACATCCATGGAGTTTTCTTGGCAGGAAATACTGGAGTGGCTTGCCAGTGCCTACTCCAGGCACCATCAGCACCTGGTATTCCCTGGTGGTCGCCCATCCAAGTACTAACCAGGCCTGAGCCTGCTTAGCTTCCAAGATCAGTTGAGATCGGATGTGCTCAGGGCATCTAGGCAGCTCATTAATATAGGTGAATACAATTGCTTGTAAGAGAGCCCATTATGTTGAGTAGTCATCAGAAGTTCAGGCATAATCCAAACAAGTCCAGAGGGACTATTCAAGTGCTTCTTAACTATCTTACGCACATTGTTAAACCTACTAGGATCATCATGGGTCAGAATTCACTTGATGGGACATAACACAGATAGACTGCATACCAAGTTCTTGCATATTTGACCTGAAAAGGCTAAAGAAAAATCCACTGCATTACTATAAAGGGGTGGGTGGGAGTGGAATCAGTTGTAAGGGTTATCCCTTCCATATTTCCAGTCTACCTAGAAGTCCCACTTGGTGAACCAGGATTTACAAAGGAGCAGTAGCACTAAGAGCAGCAAAAGAGATAGATAGCCCCTCTTGAAAATGCAAAAATACGTGTGCTCATGGTGATCAGAAACAGATTCCAAAGGTAAATACAGAACAGCTTTAAAATCCTCAATGTATTTGGCAGAGTCAGACTGGTTGTCAGTGATGTCATAACAATATTTATGATGCCTCATAAATGGATGTCTCTGACTGTTTTCCTTATTTTTATGTATAAATTGCATTTTATAATGGCAATAAAACACTGCAGGCTGCACATTTCAGGGTGATTATTGCATTTCTCAGGTGGTTAAAGTTGCTCTAACTGCTTCTCGGCTCCAGTTTCAAGAGCACTTGCTCTGTGATGAAGCCAACCCCATGCTGTATTTAAGGGTGTGCATGCATGCACCAACTTTCCCTTCCAGCTCTTTCTCTTCTTTACCTTTTGAGTCCCTCTTCCGTCTTGGTCTTCTGCAGAGCTCGTATCGCAAAGTTTTTTGTTTGCACAGATTTCCCCTCTCCCAACACTGTGCTTGCACGTACACACACACATGCCCCTCAATTACATCTGTATTTGTTACAGCAGTGCATTTAGATAACAATTAGAGATGGGCACGACTAGGGAAAATGACGTTTTCGAGTTGTCGTGTGTCGGAGGCAGCATTTCCGTTTTTCGTGAAACTTCGCAAAAATTTGTCATTTCATTTTTCGTTTTTTCGTCTGTCTTTATACTGGTTTAGGGGGGGTAGCGGGCTCCTGGAGGCACATCTGTGGGGTGGGTGCCTCCTCTGGCCCGCTATGAAGGGAAGCGGGCTCCTGGAGGCACCTCTTTTTTGAGGGGTGGGTGCCTCCTATCCTCACCCGCTAGGAAGGGAAACCAGGCTCCCGGAGACCCCCCATGGCATGGGGGTCTCCTCTCCTCACCTGCTGCAAAAGGGCATGCATAGCCATATGGATATGCATACCAAGTTGCAGACACAGCAGACTGGCAGAGGCACCCCTCTTTTTGGGGTGCCTTCCCTGCATCAGTCAGGCCTCGGGGGCACGGTTTGCATGGCATACATGCTGCCGAGCCGAGCCTGCAGGAGTCAGCCAGAGCCACAAGTGACGAACTGGCAGACTCTCTGCATCCACTGTGTCTCACTAAGAAGGGAATTGTACTTGCGTGTAGTGCAATGCAAGTACAAATCTGGCTTAGGTAACAGGGTTAGCGCAAGGGCTAGGGTTGGCTAGTTACTGGTGAGGTTAGGGTGAGTATTGGGGTGCACCTCTGGGTGCCTCTCTGACCCACTAAGAGGACAGTGTACTGTGGTGTATGGGTAAGGAATCAAGGATTAGGGTTAGGGTTAGGGGGCTAGGGCAGGGTTTAGTGGGCTTTTTGGCACATCCCAGAAGTCTCAGTGGCCAAGCGGCCATGCGATTGGTGGAATGGCTCCAAAAATTTGCATGGTCCACTCCCACATGGCCACTTGGCCAGCCCATCATTGCGCAGGTGTATAATAAAATAAAATAAAATAAAATCAATGGAGAGAGGACAGAGAGGAGACATTTTGTTGCAAGAAAAACCCACTGCTACTGTAAAAATTCTGGCAGTTTTAAAATAGCAATTTTCGCATGTTTCTGTGGTGCTTGTGTGTTTTTGGACCACTCCACGATTTCAAAAAAAAGATTGTGGTCGCCGCCCCATTTTGGATCCCCCGCCCGCACCGCATGGCATTGGCGACTCGTGTCCGACTGCCCAGGACAGGAAAGGGGGGAGGCTGGGACCCCCCCCCCCAGAACTACCCCTCTGGTAGGTGCACTCTGCAGGCATATTTTCGCCTGCTTTTTGGCCCGGGAATCGGGGGGTTTAAAACTTTTTTCTGTGCCGCTTCGCTTCCTCTTGAATTGCGGCCGGTGGCCGGCGGCGACTTTGGCGGGACGACGAGGATGCTCGCCCCCAGCGCAGCCCAGGGCCAGGAGGGACAGGAGGAGAGGGGGA
>JAHTLZ010003547.1:15446414-15459296 GCA_023846285.1 Phrynocephalus versicolor
TCTGGTAGGTGCACTCTGCAGGCATATTTTCGCCTGCTTTTTGGCCCGGGAATCGGGGGTTTTAAAACTTTTTTTCTGTGCCGCTTCGCTTCCTCTTGAATTGCGGCTGGTGGCCGGCGGCGACTTTGGCGGGACGACGAGGATGCCCGCCCCCAGCGCAGCCCAGGGCCAGGAGGGACAGGAGGAGAGGGGGGGAGGCTGGGGTCCCCCCCAGAAACCACCCCTCTGGTAGGTGCCCGCACTCAGGCAGGCCAGGCATATTTCCGCCTGCTTTTTTGGCCGGGAATCGGGTTTTTTTAAAACTTTTAAAAACTTTTTTTCTGTGCCGCTTGGCATTGCGGGATTGCCGCGATGCCCGGAACGACAACGACAAATCAGACCCAATTATTCTTTAGTCGGTTCGAGTTCAAGTTCTGGTGGAGTAATTCCCGTTACCGTTTCCGTTGCGTAACGGAAACGAGTAACGGAAATGGAAACGGGAATTCCGCTAAGTCGTGCCTATGTCTAATAACAATGGTTACTTCTAGGCAGAGGAGCCAGGCACGCCATAGGGCTGTCTGGCAATGTGATATATGGATTGTTTCCAAATTCTGATTAAGCACTTTGTGTCAATAGGGAATTGCCCTCTTCCAAGATGGAATACTAGACTAGATGAAATATTTAGAGGTTCACTTTACAATACCTGAAATTCTAATGACCACTTTTATGCTTTATGATGCCATCAGCTATGGTAGTTTCTCCAAAACTAAAGCTTTTCTCACAGACATCCAAAGGTCCCTCAGTTCCCTTGGTAATCCTTTCATTCTTATGAAGCCATTGGAGGCTGTGGGATGGGGAAGGAAGTCTTTATTTTCCAAAAGCCATCACTAGTGGAGATGATTTTAGTGCCAGTAACTATTTTCAGACAATTAAAGCCAATTCCTTTCTCTCTCACACACACAGACATTCTGCAGCTTCCCACTGCTTCCTAATGATGAAAGTGATGCCAGGGAAGTCTCAGAATCCTCAGGGAGGGGATCAGAAATGTTCAAAAAAATCACCACAGTTGAGGACATCATTAGTCTGATAAAGTTGTTTTACAAAAGTGTTTGAGCCCCAAAGTTAGGTTTTTTTTGTTTTTTGTTTTTTTTGAGGAGTGGTTTAATCACCACCTCTTTCAAGGCGGTAGGGATCACTCCCTCTCTTAAAGAGATGTTCACAACATCCTGGACCCAGGTCTGAACTCCCCTGGCAGATCTTTCACTTAGCCAAGGAGGGCAAGGGTCAAGCCGTGTGGTGGTAGAAAGGACAGATCCAAGTACCCTGTCCACATCCTCAGGTCTCAGCAACTGAAAATCATTCAATAGTACTGGACCTAAACATGGCACACTGGACACATCCTTTGATTCTGTACCAATGGTGGAGTACAATTCACTGTGAATCTGAAGGATTTTCCCCTTAAAGTGGACAGCAGACTCATCACAGTGAGCTGACAAGTGGCCCAGATGATATACACGCCGACAACAACAACCAGTATAGCTTACTCTGCCGAGTTGCAGAATTCACCACCACCACCCTTAGTTCTCTGTGGCTAGATTACCTGTTTTGTTACCTTTCATTTCCAACTTCCTAGTCAGCAGCCTCAGAAGCAAACCTGTCCACCAGAACCTGGTCTGCCCCACCTTTTCATCATAACTAGAGCCCACACAGTCACATCACAACAACCTATCCCTTGACTTCAGTTTGATCCTGAATCTCAGGGAACTGGATCCTACTGACTGGTAAACTGTCCTGTTGAACTGGGACATCTATACATTTGTCACTCTGAAAAACCACCTTCCCATAGACTGGTTAAGGTACCTCTCAAAAGCTAGAATATGGTAGTAAATATCACCCAGCTGAAGGAAATGTCTTTTTTAAAAGTGCAGACTACTTCCTAAAGTAATTTCAGATATGTACCAACAAATAGTTACGAGTGCCTACCCTAATCTGTCAGAAGGTTGAAGTTTCAGCATATGTCTACTAATCACATTGATCATTAAAAATATCTGAGCATGAGAATTTTTTACATCTAGCATTCAACACCAAGGACATGTCATTTACTTCCTCCTGAAGGCCAGCATTTCTAGTATAAATGAGTTTAATCCATTTCAAATGCATGCTCATGAGTCGAACAACTCATAAGTAGAGCAGCCATATCTTAAAAATCAAAAAAGTAAATAAAACGTAAAAAAACAAAAAGTAAGTAGAGCACACCGCATCTAAAATTTATAAGGCAGCAGTTAAAATGCTAATGGTTTATCGCTCTTAAGTCAAATTGCTCGTAAGTAGAGGTAGCACTGTATCTTATAATTTACTCAGATTTGGGTTAGAGGGAGAGAATGCTCCAAAAGTCCACAACTCTATTTGCATATCACTCACCTGTCATGTCACCTACACAGTAAAGAAAGTGCAGGATCACACTAGTGATGTCACACTCCAGACATTAGAAACATCTGTGCAAGAAACATCTGATACAGTCTACTGTATCATTATGGATGGAGCCTTCCATATGAGTAAAATACACAGAAGATTCTTATTCAAATGTTTGTACGTAATGCATGGACATTATTAGTTCAGTTGTACAAATTGGGAAGAGACTGCATGATCCAGACCAGTTGTTCCCAATCTTTGAACTCCAGAGCTTCTTGGACTACAACACCCAGAAATCCTGACCAGCACAGCTAGTGATGAAGGCTTGTGGGAGTTTTAGTCCAAGAACATCTGGCAATTCAAGGTTGGGAACTGACGACTAGGTCTAAATTGGAATGAGCAATGTAAGCATCAATATATCTCTTTTTTTAAAGAACACAAGGTGCATTCACTGATGCCAACATCCAACTGTGTGTGTCAACATCCAATACCAGTGAATCCTGACTTCCTTCCCACCCTCTTTATGACATCCTAGTGTCAGAAGAAACTTACTCAAGAGGGGCTCTGAGCTCTCTGGAGCCGTTTTTCATGCTGCCTGAGACAATAGGGGGAAGTACTGTATGCCAGTGCTCATGGAAGAAGTAGGGTTCAACATAAGAAAACCTTTAGATCTTAGCCAGTGTTTCTAACAGTCAGTGTCCAAAAGCAAAAAATATGGAAACTAGCAATCCTAGATTAATTTACCATTGACCATTGACACAGCCTATGTGTGTGTGCACACACAAACACACAATTTCTTGATCTGCATATGATTATCTGCTGCAAATAAAACAAGTAGTTGAAAATGGTTCTATGGTAAGGCAGAACTGAACATTATTTCCTTACCATGTTCATCATGAGAGGAAGTTGCACTGTGTTGGAAGAATTAGTTCCAACATTCCATTTGTATCCTCTGCCTTCAACAGGAAATGTGCTAGTTAAGGTATCACCTGAAATGTCTCTTAGACCACTTCTGCTGAGAATTACTTCACACGTTATGAGCTGCACATGTGGTTGACCGATCTTCTAATTGATTTTACTCAGATTTGATTTTGTGCTTCACCACGTTCGTGTTAACGCTTTGCGCTGTTTCTAGCGATACTGTTTTGTTAGGGCCTATGAAGGAAGACTGTTCTGTCTTGTCATGGGAGAGCATTCATAAGCTGCAAGAGCAAACTAGTTTTCCCCCTCTGCATCTTGAGGCAACCAAAAAGAGATCCTCTCTGTGAAGAAATATGTGACCTCGGTGTGAAAATATGTGCTCTCCAGAAACGTACAGATGTGTGGGCTCCCTGCTTGGATGTTATGGGATTCAGCAGAAAGAGGAAGTGTGACAATATTCTGCTTTTGACTGCCACATATTGTAATGTGTGAAGCTATGCTGAACATGCCCACACGGTAACCTTTTCTCATTACTTCTCATTTGTGGTCTGGTTTACCTTGGACAGCCTGTGATTATATTTGTGTTGAAGAACATTTAAAAGAAAAATTAGGATATTGCTTCTCAAAATCTTGGCTTGGCTGTTTTTATTTAATCGTGTTGGATTTCCATTTCAGTAAACTGGCTTTCATAAATCCAGCCAGTGATTTGCTGATGATAAGACCTATTTTGTTTGGAAAAATCCTCAAGATCCGTTATTGAAATGCCCACTGTACATTCAGGTCAGCCAAACCTAAGTAAAATGATACATGATTCCAATTCAACCCCAATGAATAGCTAACCATATCTGCCAAATTATGGGGTAGATTTTCAAAAGGTAAAAATATGAGCAGGAAATTCTAGCTACCAGTGAAAGCAAGTGGACATTATATAGCTCACATTTGTTTTTATATTTGTACATCCACATTTTCTTCATTGAGAAATAGCACACCCTCATGAAACTGCTCTTGAAATACATGAAAAGATACAAAGAAAAATCCAACAAGATCTCCTGTATTAGAGATAGTGGAATTGCCTGCTGGAGCATGCCAACATGCTGCAGCTCCTAAATATTAGTATGGAGGAAGGCCAGCCCTACTGTTTGGCAAAGTGAAGCAGCAGATTTTGGTTGTTTTGAATGGGCAATATTTGTTAATTTTCCAGTGGATTGCCCCTGTATTCTTATTGTTAGGGACAAGGAAAGTCACTAATGGATTTTATCTCCCATGCCATGATTAAACTGCAGTACAGCTGTCTAAACTCTATTTACGACCTGTGTTCAATCCTGACAGGCTCAGGTTGCTGGTTGGAGGTTGGCTCAGCCTTCCATCTTTCTAAGGTAGATAAATTGAGTACCCAGATTTCTGGGGGAGGGGGGCAGGCAAGGTGTAGCCTGCATAAACTGTAAACTACCCATGGAATGCTTTCAGTTTTCCTTTTATGCTTTCTAGCTTGGCTAGTTTGGGTACTGTCCACTGCGGGTAAATGAGGGGGGGCCCTTTCTGCTCTGCCTCAGGCAGCAAAATACATGGGCCAACTCTGATTTAGAGTAAATTCCCATGATAGGACCAGTCAAACTGGATCCAATTCTTTGTGCTATCTGTTCCATAGAAGAAGTCATATTATACTTCCCCTGGGAACAAACAGCTATTCCCATGCCACAGCAGTTTCACATTTACTCACAAATATATTATGTCAGATTTAACATTACCCTGCACTCCCTTCCCATTTCTGAAAATTTGCATTTAAATATAAATTCCAAAGGTACTTTTCCTTACATCCTCCAGTTACAAATGTATCTCGTACATTCTAGAAAAAAATCTGTCACTGCTTGTTCCCACCACCTGGAAAGGGCAGAGAAGTGAGTTAGTAACAGAGGTTGGAAAACAAGCAAGGGTGTCAGAAAAATGGACAAATGCCCTCCCTTTCTTCTTTATATATAAAGAAGAGACTAGTCAAGGTGAGTGAGTGATCACGAAGAGGTCAAGTACTGGAAAGAGCATTCGTCTGCAAGAATTTGGCACTTTCCTTCACAAAACAGTGTTTGAAAAACACACAAACAAAGTATGGTGTGACAGGCATCCCTGGATGACATCTTGCCCAGGTGACTTTAAGCCCTGAGAACACGGAAGGAGGTGCACTGAAGAAATGATGAGCTGAACTGAAACCAAACCAAACCAAAACCAAAACAAAACCTCAAACTGCCTTCCTATTGTGAATTACACCCTTAGCATTTAGAACAGCTGCTCCTTGAAGTAACTTTTCTATTGGTAATGAATAGTAACAAGAAGTCATAACCACTTACCCTCAGAACTGGATAGCTCAGTAGTTGGGGCTGTTGGATTGCCCACAGCGCCCCCTTGATGGGCTGGACCCAATGATACATAGGGTCCCTTACAAATTTGCTGTTCCAAGATTCTATTATTGAGTAACAAAGCACGGAAAATGAATCGGAAATAGGAAGAAACGATTCCTCCTACATTTCTTAGGAAGAAATGAATAGGATTTTACAGCATAAATCCCTCTTCTATCTTGCATTTGAGCATCTTATTCTCTGTTACCCTGTCACATGGCAAAGGAAACCACAATGTAGTACTTTAAGTCTCATTATGAGTTCTGTGGAAAAAAAATAGCCTTCAGTAAACAAGGAAGATTACAGGCTTGTTGAGTCATGACTCCATCCAGTGTGTTGAGTCATCAGAAAATTTGCCTAAAGTTGAATCATGATTTGCAAGTGGAGGGAAAGGGTCTATTTTCCCCATGCTTCTAATGCCTCAAGAAGGCATATGCTGATCTGCCCATAGACAAAATGCTCTGAGATCATTTTTTTCATTGTAAAGGTTCAGCTAAATAATATTCAGGGTGTAATGAGTTAGTTGCTTGAAGACCTTTAAGACATTGGTCCTTCCACCTATGCAGGTCACAACTATTCCACTTGTTTTATTTATTTATACCACTTACCATTTATAAGAGCCTCGTGGCGCAGTGGTTAATGCCTGTACTGCAGGTAAAACTGTGCTCACAACCTGGGGTTCAGTCCCAGGTAGCTGGCTCATGGCTGATTCAGCCTTCCATCCATCCAAGGTTGGTAAATTGAGTACCCAGCTTGCTGGGGGAGGGGGGCAATATGTAGGCTGCATAATTAAATGGTAAACCGCCCAGAGACTATTTGAAGTCGTATGGGGTGGTATATAAGCAGAACACTTTGCTTTGCTTGCTTTCTGTGCCGCCCACACCCCAAAGGTCTCTGGGCAGCTCACAGTCAAAACAATTAAAACAATTAAAATGTTAAAATGCCAATAAATAATTAAAATGATAAACAATACAAATACAATACAGTACAAATTGCCACCAGGACTTGTAATCTTCAAAGGTGCAGCAGAGCAGGTAATTTATCACTTGGTTGCCAAAATCCTCGTGATGAGTCTCCAGGCTGGTTTTCAGATGCTGAACACACAATATGCAGTCAAGGCTATATTCAGCTCTGCACCTGAGCCTGCTTTCCTCTGGCATGGCTTTCTAAAGTCCAGGACCACCATCCGCCACAATGAGACAACAAAGTAAGACTTGTTGAGTTGAAGTGTCAATGCACATTTTAATAGGATAACTTACCATGGTTTTGTTCTGCACCTGTCTGGTAACCTTGTTGTGACCCCCTCCCCCCAAGATTGTGAGAAAGGCATGCTATGGAGTAAATCAACTCAGAAAATTAATACATGGATCAAAATTAGCCATCAAAACCTCTTCAGATTATCTCAGGTATCCTGACATTAGCGGTTAACACAGTCCTCTCTGTGAACCATTGGCATTCAGTAAATACCATCATTATAATTATTGCTCTTGCAGCATATTTCACCCTTTATGAAGTTCCGTGACTAACAGAGTGTGCCCAAAGAACTTCATCTGGAAGTAACAAAGGGAACAGAATGGAGGAGAGAACAGAAAGAAAGAAAGAAGAGGTGAAGAGATGAGTGCTAGCAAGTCCACTTTCATGTGTTTGTCTACAACCGACAACATAGTTGCCATCTTTTAATATTTACAACGTGCAGTCCAAAAGCACTGGTACTTTCTGAGGTGTATTCCCTTAAAGTCATATGAAGCACATGAGAGAACTGTTACAGATTTGATCCCTGCCTTTTCACTGTTGGTCCAAGAATGAAGGGATGCACATTCTTCTTTTTCAATTTTAGCTTCTAACACCACTTGACTCCACTGCTGTCTGTCATTTTTGAAGCCTTAAGAGAGAAGGACACTGGGAAAGCCCTTGCCTCAGAAAGTTATACATTCAACACCAATGTGACTGTCTGGCAATGTTAAGGACCATCTGTTAATAGTAACGTCATTCTGAAAAACCCAGTTTTCAGAGACCACATTCTCTGTAGTCATTCCATATGCCACAATTAATCAAAAAGTTGACTAGCCTGTGAGTAGAATGCTCTCATGTTTAAAGGTACCAGTCCCTTTCTGAGCCAGCAAGGCCTGTATCCAATTGACTCGAGTTCTGAGAATAACATTCAGCTCTGGGCAGAAAACCAGGATAGAAAATCCACAGGGCTCCATTTCTTAAACACAAAAGTGGGTGTGGCGGGAGTTTCACATCTCGTTATCCTTTAAAATGCCAATCCACTTCATGTTCCACATGGGGCTGAATAACCACAGCCCTTATGGATTTCCACAGTTGTAATTAATTCCCCAACTCACAATTGCTAGGAGTTTGCATATGGGTGGCTTCCATGCATGTGGATAGCCCTATAACCGCATAGGAATGTATGGCATTCTTTCACGATCTTCTGCCTTTTGTAGGATAGCTGTCCTATTAGGGCTCAGTTCTTGCAAGCATCTTTTGTGCAAGACGGTCAGTCTTTCCTCTTGGATAAATCAAAGGAGCTGTTTCACTTCTTTGGAGGAAGTAGTTTTACTCCAGATGCAAGCAAGTGGTCTGTGTGTGTGTATGTGTGTGTGTGTGTGTGTGTGTGTGTGTGTGTGTGTGTGTGTGTGCACTTTTTTGTTGAGGAAAAATAAGGTAAAAGCTTTACCAGAAATGCAACTAGGATCAGTTCCTAGGAACAATAGAAAAGGCAGTAGAATTGATAAATTGGAATTGAATTGTGAGTGCTGATCAGTGTTGTTGCTGTTGGTGGAGACATGCTCCTGTAACAAGGCAACTATGCCTTCTTGGATCACAGGGTGCTAGTATAAGGTACAGGACAAAATAAGCTAGGGTGCCTCCCTAGAAGCGATGCAGTGTTGCAAAGTAGTGCCAGGCCTAACAGCTTTAAGATCCAGATTCTTTGCTGCTCTGTTTTTAGTACAGCCAGGCACAGCCTCTTAGGAGGTAACGTAAGTGACTTACATTGCTTATTATCACTGGTAACACAATAGAAGCCTAGAGTGTCTGATGATGATAGCCTGGCTTGACAGTAATAAACCACACCAGGGAATTCTTCTCATATAGCCTCTAGAAGGCAGCTGATTCCTCCTACATTTCTTTGCACATAGGACTGGGAGCAGGCATAAGCAATGTAAGGCCTAACATACATCAGTAGAGATGGGCACAAAATGAAAAATGAAGCAGTAGGATGCGTTTCATTTTGTTTTGTCATGAAACACCATCCCCACCCCACCCCAGAACGAAGCAATTCGTCCTAGAGGAATCCACGTTGGTGCCAAAACATGGCTGGGATCAATATTTTAGAAAATACTGATCCCTCCAAAATACTGATCCCAGCTATGTTTCTGCACCAGTGTTGGAGGGCACCTTCCTCAACGGATTCTTGGTAACTGCCTGAAATTTGAAAAGGTTTGGGGTTCAGGGGGATGAGTTATGAGCTCCAAAGGTGGTCCAGGTAGTTAATTGAGAGAGTGTGAAGTGTGTGCCAGCAATTTAGGAGATAATCATCCATAGAAACCCCAACTAGCTTACAAGACAGGGGTGGCAGACAAGCAGCTCTGCTTCAGCGATGGGTCACTGAGAGCTACCATTTTGATTTGTCACAGCTGATCCCTGTACTGTGCAGAACAAATTGAGGAGCTGTATAGCCATTACAGAAACCAAATACAAGAGTAGAACAGGTGGTACCTTTAGGCTACTAGAAAAATAACAAAAAGTTGCTAATATTTCGAGGACAAAATCCCTCTTCTTCAGAGCTGTACCAACAGGTTAAAACATGGCAAAAGATGAAGTTGCCAGGAGTTATTTCTTAGATGTAAAGTCCTTGGCAAGATGAAAAATATGCCAAATTGCCAAGTAGTTTCTTAGTTGAGGCCTGGAGCTTAGATGTTCTGAGGCTGCATCTGAAGTAAAGGGTGGTGTGTTTATTGTCCCGTGCAGGAAACTGCTGAATCGTGGGCAGCTTAATGCCCTTTCAAGTTAACACTTTGCAGGGAAGAAGCCGTTGTGAGCTGAAATTCCAAGAACCTTGCACAATCTTCATGTTTCTTCTTTCCTTTCCAGATGAATCATGTGTAGCAAAGAGTTGGTTTTGTACAATATTTGCCATGAATCCTGCACAGCACAACATTTCTTTCAGAGGGGGGAAAACTGTTAAATTTCTAAGAAACCCTGTGAGACTTCTGGTGAATGAGTGGGAAGTCTCACTCGGAGAAATCTTGCTGCAAGGAGAAAAACACAGTTATTCCTGGTTTCATTTGAAGAGCATGAGGCTATGATATTGATGTCCTTAACCACAACATCTACTGGTTTTCAATGGGAGTATTGGGACCTAGGCAACTGCCCAAGGATGCCCCATACTGCTATCAGGAATGCTTTGGAGTAGAGATGGGCACGAAACGAGCAATTTTTCGTTTTCATTTTCGTTTTTTCATTTCGTTACATAACGAAACAAAAAACGAATTTTGTCTCCAAAATGAAACGAAATGAACCGAAACACCAGAAATTTTGTCGTGTGTTTCATTTTTGTTGCGGCAAATACATTGAACTGTAATGAATGCCAACAAAACAACATTTTTTTGTTTTTGGTTTTGGTTTTTTCATTTTGTTATGTAACAAAGCGAAAATGAATTTTTTTTGCAAAAATTCACGAAAAACAAAAACGAACCGAAACGGACCCCCTAAACGACAAACGACAAACGAAACACCATTTTTTTTAGTCGTGCCCATCTCTACTTTGGAGTGATAATCCCAACAAGATTTACTGGTTACATGAATAATAGTCTAGAGCAAGCAAGAAACCTATGTGTGAACACAGCTCCCATCCGTGTGTGTTTTTTAATGGGGGGGGGTTAAAACCTCATTTCCATACTTTGCTGTGTGTAAATCAAAACACATTTCCCTCACAATTTGTTCCTTTTCTTTGAAGAGTTTCTCACAAACCTCAGTCTGCTATTGTTGCAGGATTTGTGATGGAATTCTGACTGGGAAACAAGGACCATTACGGGCTCTATTAAAGGAAATGAAAAGCATCTTTTGTGAATAATTCTACCTCTCCCCCTCCCAGGTCCTACAATTCCAGGCATCCCTTTACCTACCTTCATGAAACAACTTATACATTCGTAAAACCTTCATGGAAGGCAGCTTTGCCGTTTTATAGAGAACAACATGCCAGGGATGCAAAGATCTTGCCAGTTCTGTGAAAAATGACACCAATTAAAGCTTAAATTGCTTGTTTTCTCATAAGGTACATATTTTCATAACTTTGAAATCAAATAATTGCTGCTTTTATATTAAATACAATAAAACAAAAAGGATGCTAGTTTGGAGGAACTGCTACAAGCATTTTAATGTAATTTTCCCACCATTTAAAGTCACAAAATATGGAAAGCAAGTCAAGTATGCAAAGTTCCAAGGAGATGAAGAAACTCCTTCAGATTATTACATCATTTGTCTTTGGTGTCAGGAAATGTGCGCGCGATTTCATTGTTTGATTAAATGCCAAAACAGGCATATTATGCTTATCTAAGTGATTACAGATTTTATTCATCTGAAGGAAAAAAAGTATTCATTAATACTTTGACATTAGCTGACTTTTCTGTAATACGGCAAACAACACAAAGGACATAGAACCTCAGTTCCCAGCCTTTTCTTTGTTTTCTCTTGTTCCTTTACTTTACTTTGGAATAATGATACACAGAACTAAACCTCCCTTTTTTGAAGGCAAGTCCCAAGCGATTCCCAGGCTGTAAACTGAGTAAACAGTTGCATGAGTGCTTGTGTAAGAACATGCTGTCACTAGAATACATTGTATTAATTTGAAGAAACTCAGAGTGAATCTCTGACCCCCTCCTTTTTGTTGTTGTTTAAGAAATGGTGGATATTATAACAGCATTTTAAAGCACAACTTATTCTTCACTGCTGCTTCTCTTGCTGCTGTTGCCCTCATAGGGATCATCCTTCCTAGTGTGTTGCAATAGCTAGGTAGATCACGCATTGCATATTTATGGGGGCATGTTTCTGACAACACATGTGCTGTAGAATCCTTTTACAGTAGTCCCCCGTCACAACATGGTTCATATATTACAGTCCCAGTATGTTGGGTTTTTTTCCTTGAGAGAAGCAGGCTTCCAAAGTGAGGTTTTTAACCCCCTCCTGGCACCTCAGCAAACAGACCTGGGGCTGCTCTTGCACTGTACTTGCATAGAGAGGTTTTTGACCCCCTCCTGACACCTCACCAGACAGACCTGGGCTCCTGGCAGCAAGGACTGCTGAGGTGTCAGGAGAGGGTTAAAAACCTCTCTTTGGAAAGGCAGACAGCAGGAGAAGCCCAAGGTCAGTTTACTCAGGTGTCTGCATTTCACGGGGTTTCCTTTATCCCGGATTGATCAGGCACCAAACTCCTGCAATAAATGGGGGAATACTGTATTGTACTTTTAGTCTACTGCATGCTTATGGAGTTATGAAGGGATCATGTGCACAGCTTTTGACCTTGTGCATTCCAGTCCAGGGCTTTCTATAAAGCCCGAGGGAGGGAGATTAATGGTAGGCACAACAACCAATGGTATACAAAGTTAGAGCCAACAGTGGCGAGAACAATTCAGTTCTGTTTTGGGGCCCATATATTTTTTCCTCGCAGTGGCACTAAGAAAACTTCAGCGCTGCAGTACAAAACACTGTCAGATGACAACAGCCAATCCAGAGCATGGGTTGAATGCTTGCCCCAGTCCCAACCCCACAAAGAAATGGCTTCTTGTGTAGCTGCATGATTTTTTTTAAAGTGGGACCTTCTCCAAACTACCATCCAGTGACAAAGAGCTTTCACCTGGATGCTTTGAAACATGATCACCATGGGTTCTCTGCTGTTCAGCACCATGGGTACATGAATCCAAGGCTTGGACATTCCAATTTTTATATGGAACCTTTGCTGGTGACAAGTGTCTGCTGAGTCTCCACAATTTGCACCAAGCGGTTCCATCACTTTCTTGCTGGCTGTTTGGTAGAACAGACGGCAGGGTTCCCTTCCTATTAAAGCTGGGTGCCTGCTAGAAAGCTATAATGAGGAGAGGGGCCAGTATGTGTTTGTGTTTGTGTGTGTGTGTGTGTGTGTGTGTGTGTGTGTGTGTGTGTGTGTGTGTGTGTG